>CAKXYN010000321.1:0-443371 GCA_935064755.1 Tragelaphus eurycerus
GTAAATAGGGTTATTTTTTACCATCTTTCTAAATTCCATATATATGCGTTAGTATACTGTATTTGTGTTTTTGTTTCTGGCTTACTTCACTCTGTATAATAGGCTCCAGTTCCATCCACCTCCTTAGAACTGATTCAAATGTATTCTTTTTAATGGCTGAGTAATACTCCATTGTGTATATGTACCACAGCTTGCTTATCCATTCATCTGTGGATGGACATCTAGGTTGCTTCCACGTTCTGGCTATTGCAAACAGTGCTGCTATGAACATTGGGGTACAGGTGTCTCTTTCAATTCTGGTTTTCTCAGTGTATATGCCCAGCAGTGGGATTGCTGGATCATAAGGCAGTTCTATTCGCAGTTTTTTGTGGAATCTCCATACTGTTCTCCAAAGTGGCTGTACTAGTTTGCATTCCCACCAACAGTGCATGAGGGTTCCCTTCTCTCCGCACCCTCTCCAGCATTTATTGCTTGTAGACTTTTGGATAACAGCCATTCTGGGATTGGGTGGGTCATAGAAGATCCTGCTGTGATGTAAGTCAGAGAGTGTTTTGCCTATGTTTTCCTCTAGGAGTTTTATGGTTTCTGGTCTTACATTTAGCTCTTTAATCCATTTTGAGTTTATTTTTGTGTATGGTGTTAGAAAGTGTTCTAGTTTCATTCTTTTACAAGTGTTCGACCAGTTTTCCCAGCACCACTTGTTAAAGAGATTGTCTTTAATCCATTGTATATTCTTGCCTCCTTTGTCAAAGATAAGGTGACCATATGTGCGTGGATTTATCTCTGGGCTTTCTATTTTGTTCCATTGATCTATATTTCTGTCCTTGTGCCAGTACCATACTGTCTTGATGACTGTGGCTTTGTAGTAGAGCCTGAAGTCAGGCAGGTTGATTCCTCCAGTTCCGTTCTTCTTTCTCAAGATAGCTTTGGCTATTCGAGGTTTTTTGTATTTCCATACAAATTGAGAAATTATTTGTTCTAGCTCTGTGAAGAATACCGTTGGTAGCTTGATGGGGATTGCATTGAATCTATAAATTGCTTTGGGTAGTATATTCATTTTCACTATATTGATTCTACCAATCCATGAACATGATATATTTCTCCATCTATTAGTGTCCTCTTTGATTTCTTTCACCAGTGTTTTATAGTTTTCTATATATAGGTCTTTAGATTCTTTAGGAAGATATATTCCTAAGTATTTTATTGTATTCATTGCAATGGTGAATGGAATTGTTTCCTTAATTTCTCTTTCTATTTTCTCGTTATTAGTGTACAGGAATGCAAGGGATTTCTGTGTGTTAATTTTATATCCTGCAACTTTACTATATTCATTGATCAGTTCTAGTAATTTTCTGGTGGAATCTTTAGGGTTTTCTACGTAGAGGATCATGTCATCTGCAAATAGTGAGAGTTTTACTTCTTCTTTTCCAATTTGGATTCCTTTTATTTCTTTTTCTGCTCTGATTGCTGTGGCCAAAACTTCCAAAACTATGTTGAATAGTAATGGTGAAAGTGGGCATCCTTGTCTTGTTCCTGACTTTAGAGGAAATGCTTTCAATTTTTCACCATTGAGGATAATGTTTGCTGTGGGCTTGTCATATATAGCTTTTATTATGTTGAGGTATGTTCCTTCTATTCCTGCTTTCTGGAGAGTTTTTATCATAAATGGATGTTGAACTTTGTCAAAGGCTTTCTCTGCATCTATTGAGATAATCATATGGTTTTTATTCTTCAGTTTGTTAATGTGGTGTATTACGTTGATTGATTTGCGGATATTGAAGAATCCTTGCATTCCTGGGATAAAGCCCACTTGGTCATGATGTATGATCTTTTTAATGTGTTGTTGGATTCTGATTGCTAGAATTTTGTTAAGGATTTTTGCATCTATGTTCATCAGTGATATTGGCCTGTAGTTTTCTTTTTTTGTGGGATCTTTGTCAGGTTTTGGTATTAGGGTGATGGTGGCCTCATAGAATGAGTTTGGAAGTTTGCCTTCTTCTGCAATTTTCTGAAACAGTTTGAGTAGGATAGGTGTTAGCTCTTCTCTAAATTTTTGGTAGAATTCAGCTGTGAAGCCGTCTGGACCTGGGCTTTTGTTTGCTGGAAGATTTCTGATTACAGTTTCAATTTCTGTGCTTGTGATGGGTCTGTTAAGATTTTCTATTTCTTCCTGATCCAGTTTCGGGAAGTTGTACTTTTCTAAGAATTTGTCCATTTCTTCCACATTGTCCATTTTATTGCCATATAATTGCTGATAGTAGTCTCTTATGATCCTTTGTATTTCTGTGCTGTCTGTTGTGATCTCTCCATTTTCATTTCTAATTTTATTGATTTGATTTTTTCTCCCTTTGTTTCTTGATGAGTCTGGCTAGTGGTTTGTCAATTTTATTTACCCTTTCAAAGAACCAGCTTTTGGCTTTGTTGATTTTTGCTATGGTTTCTTTTGTTTCTTTTGCATTTATTTCTGCCCTAATTTTTAGGATTTCTTTCCTTCTACTAACCTTGGGGTGCTTCATTTCTTCCTTTTCCAGTTGCTTTAGGTGTAGAGTTAGGTTATTTATTTGGCTTTTTTCTTGTTTCTTGAGGTATGCCTGTATTGCTATGAACTTTCCCCTTAGGACTGCTTTTACAGTGTCCCACAGGTTTTGGGTTGTAGTGTTTTCATTTTCATTCGTTTCTATGCAGAATTTGATTTCTTTTTTGATTTCTTCTGTGATTTGTTGGTTATTCAGGAGTGTGTTGTTCAGCCTCCATATGTTGGTCTTTTTAATAGATTTTCTCCTGTTATTGAGATTTACTCTTACTGCATTGTGGTCAGAAAAAATGCTTGGAATGATTTCAATTTTTCTGAACTTACCAAGGCTGGATTTATGGCCCAGGATGTGGTCTATCCTGGAGAAGGTTCCGTGTGCACTTGAGAAAAAGGTGAAATTCATTGTTTTGGGATGAAATGTCCTATAGATATCAATTAGTTCTAACTGGTCTATTGTATCGTTTAAAGTTTGTATTTCCTTGTTAATTTTCTGTTTAGTTGATCTATCCATTGGTGTGAGTGGGGTATTAAAGTCTCCCACTATTATTGTGTTATTGTTGATTTCTCCTTTCATACTTGTTAGTATTTGTCTTATATATTGTGGTGCTCCTAAGTTGGGTGCATATATATTTATAATTGTTATATCTTCTTCTTGGATTGATCCTTTGATCATTAGGTAGTGACCTTCTTTGTCTCTTTTCACATCCTTTGTTTTAAAGTCTATTTTATCTGATATGAGTATTGCTACTCCTGCTTTCTTTTGGTCTCTATTTGCGTGGAAAATCTTTTTCCAGCCCTTGACTTTCAGTCTGTATGTGTCCCCTATTTTGAGGTGGGTTTCTTGTAGACAGCATATGGAGGGGTCTTGTTTTTGTATCCATTCAGCCAGTCTCTGTCTTTTGATTGGGGCATTCAACCCATTTACATTTAAGGTAATTAATGATAAATATGATCCCGTTGCCATTTACTTTGTTGTTTTGGGTTTGAATTTATATATCCTTTTTGTGTTTCCTGTCTAGAGAATGTCCTTTAGTATTTGTTGGAGAGCTGGTTTGGTGGTGCTGAATTCTCTCAGCTTTTGCTTGTCTGTAAAGGTTTTGATTTCTCCTTCATATTTGAATGAGATCCTTGCTGGGTACAATAATCTGGGCTGTAGGTTCTTTTCTTTCATCACTTTAAGTATGTCTTGCCATTCCCTCCTGGCTTGGAGAGTTTCTATTGAAAGATCAGCTGTTATCCTTATGGGAATTCCCTTGTGTGTTATTTGTTGTTTTTCCCTTGCTGCTTTTAATATTTGTTCTTTGTGTTTGATCTTTGTTAATTTGATTAATATGTGTCTTGGGGTGTTTCGTCTTGGGTTTATCCTATTTGGGACTCTCTGGGTTTCTTGGACTTGAGTGATTATTTCCTTCCCCATTTTAGGGAAGTTTTCAACTATTATCTCCTCTAGTATCTTCTCATGGTCTTTCTTTTTGTCTTCTTCTTCTGGGACTCCTATGATTCTAATATTGTAACGTTTAATATTGTCCTGGAGGTCTCTGAGATTGTCCTCATTTCTTTTAATTCGTTTTTCTTTTTTCTCCTCTGATTCCTTTAATTCTGCCATTCTATCTTCTAATTCGCTAATTCTATCTTCTGCCTCTGTTATTGTACTATTTGTTGCCTCCAGAGTGTTTTGGAGCTCATTTATTGCATTATTCATTATATATTGACTCTTTTTTATTTCTTCCAGGTCCTTGTTAAATCTTTCTTGCATCTTCTCAATGCTTTTCTCCAGGCTATTTATCCATGATTCCATTTTGCTTTCCAGATTTTGGATTAATTTCACTATCATTATTTCGAATTCTTTATCAGGTAGGTTCGCTATTTCTTCCTCTTTTGTTTGGTTTGGTGGGTAATTATCCTGTTCCTTTACCTGCTGGGAATTCTTCTGTCTTTTCATCTTGTTTAAATTGCTAAGTTTGGGGCGTCTTTACTGTATTCTGGTAGTCTGTGGAGTTCTCTTTATTGTGGCGTTTCTGCACTATATGTGGGTTTGTACCGGTGGCTTGTCGAGGTTTTTTGTTTATGGAAGCTTGTATCGGTGTTCTGGTGGGTGGAGCTGGATTTCTTTTCTCTGGGGTGCAGTGGAGTGTCTAGTAGTGAGTTATGAGATGTCTATGCTTTTGGGGTCGCTTTGTGTAGCCTGTGTATTGGAGCTCAGGCTGTGTTCTTGTTTTTCTGGAGAATTTGCTTGATATGTCTTGTTGTGGAACTTGCTGGTCTTTGTGTGATGCTTGGTTTCAGAGTAGGTATGGAGGCTTTTAATGAGCTCCTGTCAATTAGTGTTTCGTGGGATCAGGGTATGGACTTAAGCCTCCTGGTTCCAGTTATTGGTCTTATTTTTACAGTAGTCTCAAAAACTTCTTCTTCTATAATGCATTCCACAACTGGACCGCTCAGAGATGTTCACGGAATTATACATAGAAGGAAAAAGGGAGGAAGGAGACAGAGGTGGTCAGGAGGATAAAAGGAGGGAGTGTGAAGGAGAGAGACAGATCTAGTCAGTAATCAGTAAAGAAAAGAAAAAAGGAAAGGAAAAAAGCAAAAGACCAAAAGGAAAAAAGAAAAAAACAAAAAAACAAAACAGGGTCACAAAAGTTATATCTAAACGTGGAGATTAAAGAAGTACTAGAGGATAAAAAAAAATAAAAATAAAAGAAACAAAACAAACAACAAAAAAAAAAATTAAAAGGAAAAAAAAATTTTTGTTTTCCTTTTTCCAATTAAAAAATAATAAAAATTTAAAATATATATATATATTAAAAAAAGAAAAGAAAAAAAAAGGAAATAATGATGGTAAAAATAGTAACAATATATATAAGAGTTTCTCTATTATTGTTGTGGGTTCAGTTCATTTTCAGCTAGTTCCTTGTTCCGGCTTAAATTTCTCAAGATCTATAGGCCCCTTTCTCTGTGGTTGGTCTGTATAGTTCTTTGTTCTGTGCACGGTTCGGCGGTGTTCTGGGCCAAGGCCCGCCACTCGTGTGGTCGGCGCTGCACAATCTGGATTGCCGGCCCAAACTACTCCAGTTAGGCAGCACTCCAGACAATCAGGCGAATGAAGTCTGCGCTGAGGCCCGCAGACGGGGAGGGGCCGGCGACGGGAATGGCGGGCGGGCGGGTGGGGGAGGGGATGGGGTGGCCCTCGTGGGAGCCGCCGGCACAGCGGGCGGGGGGCACGCCTGCGCGGGAGTGGCCGGCGGGGGAGCGTCCAGTGGGGGAGAGTCCCGTGGGGGAGCGTCCCTCTGGGGAGCGCCGGCAGGGGAGCGTCCCGCGTGGGAACGGCCAAGGCGTCTCCCTGCCCAGCCCCCGCTCCCCAATGGGGTGGGGTTTCGTTTTGTTTTTTTTTTTTTTTTTTTTTCCCCTTTTTTTCTTTTTTTTCTGTAATTTGTTTTTGTGTGTTGGACCATAAAGAATGCTGAGCATTTAAAAATTGATGCTTTTGAACTGTGGTGCTGGAGAAAAGTCTCGAGAGTCCCTTGGAAAGTAAAGATATCCAACCATTCCATCCTAAAGGAAATCAGTCCTGAATATTCACTGAAAGGACTGATGCTAAAGCTGAAACCCCAATATTTTGGCCATCTAATATGAAGAACTGACTCATTGGAAAAGACCCTGATGTTGAGAAAGATTGGAGACAGGAGTAGAAGGGGACAACAGAGAATGAGATGATTCGATGGCATCACTGACTCAATGGACATGAGTTTGAGCAGGCTCCAGTTGTTGGTGATGGACAGGAAGCCTGGCTTGCTGCAGTCATGGGGTCGCAAAGTGTTGGACACGACTGAGTAACTGAACTGAACTAATCTATTGTTTAATTCAATGTCTACCATAATGTTAGTATTAATAACATATTTTTAGATACAGACAACCTTATTCTAAAACTTGTATGGAAAGTATAGACCCTATAAATATTAAAATAATTTTTAAAAATGAAAATATAATGAGAGAAATTCCCTACCCAAAGTCAAGGCCTACTAACAGAGCTATGGGCTTCCCAGGTGGTGTTAGTGGTAAAGATCCTGCCTGCAGGAGATGTAGGAGGTGTGGGTTGAATTTCTACGTTGGTCAGATCCCATAGAGGAGGGCATGGAAATCCATTCAAGTTTTTTTGCCTGGAGAATTCCATGGGCAGAGGAGCCTGCTGAGCTACAGTCCATGAATCACAGAGTCAGACATGACTGAAGCAACTTAGCATGCACACACGCAAACACAGTTGTAGCTACCAAGACAATGGTATTGCTGGGGGAAAAGACAAAAAGACCAATGGGAAAAACAGAAAACCCAAAAGATGACCAACATATATTTGTTCAACTGATATTTTGTATAAAGGTACCAAAGCAATTCAGTAAAGGATGAAGTACCTTTCCAAAAAATAATGTTGAAGCAATTATGTGCCTAAAATAGTCTCAAATTTTATGCCTGTATACATTTTAAATAACAATTTAACTAAATTGTAGAACTAAAAAATGTTTAGATAAAATTGCAGAAAAATCTTTGGGACTTAAAGCTAGGTGAAAAATTCTTAGAAATGAAATTAAAAGCACAATCTATAAAAGGAAAAGTTGACAAATTAAAGCATATCAAAATGAAACAAAGAAACAAAAATTTCTGCTGTGTTAAAGACCCTGTGACAAGACATAGGAATTGCATTTAGAATACATAAGGCTCTCAAAACCTAGTAAAATACAACACCAAAACAAAACAAAAAGATGAAAAAATCTGTAAAATAAATGAACATTTTCAATGAAGAGACTATATAGATGGAAAATAAACCCATAAAAGTTTTCAGTGTCATTTTCCATAAAGAAAACTCAAATTAAAACCAAAATGAGTGTCAATATCCCCTATTAAAGTAACTAAAGTTGAAAAAAAATTGTGGTAACAGTGTATGCTGATAAAGATGTGGCGAAAACAAATTATTTATACAGTGCCTCAAGAAATGTAAAAAAAATGGTCCAGCCACTCTAACACAGGTTTCAGTTTCTTAAAAAAAAAATCAGAACATGCACTTCCCATGTGATGTAGCAATTGCACTGTTGGGCATTTATTTATAGTAAATGCATCTTATATTCACTTAACATTTGTCAACAAATTTTTATAGCACCTCCATTTGTATGAGCTGCAGACCAGAATGTTTAATAGATGAATGGTTTAAAAAATGTGGTATACCCATGAAGCCCAATACTGGAGTGGGTAGTCTATCCCTTCTCCAGTGGATCTTCCCAACCTAGGAATCAAATTGGGTTTCCTGCATTGCAGGCAGATTCTTTACCAACTGAGTTATGAGAGAAACCCCTTTAAATACTATTCATCATGCAAGAGACTATTGATACTCATAACGCCTTGTATAGATACACTCTGAAAATTAACTTGAGTATAAAAAGCTAGTCTTCAAAAGGTTACATGCTATTTGATTCGGCTTATATAGCATTCTTAAAGGGACAAAAATGATAGAGATAAGAGGGCTGGAGGTGGTGGTAGAGACAGGCATCTGTGGATATAAGAGACCAACATGTGTGATCCTAATGAAGAAATTGTTCTGCATTTTGACTTACATGCTGGACACATAAATGTAAATGTAATAAAATAGCATGGCACTAAACACAAGTCAATCTTAATGGAGTTAAACCCTGAATATTCACTGGAAGGATTGATGCTGAAGTTCTAGTATTGTGGTCATCTGATGCAAACAGATGATTCACTGGAAAAGTCCTGATGCTGGGAAAGATTGAGGGAAGAAGTAGAAGAGTGTATCAGAAGATGAGGTGGCTGGATGGCATCACCGATGCAATCAACATGAACCTGGGAAAATTCCAGGAGATGGTGAGGGACAGGGAGGCTTGGCAAGCTGCAGTCCACAGAATTGCAAATAGTCAAACAGGAATGGATGAATGAAAAACAACAAACACAAATACACACAATTAGCACATGTACACTGAAATCAAGATTGCCCTGGAGAAATGTCAACAACCTCACATATGCAGATGACACCACTCTAATGACAGAGAGCAAAGAGGAACGAAAGAGACTCTTGATAAGGGCGAAAGGAGAGAGTGAAAAGCTGGCTTGAAACTCAACATTGAAAAAACTAAGATCATGTCATCTGGTCCCATGAGTTCGTTGCAAATATAAGGGGGAAAAGTAGAAGCAGTAACAGATTTTATTTTCTTGGGGTCCATAATCACTGCAACAACAATGACTGCAGTCACAAAATTGAAAGATACTTGCTCTTCAGAAAGAAAGTTATGACAAAACTAGACAGCGTTTTAAAAATCAGAGACATCACTTTGCTGACAAAGTCCATATAGTTAAATCTATTGTTTTTCCAGAAGTCATGTATGGATGTGAGAGTTGGACTATAAAGAAGGCTGAGTGCCAAAGAATTGACACCTTCGAACTGTAGTGCTGTAAAGACACTTCAGAATTCCTTGAAGAGCTAGGAGATCAAATCATCAGTCCTAAAGGAAATGAATCCTGAATACTCATTGGAAGGACTGATGCTGAAGCTGAAGTTCCAATTCTCTGGCAACCTGATGGGAAGAGCTGACTCATTGGAAGAGACCCTGAGGCTGGGAAAGATTGAAGGCAAAAGAAGGGGATGACGGAGGATGAGATGGTTAGCTAGCATCACTGACTCAATGAATATGAATTTGAGCAAACTCCAAGAGACAGTGGAGGACAGAGGAATCTGGCATGCTGCAGTCCATGTAGTTGCGAAGATTGACTCAGGGACTGAACAACAACAAACACATGCAAAACTGGTGGACTTGAGTAACGTCAAATCAAAGGATTTGACGCTACTCAATATGCCAGTATCCTTATTGTGATTCATAGAATAGGCCTTCTCTGTGTTATTTCTTATCACTCATGTGATTCTACAACTATCCCAAAACAAAGAGCTAAAAATATTGGTAGAAAAAAAAATAGTGAAGTGATCCACTCATTTAGGGATAATGTCATTGTTTAGGGATAGGAAGAAAATATAAAAAGGAAAATCAGCCCTCTTTTTCTTAGTATTATGAAATCTATTTAAGATACATACATATACCTCCTGAAATGCATGGAAAGACATATAAATAGTTTCCATTTGTATAAAATACCATTGTGGACTTGCATGTTAAAAGCATTGTTTTGGAAAAATCTTTTTTTTTTTTTTTTTTTTACAGAAATGAGTATTTCTGTAATAAATAAATCTTATTTGCAAAAACTAACTGGTTCACAATTGGGAAAGGAATACGTCAAGGTTGTATATTGTCACCCTGCTCACTTAACTTATATGCAGAGAACATCATGTGAAATGCCAGGCTGGATGAATCACAAGCTGGAATCAATATTGCTGGGAGAAATATCAATAACCTCATGAGGAGATAATACCACCCTTATGGCAGAAAGTAAAGAGGAAATAAAGAGTATCTTGATGAGGGTGAAAGAGGAGAGTGATAAGGCTGGTTTAAAACTTGACATTCAACAAACTAAGATCATGGCATCCAGTCGCATCAGTTCATGGAAAGTAGATAGGGAAACAATGGAAACAGTGACAAGCTTTATTTGCTTGGGCTTCAAAATCACTGCAGATGGTGACTGCAGCCATGAAATTAAGACACTTGCTCCTTGGAAGGAAAAGTATAACAAACCTAGACACCATACTAAAAAGCAGAGACGTTACTTTGCCAACAAGGGTCCATCTAGTCAAAACTATGGTTTTTCTAATAGTCATTTATGGATGTGAAAATTGGATGATAATGAAGGCTGAGTGCTGAAGAATTGATGCTATTGAACTGTGGTGTTGGAGAAGACTCTTGAGAGTCTCTTGGATTGCAAGGATATCAAACCAGTCCATCCATAAGGAAATCAGTCCTGAATATTCATTGGAAGGACTGATGCTGAAACTGAAGCTCCAGTAATTTGAAACCTGATGCGAAGAACTGACTCATTGGAAAAGACACTGATGCTGGAAAAGATTGAAGGCAGGAGGAGAAGGGGACAAAAGAGGATGAGATAGTTGGATGGCTCTACCAACTCAATGGACATGACTTTGAGCAAACTCTGGGAGATAGTAAAGGATAGGGAAGCCTGGTGTGCTACATTACATGGATTGGCAAAGAGTTAGACATGACTGAGAAATGGAACAAAAACAATTGGCAGGAAATTCTATAGGTGTTCCGTTTGAATTATAATATTCAAAAATAACACACTTTTATTATTGCCTAGCATCCTGATTCCTTACCTGATGCAAAATTTCATACCTGAAGGAAGAGTAGGAAGTCAAGTAATATCTGAAGTAACAGGCAAATTTGGCCTTGGAATACAAAATGAGGCATGGCAAAGGATAACAAAGATTGCCAAGAGAACATACTGGTCATAGCAAACACCGTCTTCCAACAACACAAGAAAAGACTCTTTACATGGCCATCAACAGATGGTCAGTACTGAAATCAGACTGATTATATTTGTTGCAGCCTCTAAGATGGAGAAGCTCTTACAGTCAGCAAAAATAAGACCAAGAGCTGATTGTGGCTTAGATCATGAACTCCTTATTGCCAAATTCAGACTGAAATTGAAGAAAGTAGGGAAAACCACTAGACCATTCAGGTATGACCTAAATCAAATCCCTTATGATTATACAGTGGAAGTGAGAAATAGATTCAAGCAATTAGATCTGGTAGACCGAGTGCTTGAAGAACTATGAACGTAGGATGGTGACATGGGTTAGGAGGCAGTGATCAAGACCATCCTCAGGAAAAAGAAATGCCAAAAGGCAAAATGGTTGTCTGAGGATGCCTTACAAATAGTTGAGAAAAGAAAAGAAGATAAAGGCAAATGAGAAAAGGAAAGATATACTCATCTGAATGCAGAGTTCCAAAGAATAGCAAGGAGAGCTAAGAAAGACTTCCTCAGTGATCAATGCAAAGAAATAGAGGAAAACAATAGAATGGGAAAGACTAGAGATCTCTTCAAGAAAATTAGAGATACCAAGGGAATATTTCATGCAATGATGGGCACAATAAAAGACAAAAATTGTATGGACCTAACAGAAGCAGAAGATATTAAGAAGAGGTGGCAAGAATTCACAGAATAACTACACAAACTCTTTTGTGTAGTTATCTTCATGACCCGGATAACCACGATGGTATGGTCACTTATCTACAGCCAGACATCCTGGAATGTGAAGTCAAGTGGGCCTTAGGAAGCATCACTATGAACAAAGCTAGTGGAGGTGATAGAATTTCAGTTGAGCTATTTCAAATCCTAAAAGATGATGCTGAAAGTGCTGCACTCAAATCTGGAAAACTCAGTAAATCTCTGGATATGTCAGCAAATCTTGAAATGCCAGCAAATCTGGAAAACTCAGCAGTGGCCACAGGACTGGAAAAGGTCAGTTTTCATTCCAATCCAAAAGAAAGGCAATGCCAAAGCATGTTCAAACTGCTGAACAATTTCACTCATCTCACATGCTAGCAAAGTAATGCTCAACATTTTTCAAGCTGGGCTTCAACAGTATGTGAACTATGAACTTCAGATGTTCAAGCTGGCTTTAGAAAAGGCAGAGGAACCAGAGTTCAAATGCCAACATCTGTTGCATCGTAGA
The DNA here is from genome assembly GCA_935064755.1 of Tragelaphus eurycerus. NCBI lineage: Eukaryota > Metazoa > Chordata > Mammalia > Artiodactyla > Bovidae > Tragelaphus > Tragelaphus eurycerus. The sequence continues at coordinate 12,168 of CAKXYN010000321.1, forward strand.
AAAAGCAAGAGAGTTCCAGAGAAACATTTGCTTTATTGACTATGCCAAAGCCTTTGACTGTGTGGATCACAACAAACTGTGGTCCATTCTTCAAGAGATGGGAATGCCAGACCACCTGAGCTGCCTCCTGAGAAATCTGTATGCAGGTCAACAAGCAACAATTAGAACTGGACAGGGAACAACAGACTGGTTCCAAATCAGGAAAGGAGTACATCATGCTGTATATTGTCACCCTGCTTATTTAACTTACATGCAGAGTACATCATGAGAAATGCCAGGATGGGTGAAGCACAAGATGGAATCAATATTGCCAGGAGAAATATCAGTAATCTGAGATATGCAGATGACACCATCCTTACGGCAAAAAGTGAAGAAGAACTAAAGAGCCTCTTGATGAAAGTGAAGAGGAGATTGAAAAAGCTGGCCTAAAACTCAGTATTCAGAAACTAAGATCATGGCATCCAGTCCCATCATTTCACGGCAAATAGATGGGGAAACAATGGAAACAGTGAGAGACTTTATTTTTTTGGTCTCTAAAATCACTGCAGATGGTGACTGCAGCCATGTAATTAAAAGACACTCGCCCCTTGTTAGAAAAGCTACGACCAACCTAGACAGCATATTAAATAGCAGAGACATTACTTTGCCAACAAAGGTCAATCTAGTCAAAGCTGTGGTTTTTCCAGTAGTCATGTATGGATGTGAGAGTTGGACTATAAAGAAAGCTGAGCACCAAAGAACTGATGCTTTTGAATTTGGTGATGGAGAGGACTCTTGAGAGTTCTTTGGACTGCAAGGATATCCAACGAGTAAATCCTAAAGTAAACCAGTCTTGAAGATTCACTGGTAGGACTGTGCTGAAGCGGAAACTCTAATACTTGGCCAGCTGATGCAAACAACTCATTGGAAAAGTCCCTAATGATGGAAGAGATTGAAGGCAGGAGGAGAAGGGGATTACAGAGGATGAGATATTTGGATGGCATCACTGACTCCATGTACATGGGTTTGAGCAAGCTCCAGGAGATGGGGGTGGACAGGGATGCCTAACGTGCTGCAGTCCATGGGGTCACAAATAGTTGGACACAACTGAGCAACTGAACTGAACTGAACTGAACCTGAAAGACTTGAAATTTAAAGTTCCATTTAAAATCTTACAATTTTCCATTTCACACTTGCATGATCTCTATCGAGATTCCAATGGCATTTTTTCAAGAAGTAGAAAACATATCCTTCAATTTGTTAAGAACCACAACTGACCCTGGTTAGGCAAAGCAATTATTAAGAATATCAAATATAGCTTTAGGATTCATAATTCCTGAAATTTAAACTATATTACAAGGCTATTTTAATCAAACGAATGTGGTACTAATATAAAAATAGACAACGCAGACAATGGAACATAATTGAATGCTTTGAAATAAATTCCTATATACATGGCAACTAAAATTTGACAGCTGAGCCAAGGAATAATCATTGGAGAAAAGACAGTCTCTTTAATAACTGACAATGGAAAAATAAGATATTCACATGTGAAAGAATGACTCTAGACCCTATCTTTCACCATTTACCAAAGTTAACTTGAAATGAATTAAAGACTGACATATTAGACCTGAAACTATACAACTTCTAGAAGGAAATACAGAGAAAACATTTCTTGACATGGGTCTTGGTAGTAATTTTTTACATGTGACGCCCATAGAAAAAGCAACAAATTTAAACAAATGAGACTACATCAAACTAAAAAGTGTCTATAAAATGAAACGATCAACAAAATGAAAAGTAGCCTATTGAGTAGGCAAAAATATTTGCAAAACATGTATCTGATAAGGAGTTAATATCCAAATACATAAAGAACTCATACAATTGAGTAGCAATTAAACAATTTATCAAGTTTAAAAATAAGCAAAGAACCTGAATATACATTTTTCCAAAAACACATTCAAATGGCCAATAGTAGATGAAAAGATGCCTAACATCACCAATCATAGAAATGCAAATCAAAACTACAATGAGGGGGCTTCCCTGGTGGCTCAGTGATAAAGAGTCTGCCTGCAAATGCAGAAATACAGGTTCTACTCCAGATCTGGGAAGATCCCCACATGCCACAGGGAACTATTGAGCCTGTGCTCTAGAGCCTGGGAGTCATAAATACTGAAGCCAAAATGCCATAACTACCTAACCCAGCTTGCCCTAGAGCCTGTGCTCTGCAACAAAAGAAGCCACCGTAATGACAAGCTTGCGCACTGCAACTGGAGAATAGCCCTTGGTCACCACAACTGGAGAACAGCCCAGTCAGCATGAAGACCCAACACAGCCAAAAATAAATAAAATTATTAAAATAGAAAACACAATGAGATATCACCTCATGCCTATTAGAATGGCTATTGTCAAGAAGATCCAACCGGTCCATTCTGAAGGAGATCAGACCTGGGATTTCTTTGGAGGGAATGATGCTCAAGCTGAAACTCCAGTATTTTGGCCACCTCATGCGAAGAGTTGACTCATTGGAGAAGACTCTGATGCTGGGAGGGATTGAGGGCAGGAGGAGAAGGGGACGACAGAGGATGAGATGGCTGGATGGCATCACTGACTCGATGAATGTGAGTCTGAGTGACCTCCGAGAGCTGGTGATGGATAGGGAGGCCTGGCGTGCTGTGGTTCATGGGGTCACAAAGAGTCGGACACGACTGAGCGACTGATCTGATCTGATCTGATTGTCAAGAAGACAAAAATAACAAATGCTGGTAAGGATATGGAGAAAAAGGAACCTTTATTTACTGTTGGTGTGAATGTTAACTCTTATAGCCAGCCTAGAAAACAGTAGAGAAGTTCCTCAAAAAGTTAAAAACATAACTATCATATGATATAGTAATTCTGAGTATTTTTCCAAAGAAAATTTTAAAAAATTGAGAAGATATATGTACCTTATTTTCTTACAGCATTATTTACAATAGCCAAGACAGGGAAACTACATAAGTTTCCATCATGAGATGGACAGATAAGAAATTGTAGTAATATTCAGTTGACCTTTTAACAACAAATGTCTGAAAATGTTGGGTCCATCTATACTAAGACTGTTTTCAATAGTATTCAGTAGTACTACTAGAGTAGTATATGATCCAAGTTTGGCTGAACCCACAAATGCAGAGTGCAGGTATGAGAAATGAATACAGGGAGGGCTGACTATATGTTATACATCAACTTTCAACTGTGTATTTTCAACTCTGTGAAGCATCAGTGTCTCTAACCTCTGAGATGTTTGTCAGTTATATATGCAGCAGAATACTCTTCAGCCATTGAAAAGAAGGACAGCCTGTCTTTTGTGACAACATAGATCTTGAGATCATTATATAAATGATATCAGTCAGACAGACAGAAACAAATAGTGCATAATCTTAATTTTATATATGGAAACTAAAGAAATATAACTCCTAGAAATAGAGAACAGATCTGTGGTTTCCAGAGATAAGGGGTGGGGAGGGGGAATTGGGTGAAGTTGGTCAAGAAGTACAAATTGCTAGTTATAGAAGTTATAGAATAACTGTAAGTACTGCAGATGTAATATAGAACATGATGACTGTGGTTAATACTGCTGTATGGTATGTTTGAAAGTTGGAAAGAAAATAAGTCCTAGAAATTCTCATCACAGAAAAATATGTTTTTTTCTAACTATATGAGGTGATGGATGTTCCCTAAACTTGCAGTAATCATTTTATAGTATACGTAAGTCAAGCCATTACGCTCTATACCTTAAACTTATAACAGTGTTGGATGCCAATTATATTTTAATACAACTGAAAGAAAAAACAAACTATTCAGAGTATGAGGTACTTACCCTTCGTTAGGTGGCCATATGGTTCTCTCATCTTCTTTTCTCTGTATCCTGATGAATGCAAAATATTACATTATGCTATGTCACGTTGGTAATCATACAAACTTGGTTGTCTAACCACATGTCTGTTTTATCTTGAATACGTCTAAGGCCATGGCTGCAAAATTTCTTAGCTCTGTTTCTACTTTCTGCTCAGTTAGAAACTCTGAAGTATAGTTATTATTACAATATTTCATCATTTTAATTTTTATTTCAAAGCATGTAAAATTGAGAAATAGTTTTCTCTTGTTCACCCACTTTAGGCAGTAAGAACTCTGGAAGTTTCTTTAGTAGACAAGGTATGAGGCTATACATCATTGTGTAGCTTATGATAGTATAGCTTCTTTTAGGGTAACTTGATAGCTTGTTTAGTTGACAAGCACTCTAAATTCTACAACTGTAATTTAAATATATCTGAATTCAACTACTTTGTGTGAAAGAGGACCTCAACCTCATCTGTATCCTCTTCTAGTTATTTTCAATCCGTCAATTTAACTTCAAATCAGTGTATATTTCTTGTGTTTTCTACATGTCAGGCACTAGTGAAAAGTGAAAGTGTTAGTCACTCAGTTGTGTCTGACTCTTTGTGACCCCATGGACTGTAGCCCGCCAGGCTCCTCTGTCCATGAAATTCTCCAGGTGGGAATACTGGAGTGGGTTGTCATTTCCTTCTCCAGCAGATCTTCTTGGCTCAGGGATGGGACCTGGGTCTTCCACATTGCAGGCAGATTCTTTACCATCTGAGCCACCAGGGAAGCCCTGTCAGGCACTATACTAGACACAAAAACAAATAAAAAAATCTGCTTCCTAATTTCTAAAATATTTAGAAACTACCTAGGAAAAAAGCATATTGCACAAATATTTAAAATGAAGTATGGTAAACGTTATAAGAGAAAGAAACCTCTTGCTTTTATGTTGATTACTCTTTAGTCTTATGCCAGTCCTGGATCCTAAATTCATAGTTTGTACATACTCAATATATTAAATCAGTATGGTAGATAAATTGAAGACAACCTTGTAAAAATTTGCAGGATATCTTGTGAAATTCTGCTTGAGCAAAACACAGAAAAAAGGAAAACCATGATTACCCTTAAAATTTCACCTTAATAATATATCTCTTTTTTGATACTTCTTTTTCTCATTTTTGCTGAAAATGGAGTTCAAGGCCACATAGAGAGAGATAGTCAATTTCTTCTAAAAGGTTAGTCATCTCTCTTTCAATCTTCAATAAAAGAAGAACCTATACTCTTTGTCTTCATTGTATTCTTTAGAATGACTTCATAGATGTTTGGTTGGAGGAACTCCAGGCTCCATTTTTTATTGCATATTAATATGTTAATTTCTAAGAATATATATTTTTGGATTCTTGGTATTAGTAAGGCAAGTACTGGTGATACAAAGGTCATAATGAGGTAGGAATTTGCTTATATTTATATATTATTTAATCCTTCTGTATTTATTAGCTGTATTGTTTAATCTTCATAACAACCCCAAGTTCTGATATTTTGCATGTTTCTCATTATAAAACTAAGCATATATTACTTTAGTTAAAATATAATCTATAAAAGAAAATAATAATATGAAATAAAATACTGGTGTAAGTCAATAAGAAAAAGTTTCTAGCATAAGAAGTCACTTTTTTTTTTTTTTTAAACAAATGACAGACCTGGAATTAAAAACAAAGTTCTGTTTGATGTTGAAACCTCCCTGGTATACTAAATGCATTGACAGCTCTCTGGTCACCTGAAATAAAGATGTATGCTTTGAAATCTAAAGATTCTAAAATAGACCTAATCAATCTTTTCTGATGAAGTCCTATAATCATTTGGAACTCTTGGATCCAAATGCTTGCTGTAATTTTGTATTAGCTACTTTATGTTCTTCCTTAATACAAAGTAAGCAAAAGAGCACCCTGTGGGGCAGAGTGACTTGTCCAAGGACAGAATCCATTTGATGTAATCTGATCTAACACATACAAAATAATCTAGTGAGAATAGTGTAATATGGAAGGAATAGTTTTTCTTTTCTGTTTTTGAAGATGAAGTGATTTTTGGAAATTCTATTAATCCTGGCATCTTCCAAGGCAGAGTTTGAGAGTAGTATATATTTTGGGGGGCATTGATCCTTTGCAATTAGATCAGGTATATACAGATATAATTTACTCACTCATTTTTTTAGTGTGAAAAACTATGGTTTTAACACAGTTAAATGTTAACACACTTAATTATTACATGTTCAGATCAATCAGACCTGAATGTTTATAAATTAGGAAAATAGCCTGATGACATAGTCTGAAATTTCTACCCAACTTTCTTTATGAAACAATTATATTCCAACAACTTCAGAGCTTTGTAACATCTTTATTTTGTCTCTGTCAGATAGAAGTCCTAGCATATCATCCTGAAAACTTAGCTACCATGTCACAGTTCATAAGAGTCATTCACTTAACAAATGCTTATTGATCACTTTATATATAATGTGCTGGGGAAGGGTCTGAAGAGGCATTTATGCCTCTTATTTCAGTACTTCATTAGTTCAGTCTTCCTGCTTTGCACAGTTTCATGCCTACACTATGGCACATTTGACATGAGAAAGGTACAATTCAATAAATGAAATCTAGATGAATGTACATTTCTTTCTGAGATAGAGTTAAAACCTGAGTGAATCACAGAATTCAGGGCAATGCCTTTTTAATGATTCTCCTTAAAAACACTAGAGGGTTTCCCAGGTGGCATTAGTAATAAAGAATCTGCCTGCCAATGCTGGGAGATGTAAGCAACACCCTTGGTTGGGAAGATCCCCTGGAGTAGGAAATGGCACCCCCTTTAGTATTCTTTCCTGGAAAATTCCATGGGCAGAGGAGCCTGGCAGGTTACTGTCCATGGAGCCACAAAGATTCGGACACAATTGAGTGACTGAGCACACATTTTAAGCACTAGAAGGGTTATCTGTGATCTTAGAACAGTCTAAATCTCCTAAGGCTTCCTGATCCCTTCTGTCTGTGGGGAAGTGCCTTCAGTAGTCTTCAGAAAACAAGATAGACCATTTCACATTGACAATTTCAGAATGCCTAAGCATTCAGAGGGATAGCTTCAGGTGCATTTTGAAAGTTGAAGTGTATCTTACCAGGTGGCCATTGCTCCAGGAGGAATTAGAAGAGGTCTTTTGCAGAAGCAGGAACTGATGAATTAGGTTCATCTGAAATCACATTGGCTATAAAAGATGCTCCTCTAATAATCAGGATGTTAGCTCTAGCGTCCTGGAGACAATCCAGTTCTGCAATTATATCTGCCTACCTCCTTTCCTCTCTGAAATTTCAATGGAATTCTTTTTCTTTGTCATTTCTAGAAAGAAAATGAAAAAGATAATAAGACCATGTCTAACTAAAGCAACACTACTACAATTTAATAACATTTACTCAACTTTTAAGAATAAAGTTAATTTAAATTCTTTATAAAAGATTTAATTATGTGCTTCAAATAAGATATTTACTCATGTAACAGTAATTACAAACAGTCCAATAAATACGAAATACACGTGGGAATTTGAAATTTTCTATTTACAGTATCATTTTGAGAAAAAAATCAGCAAATGCAATTTTAACTTCATTTTCTTCATATAACAATGCTTTATTCTGAATAGTATTAATATGTTTAGCAAGTTATGCCTCTGAATTCTCTGGATTATTTAGATTTACCCATGTCTTTAATAATCTTCTTGATGCTAGTGACAAAGTTAAAATAGTCTATATGTGAATTAACACATTTTAAGAAATGTAACATCGTCAATTAACTTTATGCTTCAATATGTAAAGAACCTCAAAGTTTCAAAGACAGCTTTGATATTGCTCTGGCCTATTCTGAGGAACTAAAAAGTTTTTAAAATACTTGCATTTACTAAAGGTCAGCAGAGGAAAAAAAAAAAAAAGAAAGGAAAAATTGCTCAGAATTTTTTTTTTTTTACATTTTGAGTTATCATCAATTTATAAGGTGCAAACTCATTGTTGTTTACCAATTAAATTTATCTTCATATATATTATAAGCTAAATATTTTTATTAATGCCTTATGTGACACCAATGAAAACATAACAAGAGTTATATCAAAAATCATAATATTTTGTAAAAACAAAGCTTTTCACCATGTTACCAAAAACATAATCTTCTAGAGATCAAAGTGCCATTGTTCTGCCACCATCTTATTCTTACTGAGCTGTTACTCAGACAAGTTATATCTTTCTATTACATTTCTCAATTTCTCAGCCATGTGACAAGTGCATTCTAGAAACCATAACTTGGAGAATAATTTGGGAAGCACTGTCAAAGGACTGCCTGAAGACCATTTGAAGGGGTTGAGGAGGAAAAGCCATAGCTATAGGAGGGTCACTTTGGATCAGAGACAATGTTTGTCAATGATTGGGTTAATGATTAAACATGCTTGGAGGTTGAGGTTGAGGTGAATGTCATTAACCTTCTGCCAATGTTAGTAGTATAGTACAGTCTATAGTATAAAGTGGAAGCATTCTTTTTACAATGTGTTTTTTTATAGGATGCTTGAAATATTCTCAAAAAATATAAATGATCTTCTATGAAGATTAATAAACACAAAATGAATTCTAGAGTTAAGATACTGGCCAGTGAGAATGAGGCATTCATCTCCAGCACAACTATATTTTAATCAGTGCTTTCTCTGGTTGATTTTTTGGTTGTTTCCTAGGCTGGAAATTTTGTTCCTAAAACTGCAGACTCAATGGCATTATCTTGATCTTGAAACAGGAATTGCAGGTTTTTCAGGGATAACTGCTATCCTCATTCACCTTGATAACATCCATACCTCCACTTGCTCAGGCATTCCTGAATTATTTCTGAGCTCAAGTTTCGTGTCTTCAATATGTCTGTTTGTTAAAATGTTGACTGATTCTACACATCCATTGCTTTCAAATATCTAATAAATAATACAGAATTTAATATTGGGAGCCTATGGCAAGCCACTCCAGTACTCTTGCCTGGAAAATCCCATGCACAGAGGGGCCTGGTAGGCTGCAGTGCATGGGGTCACTAGGAGTTGGACACGACTGAGTGACTTCACTTTCACTATAGGGCCCTTTAGGTAACTTTGTATATAAAGCTGTCTTTTTTTTTTTTTTTTTTTTTTAGTTATAGAAATTAGGAGCCTTACTAAAATGATTTGGCCTGATTCACAGAGTTGGAGAGAATATATCAAAGAACACTGAGTAAATCTTTGAGAATTTTAAGGAAAAATGAGCTTCATTAAGATGATGATGTGAAGGTAAAGAAATATGCAGCTTATGGCAGAAGATCAAAGCACAGTTAGATTTCTATTATATATTAACAGTTGATATATAAATATATTTAGCATGCTCCTTGGAAGAAAAGCTATGACAAACCTAGTAAAAGTGAAAGTGAAGTCGCTCAGTCCTGTCCGATTCTTTGCGACCCCATGGACTGTGGCCTATCAGGCTCCTCCATCTATGGGATTTTCCAGGCAAGCGTGCTGGAGTGGATTGTCATTTCCTTCTCCAGGGGATCTTCCTGACCCAGGAATCAAACCCAGGTCTTCCACATTGCAGGCAGACGCTTTACTGTCTGAGCTAAAACCTAGACAGCATACTAAAAAGCAGAGATATTACTTTGCCAACAAAGGTCCATCTAATCAAAGCTATAGTTTTTCCAGTAGTCATGTATGGATATGAGAGTTGAACCATAAAGAAGGCTGAGTGCTCAAGAATTGATGCTTTTGAACTGAGGTGTTGGAGAAGACTCTTGATAGTCCCTTTGACTTCAAGGAGATCCAACCAGTCCATCCTAAAGGAAATCAGTCCTGAACATTCATTGGAAGGACTGATGCTGAGGCTGAAGCTCCGATACTCTGGCCACCTGATGGGAAAGGTGGATGGACTCATTGGAAAAGACCCTGATGCTAGGAAAGATAAAAGGCAGGAGGAGAAGGGGATGACAGAGGATGAGATGGTTGGATAGCATCACCAACTCAAGGGACATGGGTTTGAACAAGCTCTGGGGGATAGTGAAGGACAAGGAAGCCTGGCATGCTATAATTCATAGGTCTGCAAAGAGTCAGACATGATCAAGCTCTGAACAACAATATTTACTGGTATAAAGTAAAATATACCAGTACTAATGGCTTGCTCATTTATTTCTTCAGAAATATAGATTAATTTATTTATAAATTTATTTACAGTTAGCAGGCTAGTAGAGTGAGTTTCAGTGTACCTAGAAGGATACCCCAGAAAGCAGCCTCTCAGTAGATCTGAGGGAATTGCTCCCAGGAATCTAACTGATTTTACTAAGTGAAGTTTGGAGACACAGATGAATATAATACAAAACATACAAATCTTGGCCCACTAGCTCTGAATATTAACTTTGCTTACTATAAATGGTGGTGTTGGTTTAGTCACAAACTCACGTCTAACTTTTGGGAACCCATGGGCTATAGCCTCCAGGCTTCTCTGTCCATCCAATTTCCAAGGCAAGAATACCAGAGTGGGTTGCCATTTCCACTTCCAGGGGATCGAAACCATGACTTCTACTTTGCAGGCTGATTCTTTACCATGGAGTCCCCAGGGAAGATGCCTATTACATATTACATATAATAGGCATCTATATGTTTTAATATTCCACAAACCTCTTGACTTCCCTGAGGCTCAAGACACATTTGAACTATATCATTTATTGTAACACTCTATAAGGGAAAACCTTTATTTATTTACAATACATACACATTTTAGGACTTCCCTGGTGGTACAATAGATAGGAACCCACATGCAGCAATGAAGACCTGGTGCAACCAAAAATAAAATAAATACATTATTTAATTAAAAAATGCATACACATTTTAGACATCAGGAGCCAATTCAGTTTATTTATTGTGTCAACTTAACGGCTATAACCGATTTGAAATATGTTCCTTAAGTTTACATTTTATTTTTTACTTAACATGTACCTGGGGTATTAGATGAACTTCATGCATCTTTACTAATTAATTAATCTAAAAAATTAATCACACACTTATACTTAAATTTTCAAGGAAATGAAAAGAACCTAGAATAGCCAAAACGTTTTCAAAAAGATAAAGTTGGAGGATGAAAGCTAGCTGATATCAATAATTTTTATAATGGTGCAATAATCAATGCAGTGCAGAACTGGCATACAGGCCAATAAATAGAATCAGTTGAACAAAATTGAATACAGAATAAAGACTTCAGAATTATTCTTGCATCTATATGGCAGCTGATATTTTACAAAAACAAAAAAATGTTAAAAAGTACTTCAGTTGCTGGAACACTTGACAATCATATGCAAAACAAACTAAATCCTTTTGATTCAGATTTTTCACCATGCACAAAAATTAACTCAAAGTGAATCATGGATCACTTTTAAAACCTTTAACTAGAAAACTTCCATTAAAATGTATAGAGGAAAGCCTTTCTGAACTTGGGCTATACAAATACATTTTATATTTTAGATATAGTACCTAAAATGAAGTCCATAAAAGAACAAATTGGACTTCATTAATATTAAAAGCATCTGTTTTTTGAAAGGAACTGCAAAAAAAAAAAATTTTTTTTAAAGAAAACAAGCTATAGACTGGTAGAAAACTTACAAATCATATTTTTGATAAAGGACTTATACCCAGAACTCTCAAAATAACTCAATCTAAAATAAATGGCAAACGATTTCAACAAGTCCTTTACCAAAGAAGACATAGAGTCAGTAAGCATTTGAAAAGATACTCAATATCAATAATCATTAGAAGATGTAAGTTGCAATCACAATGAGATTCTATCTCATATATATTAGGATGGCAAAAATCAGAGACTGAGTATTCTAAATGTTGGCAAGGATAAGGTAGAACTAAAATTCTCATACACTGATGGCAGGGATGTAAAATATATAGTCACTTAGTAAAATATATAGTCACTTAGGGAAGGATTCGGGGAAGGCAATGGCACCCCACCCCAGTACTCTTGCCTGGAAAATCCCATGGATGGAGGACCCTGGTGGGCTGCAGTCCATGGGGTCGCTAAGAGTCGGACCGACTGAGCGACTTCACTTTCACTTTTCACTTTTATGCATTGGAGAAGGAAATGGCAGCCCACTCCAGTGTTCTTGCCTGGAGAATCCCAGGGACGGGAGAGCCTGGTGGGCTGCCATCTGTGGGGTCGCACAGAGTCGGACACGACTGAAGCGACTTAGCAGCAGCAGCAGCAGCAGCAGCAGCAGCAGCGAAGGATTTGGCCATTTCTTTGAAAGTAAACATACACTTTCTGCATGATCTAGAAATTCTATATCTAGGATTTACCCAAGATAAATAGAAATATATGTATATATTAAGACTTGCATGTAAATAATCATAATAGCTTTCATTATAATAGCTGGATATGCTGCTATGTAGCTTCAGTCCTGTCTGACTCTGTGCAACCCCATAGGCTCCCGCGTGCTTGGGATTCTCCAGCTAAGAATAGTGGAGTGGGTTGCCATTTCCTTCTCCAATGCATGAAAGTGAAAAGTGAAAGTGAAGCCGCTCAGTCATGTCCTACTTTTAGAGACCCCATGGACTGCATCCTACCAGGCTCCTCTGTCCATGGGATTCTCCAGGCAAGAGTACTGGAGTGGGGTGCCATTGCCTTCTCCGAGCTGGATATTAGATGCAATTCAAATAACCCAATGAATGAACTAGTAAATAAACTGGTATATCTATAAAATTTAATATGATTCAATAATAACAATGAAGAAACTATTAGAACATATCTATAGCAACATGGATAAATTTAAAACTAAATACTGTACAGTAGATTAAGAGTACAATTATTCTATTTATATGATACTAGAATTAGAAAATGTGAATGAATCTATAGAAAGTTTGTAGAAAGCTCATCCATGATTTCTCCAGGGATGGGGGAAAGGAATTGTTCAGAAAGAGGGAGGAGAAAGAGAACATGTGGACATTTTTAAGAATTATAAATATGACTATAAAAAACTTGGTAATGGTTTCTTGAGCAGATACACATGTCAAAACCTATAAAATATACTTTAAATGTGTAACTACATCTCAAAACTATTGTTTAAAAATGATATATGAGAAAGATTATTCAGACCTAATCACTGAATGCATGTTCCTGGCAATATTATTAGTAAGAAATATACACTGGTGAAAAACTAGAGAAAAAAAAAACAGTTTTGTATAAAAACCAACACATACATATATGTGTGGGCTTTTTGCAGAGCTCAGTCAGTAAAGCATATGCCTGCAATGCAGGATACCTGGGTTCAATTCCTGGATCAGGAAGATATCCTGGAGAAGGAACTGGCAAATCACTCTAGTATTCTTGCCTGGAGAATCCCATGGACAGAGGAGCCTGGTGAGCTATAGTCCATGACGTCTCAAGAGTCAGACACGACTTAGTCCTATTTTTCTTTTTTTTTTCTTTCTTTCATACATATACATATAAGGAAGTTAGTAATGCAAAATAATTGAAAAAATTTAAATCAAGCTTTAAAGGACAATGTAAATGCAGGGCAAAATGGAGACGGAATGGGCAAGACAGAACCAGAAATAAACATATTTAATTAGCACTATACTATAAATTTAAAATAAGCAGTTTCGTTAACCTCCTATTTGTTTTATTGTAATTTGGTTGGTGAATATTTTAACTACAAACCACACAAGGTCAAGTAATATTGCTTATGGTTTCTACAGTTCTGGCAGTTTTCACTGCACAGTGGAAAACCAATATATTAATGCTTTGCAGTGTGTGTAGTGTTTAAGGGAAAGAAAACATCTGGGGTGTCATAAAATGAGAGACATAACTACAAAAATTAATCAGCTGCTATTTTTCATTATTGTAAGACTGAATGACTTTCAAAAGAGCAGGGGATCTGTGTTTATTTGGACATTAACAGTAAAATGTTTTATATATATTACAGAATTACTCTGACCTAACAATTTGCTTTATTGAAAAAATATATTATACTATGAAAAACAATACTCGGGAAGAAAGTAAAAATACCCAGGGGCCGGTCTATCAACCCTCATTTCCTTTTGCCAAGAAATATGTTATTCTAATTGTGGCAACTAAGTGGTAAACACGAAAATATTTTACAGGTTATTTTATTATACTGTATTATGCTATATTTTATCATACAAGAATTCTCTCACCTAGAATATTCTTTTTAAAGCTTTTGTTTCTGGGCTTTTATCCCTTAGCGTTCTTTGGCCATTTAAATCCTCTTCTTCAAAACTCAGCATAAGCATGATCTCTTCTAAAAATAGTCTCAAATCTCCAGGCTGGTTTTAGTACTCCTTCTGTGTGTTAAACATGTTATCTCACATTTACCACTTCTATAGAATTTAATCCACTACATTACCTGTTATCTCTTCTATCTCCTACACTGGGACAACCTACACCAGTAACCATGCAACTTTCACTTATAGTCATGTACATGCATGCATGCTGCTGCTGCTGCTGCGTTGCTCAGTCCTGTTTGACTCTTCGCGACCTCATGGACTGCAGCCTACCGGACTCCTTCATCCATGGGATTTTCCAGGCAAGAGTACCAGAGTGGGGTGCCATTGCCTTCTCTGTGCACATGCATAGAAGCTACTAAATACCAGAGCTTCCCAGGGGTGCTGCTGCTACTGCTGCTGATAAGTCACTTCAGTCGTGTCCGACTCTGTCTGACCCCACAGATGGCAGCCCACCAGGCTCCCCCGTCCCTGGGATTCTCCAGGTAAGAACACTGGAGTAGGTTGCCATTTCCTTCTCCAATGCGTGAAAGTGAAAAGTGCAAGGGAAGTCGCTGAGTTGTGTCCAACTCTTAGCTACCCCATGGACTGTAGCCTATGAGGCTCCTCCGTCCATGGGATTTTCCAGGCAAGAGTACTCGAGTAGGTAGTGGTAAAAAAAAAAAAAAAAAAAAAAAACCCCCACTAACCAATGTAGGAGATATAAAAGACACAGGTTCAATCCCTGTTTGGAAAGATCCTTTGTAGAAGGGCACGGCAACCCACTCCAGTATTCTTGCCTGGAGAATCCCATTGACAGAGGAGCCTGGTGGTCTACAGTCCATAGTCACAAAGAGTAAGACATGGCTGAAGTGACTTAGCACAGCACTTAATACTCAACAAATATTTGATTCAAAGGAAAGGATGCAATGCTTTTGTTTCAAACTCTTATTAAAAAGGTATGCTGAAAACCTGAAATATAAGAAATTTATAGCTTCCCAAATAACCAGGGAAGTCACCCAGTTATTTATATCAAAGAATTATGGAAATTAAAGAGCTCTTTTGCTCAAATCAACAACATGTTTAATATAGCCAGAAGAATCAGCAAGCAGAACTAGAAGGGCTAACAAAATAATGTATATTGATAAAACAAGACAGCCCCGGACCATGCCTGGAAGCCATTAGCTAGAGTTTATAGCATAGTGTGTGAAATGGGAACTCACTGGCTAATCTTCCTTCCATAAAAAACAGCTCTACTGTGGTTTGCTTACAGGGTAAGTATACCTGCTGCTGCTGCTGCTAAGTCGCTTCAGTCATGTCTGACTCTGTGCGACCTCATAGACGGAAGCCCACCAGGCTCCCCCGTCCCTGGGATTCTCCAGGCAAGAACACTGGAGTGGGCTGCCATTTCCTTCTCCAATGCATGAAAGTGAAAAGTGAAAGTGAAGTCGCTCAGTCCTGTCCAACTCTTGGTGACCTCATGGACTGCTGCCCACCAGGCTCCTCTGTCCATGGAATTTTCCAGGCAAGAGTACTGGAGTGGAGTGCCATTGCCTTCTCCGAAGTATACCTAGGGTCAACTAAAACAAAAATGCACAATATGGGAGTTGCAAGTTACGTTTTATTTGGGGCAATCTGAGGATTGCAGCCCAGGAGACAGCATCTCAGATAGATCTGAAAAACTGTTCAGAAGAGGTCCGGGGGAAAGACAGTATAAATGTGATTTTGGTGAAGGTGGAGTACGTGCAATCAAGCACATATTTTTTGAAGAAAGTTTCTGCTGGTCTCGTGAAACTTTCTGCTAGTCATAAGCAACAATCATCACCATGAAGTATTTTAGTGCTTTTCTAGATGTGAAGAGATATAAAAATTGAGCTCATAAGATCAGCTCTTAAGAATATCTAATTATCTAAAGACCTGTCCTGCCAGTTTCCTGGAGCACAGAGTGCCTCATTTTGCTCTCCACCCTGAATTTCTTCAGTGGGTGTTGGAGGTCACAGCTGCAGTGGCACATGATTTAATCCTTGTAGAGGTAGACAGAAGCAACCATGGCAAGGGCCGATTTGTGGTTGACACTAGAAGACCATCCCTCATTCTTCAAAATGAAGAATTTGTGCATGGAGTCCCCTAGAAAGTAGGATAGGGTTACAAAAAAATACGATAGTATTTTGGGTCACTTGAGTCTGTTCCAAGTGGTGTATAAAGCTCACAGACTGAAAAACATCTCAGCCACTTATCACAGCTAGGGTTTTTCTATTTGCAACTTCATTTCCTGCTAGACAAAGAATGATACATTAGTTTATAATACTGATAATTTATTATGACTAATTATTACTGATCACTATTATTTACATAAATGGACAAAAAATTATCTCTAGATATGTGAGGACAATGAAGAGAGGATAAACAGGAAACAAGTCAAACAAACAAAGAAACCAAAAATGTCTAGTTTATGTCATCAGAAATTCAAGAAAAGTTCACGTTCATAAAACAAAAATAGGCTTCTCTGAATAAAAGAACATTTGTTGTTCCTTTCCATCTGTGTTATAGATAGATCTTCAATAGATCTTGCAACTTTTTCTCTGCTTATAACAGTGCCTGGCGATGTATGTACTAAGTTTTTTCTGCCCATCTGGTCTTTTACTGCAATGTAGTTTAAAGCATTAAGAAATAGCATGCTAACTTCTTCAATGGATAAAAGTGGTAAGATTTAAGCATTTATTATTCAACAAATGAATCCACTCATTAAATATTTATTAAGAACGAATGTGTGTCAAACACTTCTGCAGTTTCTAAGAATGCATCAGTGGGAGAAAAAAAAGATTACTTATTTCCTTCATGGAACTTACATTTTACTGAGATAAAACTGAAATTATTAGATGTGATAAGTTAAAAGAGGAAAAGTAAGGGAGGTAATAGAAAGAGAGAAGATGTGTATTTTGCTTGTGTTCCTGAGGAAGAGTTTTGGACTGAAATCATCTTTAGTGTTGACTTGAGAACAAAGAGCTTGTGAACCATGAGCAGAAGTAACAGCAAGTGTAAATCCTGTGACAAAAGTCATGTTCTTGTCACGTTCAAATACTAAGTTGAATTAGTAGTGGGGAGCGTAGTAAGAGCTAAATCAGACAGGCCACTAACGAACAGTTGTATAAGGCCACCTAACCACTGACTTTGAGAATCCATTATGATGGGGCAAGGGTGGAGGCAAGGAGGATAATCATAAAGTCACTGCCATAACCCTTTGATCTCTGGCCCTCAGATTCTGGATATATTGTTAAAGGAGAGCTAACAGAATTGGATGTGAAGTGTGAAAAAATGTGGGCAAGATTTCATGCTATTTTCCTGTCATTCTCCAAGGTACATAGTTACACACTTCACAATTGAAACTTTCTTGGATGAAAGGAGGATCAAGGAGGCAGGGGAAAGAAAACAATAAGGATAGCTAATCTTTATTGAACATGCATTTTGTGCTAGCAAACTTCTAAGTGCAGTCTTGTACCATATCATTAGATATTCACAATAATTCTCTGAGATAGATACTATTATTAACTACAGCTTCAGATAAAGAAATATAATCGTAGTGATGATAGATACCAAGCTTTAAATTAGTATACCTAGCAACTGGAGACAGATGACGACATCAAGTTATCTGACTTCTGGTCCAAAATAATAACAGTATGGTGAAGAATCAAGACTTGGAGTAAGTAAAACCCTATACACTGTTGGTGGGAAAGTCAATTGGTGGAAGCACTATGGAGAACAGTATGGGAGTCTCTCAAAGAACTAAAAATAGGACTGCAATATGACTCAGCAGTTCCACTCCTGGATATATATGGGAAAAAAAAATAAAAGACAAAAAACCCATTAATTTGAATAGATACATGCATCCCAATTTTCACTGAATAATTATTACAATTGCCAAGATATGGAAGTAATCTAAAGTGTCCCTCAACAACAGAGAATGGATAAAGAAGATGAATATAATAGAGTAGTACTGTGTGTGTGTGTGTGTGTGTGTGTGTGTGTGTGTGTATAAAATGGAATAGTACTCAGCCTCAGAGAAGGCGATGGCACCTCACTCCAGTACTCTTGCCTGGAAAATCCCATGGATGGAGGAGCCTGGTGGGCTGCAGTCCATGGGGTTGCTGAGGGTCGGACATGACTGAGCGACTTCACTTTCACTTTTCACTTTCATGCATTGGAGAAGGAAATGGCAACCCACTCCAGTGTTCTTGCCTGGAGAATCCCAGGGACAGGGGAGCCTGGTGGGCTTCCGTCTATGGGGTCGCACAGAGTCAGACATGACTGAAGCGACTTAGCAGCAGCAGCAGTACTCAGCCATAAAAAGAAAGCAATTTTGCTATTTTCAGCATCATGGAGGGACTTGGAGGGCATTATGGACTCTAAAAAACACAATGAACTAGGGAATATAACAAAAGAAGCAGATTCACAGATGCAGAAAACATACTATCAGTTACCAGTGAGGAGAGAGGAAGAGGGAGGGGCAATTAAGGGCTAGAAGATTAAGAGGTACAAACTATTGATGAAAGTGTTGTGAACCTGTTTGTTGCTCAGTTGTGTCCAGCTCTTTTTGACCCCATGGACTGTACCTGCCAGTCTCCTCTGTCCATGGGATATTCCAGGCAAGAATACTAGAGTGGATTGCTGTTCCCTTCTCCAGGGAGTCTTCCCGACCCAGGGATCAAACCCAGATCTCACAATGCAATCAAATTCTTTATCATCTGAGCCACCAGGGAAGCCCACAAACTACTGACATTATATATAAAATGAGCTACAGGATATATTGTAAAAACATGGAGAACCTAGTCAATAATTTCTAATAACTGTTTATGGAGGTTAACCTTTAAAAATCCTACAATAAACAAATACAATGGATTTTAAAAAAAACAGCAACAAAAAAATAGCCCAACTAATTTGTCAAAAAAGGCTGCCAGGCACTTTACAAAGGTACTCCTGTTTAATCATCACTATGAGGTAACCATGAGGAAACTGATACTTAGTAAGGATATTAAACTTAGCAAAATATCACAGAGAAGCATTGATAATTATATTTATAGTTTAAAATAATAAATTAGAAGGGAACATTTCATGCAAAGATGGTCACAATAAAGGACAGAAAAGGTATAGACCTAATAGAAGCAGAGAATATTAAGAAGAACTGGTAAGAATACACAGAATAACTGTACAAAAAATTTCTTAATGACCAAGATAACCATGATGGTGTGATGACTCACCTAGAGCCAGAAATACTAGAGTATGAAGTCAAGTGCATCTTAGGAAGCATTACTATGAGCAAAGCTAGTAGACGTGATAGAATTTCAGCTGAGCTATTTGAAATCCTAAAAGACGATGCTGTTAAGGTGCTGCACTCAATATGCCAGCAAATTTGGAAAACTGCAGTGGCCATAGGACTGAAAAGGTCAGATTTCATTCCAATCCCAAAGAAGGGCAATGCCAACTATTGTTCAAAGTACCACACAACTATGCTCATTTCACAAGATAAGCTCAAAAGCAGTATTAAGGTAATGCTCAAAATCCTCAAGTTAGGCTTCAACAGTACATGAACCCAGCACTTCCAGATATACAAGCTGGATTTAGAAAAGGCAGAGGGACCAGAGATCAAATTGCCAACATCTGTTAGATCATAGAAAAAGTAAGTGAATTCCAGGTAAACAACTACTTCAGAGACTACAATAAAGACTTTGACTGTGTGGCTCACAACAAACTGGAAAATTCTGAAAGAGATGGGACTACCAGACCACCTTACCTGTCCCTAGAGTAACCTGGATGCAGGTCAAGAAGCAACAGTTAGAACTGGACATGAAACAATGGACTGGTTCAAAACTGGGAAAGGAGTATGTCAAGGCTGTATATTTAACTTATATATATACCCTGCTTATTTAACTTATATGTAGAGTATATCAAGGGAAATTCTAGGCTGTATGAAGTACAAGCTGGAATCAAGATTGCCAGGAAAAATATGAAAAACCTCAGATATGCAGATGATAGCACCCTTATGTCTGAAAATGAAGAGGAACTAAAGAGCCTCTTGATGAAGCTGAAAGACAACAGTGAAAAAGCTGGCTTAAAACTCAACATTCAAAAGACTAAGATCATGGCATCTTGTCCCATCACTGCATGGCAAATAGATGGGCAAACAATGGAAATAGTGACAGACTTTATTTTCTTGGGCTCCAAAATCAATGGGACAGTGACAAGAGCCATGAAATTAAAAGATACTTGCTCCTTGGAAGAAAAGCTCTGACAAAGATTCATCTAGTCAAAGCTATGGTTTTTCCAGTAGTCATATATGGATGTGAGAGTTGGACCATTAAGAAGGCTGAACACTGAAGAATTGATGTTTTTGAACTGTGGTGTTAGAGAAGACTATTGGAGTCCAGTGGACAGCAAGGAGGTCTAATCAGTCAATCCTAAAGGGAATCAACCCTGAATATTCATTGGCAGGACTGATACTGAAGCTGACCCTCCAATTCTTTGACCACTTAATGCAAAGAGCCTATTCATTGGAAAATACCTGGATAATGGAAAAGGTTGAGGGCAGGAGGAGAAGGGGGCAACAGAGGATGAGATGGTTAGATGACATTACCAACTCAATGGACATGAGTTTCAACAAAATCTGGGAGATAGTGAGGGACAGGGAAGCCTGGTATACTGCCGTTTTGGGGATCACAAAGAGTCAGAGATGACTGCAACTGAACAACATCAACAAATATGATATTAATTGAGCTGTTACCAAAAAAAAAAGAAGGAAACTTTATATTCAGATGTTTCAAGAAATGCTAAATTAGTTTGTTCTATTGACTGTAGTCGGAGAAGGCAATGGCACCCCACTCCAGTACTCTTGCCTGGAAAATCCCACAGACGGGAGGAGCCTGGTAGGCTGCAGTCCATGGGGTTGCTAAGAGTCGGACACGACTGAGCGACTTCACTTTCACTTTTCACTTTCATGCATTGGAGATGGAAATGGCAACCCACTCCAGTGTTCTTGCCTGGAGAATCCCAGGGATGGGAAGCCTGGTGGGCTGCCGTCTATGGGGTCACACAGAGTCAGACACAACTGAAGTGACTTAGCATAGCATAGCATTGACTGTACTGCATGGGTGCTAAGTTGCTTCAATCATGTCTGACTCTTTGCAACCCTATGGACTGTTGTCCACCAGGGCCCTCTATCCATGGGATTCTCCAGCCAAGAATATTGGAGTGGGTTGCCATGACCTCCCCTAGGGGGGTCTTCCTGACTCAGGGATCAAACATGTGCCTATTATGTCTCCTGCATTGGCAGGTGGGTTCTTTACTACTACCACCACCTGGGAAGGTGGGAATTTCTTGGGCATTTTGGCATCATTTGGAAGAGAATTTATAAAATTGTGAAGAGCTTCACAGGGATCCTGTACAATAACTTCAACCACATCATTTTTCTTGAAAAATATAGAAAATACCCCAAGTTGACAAAGAGTGGACAGGGGAAAGAAACTTGCTATAATTCCCACCATCTGCAGCCAGGACAGAACATGATCAAATGTATCCCATTCACACCCTATATGTGTTAAAATATGGGTATATTCACTGACTCATCAATACTGTTATTCATCAAATGGGTAACTGACTACAAATATTTATTTTCATTGTTTGTATGGACTCAAATATTCCTTGAGAACTATCTCAAGCCCTGAAAGATGAATCAATTATTGATATAAATTGGGCCACTGGTAACTTTAACAGTCATTTTGACTCTGTAAGCCACAACACACAAAACATGCTTATAAATTTTTTTGGTAGGTATTGGTATCTACATTTCTGAGAAAAGAAGAATTCCACAGGCTGAAAAATGAGATCTGAGATAGTTCAGCTGCTAAAACAGACACTGATTTATATCTGAGACTAATTGGTGACAATAATTGTCACAAAATGTACCAGGCTTTGTTACTTGTCATGTGACATCAGTCGGGTGAATAATGATAGAACTGACCTTATAGGGTTGTTAGGCAGATGACTGATGATAATGAAAAAGATGAAGAGGAAGTGGAGGAAGAACTACTATAACTACTACTTAGAATAGACCATGATATATTGCATGTCATATGCATCCCAGTTATATTTAAAAAATCATTAATTCATGAATATATCACAGTAATACTATAGACAAAGTATAAATATTTAAAGTAATTAGATTTCAGATATCCTTTTAAAAATCTATAAACCTCTAAAGGGTGAAGCAAATATTAACACGCTACCAACCTCTCACAATTGAGAAAAACACAATTTATAAAATAACTTTTCTAATAATGGTTTACTGGAAGAAATCACAAGTGGGTGCTTTGACTGAATTAGATAATTTTGGATGATGGCTCTACTTGAAACTTGCCCTGACACATAGCCATTAAATATTGAGTTTTTGAAATGGTTGTTGTATAATTTACAAAAACCTCTGCATTTGGAATATTTATATAATTATTGATCTGAACTAGACATTCTTTGAAGCATTAGCCCCTTCTATATATGTCTACTAATTTAGAAAATTTCTGCTTAAAATAGAATACAGTATTAGAATAGAGGAATGATAACATTGCTTATAAGTTATTGTGGTGCTTATACCTTGAATCTCACAGAAAGAAGCATGAACGGGGAGTGATGTTATCCTAATTCTGAATTGTATGGCTTGTGGTTTGTTTCTTAAACTAGCAGTGCCCCAGGATTGGATTATACATGGGCACTTTCAAAGGTTGTATAATCTGGTGCCCCTTTCAGGTATGAGTTAGAAATGAAATCAGTAGTTCTGTTATATAATTATGTTCTGATGCCTGGCAGCATGGTGAAGGCATGAAAACCAGTTGACTCTGTATCTGACATGCCTTTATTCCTTATATTTTGAAACAATGGAATGAAACTGCTGGGTTTAGAAACATATAATATTAATAAATAAACTAGTGGTAAAATAAATTGGTTTTAATTCATATATACAATTATTTCCTTTTAAGTCTGAGAAGATAATTTAAGACATAAAAATAAATATATGGTAATAATAGTCTAGTTCAGGAACTGAATTTAAATAAGGCTCTACTTCAAAAATATGTGTCTATTGATTGTCTTTTGTTTTTAATATACCATATTCTAAAATGCTTTCATTATTTTCTGAAAATTGATTACAATTTTCTCCAGATAGACAGATAAATGGACTGACAAACTTTTTTAAAAGTGATGGTTTCTCCTCTTTCCCTGTGTGTTTTTTAAAAGGAATTATAATCTGAATTGTACTAAGATAAACCTAATTCCTTATATTACACCAGCTTCTCAGTTCAGTTCAGTTACTCAGTTGTGTCCAACTCTTTGCGACCCCATGGACTGCAGCACACCAGGCTTCCCCGTCCATCACCAACTCCCAGAGCTTACTCAAATTCATGTGCATTGAGTCGGTGATGCCATCCAACCATCTCATCCTCTGTCGTTCCATTCTCCTCTTGCCGTCAATCTTTCCAAGCATCAAGGTCTTTTCCAAGGAGTCAGTACTTCACATCAGGTGTCCAAAGTATTGGAGGTTCAACTTTAGCATCAGTCCTTTCAATGAATATTCAAGACTGATCTCCTTTAGAATGGAGTAGTTGGATCTCCTTGCAGTCCAAGGGACTATCAAGACTCTTCTCCAACACCACAGTTCAAAAGCATCAATTCTTCAGCGCACAGCTTTCTTTATAGTCCAACTCTCACATCCATACATGACTACTGGAAAAACCATAGTTTTGACTAGATGGAACTTTGTTGGTAAAATAATGTCTCTGATTTTTAATATATTGTCTAGGTTGATCAAAGCCTTTATTTCATGGCTACAGTCACTATCTGCATTGATTTTAGAGACCAAAGAAATAAAGTTTGTCACTGTTTCTACCATGTATTTGCCATGAAGTGATGGGACTGGATGCTATGATCTTCTTTTCTAGAATGTTGAGTTTTTAGTCAGCTTTTTCACTCTTTCACTATCAAGAGGCTCTTTAGTTCTTCTTTGCTTTCTGCCATAAGGGTGGTGTCATCTGCACATCTGAGATTATTGATATTTCTCCTGACAATTTAGATTCCAGCGTGTGCTTCATCCAGTCCAGTGTTTCACGATATGTACTCTGCACAGAAGTTAAATAAACAGGGTGACAATATACAGCTTTGACATACTCCTTTCCGAATTTGTAATCAGTGTGTTGTTCCATGTCCAGTTCTAACAGGTGCTTCTTGACCTGCATACAGATTTCTCAGGAGGCAGATATTTCTCAGGTCTGGTATTCCCATCTCCTGAAGAACGTACTACAGTTTGTTGTGATCCACACAGTCAAAGGCTTTGGTGTAGTCTTGTTATTCTCTTGCTTTGGGTATGATGCAACAGATGTTAGCAATTTGATCTCTGGTTCCTTTGCTTTTCTAAATCCAACTTGAGCATCTGGAAGTTCATGGTTCATGTACTATTGAAGCCTGGCTTGGAGGAGTTGACTCATTGGAGAAGACTCTGATGCTGGGAGGGATTGAGGGCAGGAGGAGAAGGGGACGACAGAGGATGAGATGGCTGGATGGCATCACTGACTCGATGAATGTGGGTCTGAGTGACCTCCGAGAGCTGGTGATGGATAGGGAGGCCTGGCGTGCTGCAGTTCATGGGGTCGCAAAGAGTCGGACATGACTGAGCGACTGATCTTGCTAGCATGTGAGATGAGTGCAATTGTTCAGTAGCTTCAACATTCTTTGGCATTGCTTTTCTTTGGAATGGAATGAAAACTGACCTTTTCCAGTCCTGTGGCCACTGCTGAGTTTTCCAGATTTGCTGACATATTGAGTGCAGCACTTTCACAGCATCATCTTTCATGATTTGAAAGAGCTCAGCAGGAATTCCATCACTTCCACTAGCTTTGTTCATAGTGAAGTTTCCTAAGGCCCACTTGGCTTTGCATTCCAGGATGTCTGACTCTAGGTGAGTGATCAGACCATTGTGGTTACCTGGGTCATGTAGATCTTTTTTGTATAGTTCTTCTATGTATTCTTGGCACCTCATTTTAATATCTTCTGTTTCTGTTAGGTCCATACAATTTTTGTCCTTTATTGTGCCCATCTTTGCATGAAATGATCCCTTGGTATCTGTAATTTTCTTGAAGAGATCTCTAGTCCTTGCCATTCTATTGTTTTCCTCTATTTCTTTGCACTGATCACTGTGGAAGGCTTTCTTATCTCTCCTTACTATTCTTTGGAACTCTGCATTTAAATGGGTATATCTTTCCTTTTCTCCTTTGCCTTTAACTTCTCTTCTTTTGTAAGGCATCCTCAGACAACTGTTTTTCCCTTTTATATTTGTTTTTCTTGGGGATGATCTTGATTACTGTGAACCTCCATCCATAGTTCTTCAGGCACTCTATCAATCTAATCCTTGAATCTGTTTGCCACTTCCACTGTATAATTGTAAGGGATACAATTTAGATCGTATCTGAATGGTCTAGTGGTTTTCCCTACTCTTATCAATTTCAGTCTGAATTTGGCAATAAGGAGTTCATGATCTAAGCCACAGTCAGCTCCCAGTCTTGTTTTTGCTGAGTGTATAGAGCTTCTCCATCTTTGGCTGCAAAGAATATAATCAATCTGATTTTGGTATTGACCATCTCTTGATATCCACATGTAGAGTCTTCTCTTGTATTATTGGAAGAGGGTGTTTGCTATCACCAGTGCTTTCTCTTGCAAACCAGCTTCTAGCTGTATTTTTATCTAGACCCTCCATCATTACTTTTTAATATGAAATCTTAGGAACCTTACAGCAGTATTTTCAAACTGTGAACTGACCTATCGGTGAGTTTTAATGGAGTGCTGAGTTATGAGATCAAGTTAGGGATTAAGCAACAATATATTTTTTTAATAGAATAGAATAGTACAAAACAGTAAAAACTAGAGTTTACAACATATAGTATACAAGTATATGTATTGTCTCATGAACATTTTATTTCCTTTGTGTACATAAGTGTGTTCATGCACATAAAGTTGTTAAAGATATTTATACTATGCATAGATATTTAAAGTTTTGATAGCCATTGTGCCTATTTGTGGTTGTACCTCACCTATTTCACATGCCCTAAAAATAGGCTTCAAAATTCTCTGTTTATGCACATTTTCTGGGTAAAAACTGTTTTGGCATTCATCTGATGTTTATAATTTTTTTTTTCAAAAAAGTTCATGAGACAAACTTATTCTAAAACAATTTTAATTATTATCATTGTAGTTTTAGAACAGGTATAGTTTGAAATATAAAAATAATATATTTATATGCCTCTCTATTGTATATAGATATACTCCAAAATAACTGCTTTTTGTTCCCAACTTAATGTTCTAATTAGATTACATACAAGACTTATTCGTGTTCCTAAAAATTAAAGAACATTTAGACTTATAAAGGTGTGAGTAAAGCATATTATTTATTTTATTCTTCTTAAAATAATTTGCTTCTTAAAACAACAGCCTTTCAGGTTGCAAAGAGTTGGACACGACTGAGCGACTGAACCAAACTGAACTGAACTGAATAATTAGATATATAACATAATAAGTATATAGACTTCCCTGGTATAGCTCCTGGTACAGCTCAGTCAGTGAAAAATCTACATTCAGTTCACGAGACTGCCTTCAATACAGGAGAGTCAGGTTTGATCCCTGGGTCAGGAAGATGCCCTGGAGAAGAAAATGGCAACCCATCCCAGTATTATTACCTGGAAAATTCAGTGGAGATAGGAGCTTTGTGGGCTACAGTCCATGGGTCACAAGAGTCGGACACCACTTAGCAACTAAACCACGACAAGTATAAAATGAGGATGGTGACCTATGAGAGGATACAGTTAAGAAAAAGAGAGATAAAGGATTATTTCTTAAAGATCTAAAAGTGACCTACGAGAACAAAAAAGTAATGCTTCTGAACAATAATTTTGTGCCACTCAGGGTGCTAAAGATTATATATCACTATTTTTCATCACAGAGACAACCCTATGAAGTAGATGGTATTTAAATTTTGCAAATAAGGAAACTGAGGCTCAATGTAGTTAAGGTTTCTTTGCCACAAGTCACAAAACTAGTAAGTTTTGCATAGGATAATGAAAGCAGGAGAAAGAATTCTCAATTCTAATTCTCCCTCCGCAGAGCACTTACAAGTGTACAGTACTGGCTTCCCTTTTACCGACACAATCCCATTCTAGGGACTAAACTGGAAGTTGAATTAATGTTGAAAACAATTGGCCCTGTACAAGGAAAATTACATTCTTTAGCTTCATCATATTTATTCTAGTACATTGATGTCTCAAATGAGAATGGGGTGATTTAGTGGGATTTGTTAAGAGGGGTGATTGAATGGAACTGGAAGAGGTACAAATAAACAAGGAAGCAAATTTTCAGTGACAGTAGTATGTCTTGTATGGGCAAACACCATCACCAGAGAAACTGATAAGACACATAGAGTAGCAAAGAACAGATCTAAGAAATCAAAATCTGGAGTAGTGGATGTTGTGATTCATTTCCCAGATTCCAATTCAAGACAGAAGGGCTTAATTTCCCATCTGCTGTGAGTATTGCTGCCTGATGATTCTCAAATGCCAGCCCTCTCTGGAAGTTACCATGGGTTGGGAGACTGCCTTACTTCTCTGTGCATAGCTTCTATAGCATAAAGGCCTGGTTCTTTCTCTGTGGCACAGAATAATCTGTCTGTGGGACCCTCTATCTGTGGGTTCATTGGCTTCAGAAACTCCTCCTGTAACATCTTTGGTCACCTTAGCCTTTTGTTATGACTACCTTGAAGCCTGATCTTTTCCTCTGTGCAACTCTGCTGTTTTCTTTCATTCCTCTCCTACAGTGCTGATCTCCAAAACATTCCCTTGTTACTTCCTAGAATGTACGCTCCACCTCACACTCTGGGGAACTGAAACTTCAAGGAGATCTACCATAATTTGAGTCCATATCCACTGTCAGCTACCAAAGGATCCACAGGGATTGAGCAATCAAGACTAATTGGTCAAATAATAAGGCAAATGGTCACATGCATTCAAAAGACTAAACATGTAGGTGTAGGACAGCAATTACTCAAAGAAGAAAAAGGAAAAGCCCTGGATAGTGGTCAAGTCTGTTCAGATGAGGCCAAGTAGGGAGAAGAATGTCACCCAAAATTGTCCACATCATAATCTCCAGAATTTACGAACGTGGTACCTTATATGGCAAAAGGGACTTTGGCAATATGATTAATGTTAAGGACCATGAAATGGGGAGATAGCACTGAATTTCCAGGGAACCCAATATAATCATCGAGATCCACAGATACACAAAGCTTTTCCTAACTGTGATCAGAAATGGAGCTGTGAGAATGATTAGAGGGATGCAGTATGATTGGACTTAAGATAAAAGATCAGGCGCAAGAGCCAAAGAATATGGTTAGCCATTAAAAGCTGGGAAAGTCAAGGAAACCTTCTTCCCAAGAGACACTACAAAAATAACATAACTCTGCTGGCATGTGAATTTTAGCCCACTAAGGTTTCTGTTTCAATTCTAACCTACAGAGCTATAAGCTAATAAATCTGCATTATTTCAACACCTTTTATTTATTTATTTTTTTTACGATTTGTTAGAGCAACAATAATAAGCTAATATATATATTTGGTACCAGGAGTGAGGTGCTCCTGTAACAAATACCTAAAAATGCGAAAGCGTACTTGGAATTGGGCAACAGGGAGAGACTGGAAGGATTTTGTCGAGAATGATAGAAAAAGGCTAGATTTCTTTGAGGAAACTGTTGGTAGAACTATTGATGGGAACTATTCTCAATGAGGGCTAAGAAAGAAGTGAGGAGCAGGAGTGAGAAAACATAAAGCATCTTACAGAATCCAAAATCATTGTGAACAGAGTGTTAAAAAGATGGACATCAAAGGAACAGCTGGTGAAGGCTGAGAACGAAATGAAGGACGTGTTATTGGAAACTAGAGAACACCGTTGCTGCGTAGTGGTGTGATGCTCAGCAGAAGTGTGTCCTTCAGTTACGTGGAAAGCAGAACTGGTAAGTGATCAAACTGTTCATTTAACTGAGGGTATTTCTAAGTGAAGTGTTGAAGATATAGCTTTATTTCTTCTTGCTGCTTACAGTAAAATATTAGAGGAAGGGGAATAACTAAGGAAGAACTACTACTACCATAACAAAAAAGAGAAGAAAAAAAGAATAAAAAGTACCCCAGTACTAGAAGATTTTGGAAATTCTAAGCTTATTCAGATTGAAAAAAAAGATTACCAAAAAGATTCACTTCCTGGAAATCATGATCTATAGCCAAACTGAGCATGAATCTATACCTTTTTTTTTTTTTTTTTTTTGCTAATGCCTCAGAAAAATCAAAAGGTCATAATGTTCATTTATACAAATGTCTCTCTGAGGAGATTAAATTCTGTCTCAGGGATCACTCTCATCTAACTGGAAAGCATTTAGAACACTTTAGGGCATTATCCTTCAGTCATCCTCCCCAAATAGAAATCTAAACTAGAGACTGGGTTATCTAGGAAGGATCTGTGAAGGAACTTCTCTAATGGACTAACTCCCATGACATGCAGGAGAGCACCAGAGTCTCCAGAGCTGTAGGCAGCAGAAGCACTGCTCACTGGGAATTAAAGAGATACAGTACAAAATTACAGATGGCTGACATAGCCATAAACTTCGACAGACAGGAAATAAGCTGGTAAAACTAGCCAGCTGCAAACATGTCCTACCATTTATGAAAAATGGAGGATGCCTAGTAGGCAGAGACAAGCACCCAAACAACTGAGTCATACAGGCTTAATTCCAGGACTTAAAGTTTAATGGAGCTTCTCGGCTCGGTTTTGAAATTGCTTGGGGTTTTGAAATTGCTTGGGACTAGTAACTCTTCACTTCCGATTTTGACTATCTTGAACCAGAATTTCTGTAACTTTTATTCTGTGCATGTCTCACCATAGTGTGTTATATACTTTGCTCTTTAAGTTCCATGAGTCCATAGGTGGAGAGGAGGCCCCAGTATTACTACCAAGTTATCCCTCATACCTAATTTAGGTTACTTAGATAATGAGATTTTAGACTTTTGGGCTAATAAGGTTAAGATGAGATTTTTGAACTTGAGTTGATACTGCAATGGGGTGAGACTTTTTATAATGTTGGGATGGGCTGAATATTTTTTGTATATGGGAAGAATGAAAACCTTTGTAGGGGCAGAAAGTGGACTAAAGGTAAGTGGAATAATGCCTAAATATGCCCCACATCTTTTTTTTTTGGGGGGGGGGGGGTTGTTAGTTCTAAAAGGTCTTGTAGGTCTTCATAGAACCATTCAACTTCAGCTTCTTCAGCGTTACTGGTTGGGGCATAGACTTGGATTACTGTGACATTGAATGGTTTGCCTTGGAAACGAACAGAGATCATTCTGTCGTTTTTGAGACTGCATCCAAGTACTGCATTTTGGACTCTTTTGTTGACCATGATGGCCACTCCATTTCTTCTGAGGGATTCCTGTCCGCAGTAGTAGATAAATGGTCCTCTGAGTTAAATTCACCCATTCCAGTCCATTTTAGTTCGCTATAAACTGTGGAAAATTCTGAAAGAGATGGGAATACCAGACCATCTGATCTGCCTCTTGAGAAATCTGTATGCAGGTCAGGAAGCAACAGTTAGAACTGGTCATGGAACAACAGACTGGTTCCAAATAGGAAAAGGAGTACGTCAAGGCTGTATATTGTCACCATGTTTATTTAACTTATATGCAGAGTACATCATGAGAAATGCTGGAATGGAGGAAACACAAGCTGGAATCAAGATTGCCGGGAGAAATATCATTAACCTCAGATATGCAGATGACACCACCCTTATGGCAGAAACTGAAGAGGGGCTAAAAAGCCTCTTGATGAAAGTGAAAGTGGCGAGTGAAAAGGTTGGCTTAAAGCTCAACATTCAGAAAACGAAGATCATGGCATCTGGTCCCATCACTTCATGGGAAATAGATGGAGAAACAGTGGAAACAGTGTCAGACTTTATTTTTCTGGGCTCCAAAATCACTGCAGATGGTGACTGCAGCCATGAAATTAAAAGATGCTTGCTCTTTGGAAGGAAAGTTATGACCAACCTAGATAGCATATTCAAAAGCAGAGACACTGCTTTGCCAACAAAGGTTCACCTAGTCAAGGCTATGGTCTTTCCTGTGGTCATGTATGGATGTGAGAGCTGGACTGTGAAGAAGGCTGAGTGCCGAAGAATTGATGCTTTTGAACTGTGGTGTTGGAGAAGACTCTTGAGAGTCCCATGGACTGCAAGGAGATCCAACCAGTGCATTCTGAAGGAGATCAGCCCTGGGATTTCTTTGGAAGGAATGATGCTAAAGCTGAAACTCCAGTATTTTGGCCACCTCATGCGAAGAGTTGACTCATTGGAGAAGACTCTGATGCTGGGGGGGATTGAGGGCAGGAGGAGAAGGGGACGACAGAGGATGAGATGGCTGGATAGCATCACTGACTCGATGGATGTGAGTCTGAGTGACCTCTGGGAGCTGGTGATGGACAGGGAGGCCTGGCGTGCTGCGGTTCATGGGGTCGCAAAGAGTCGGACACGACTGAGCGACTGCTCTGATCTGATGCCCCACATCATTATCACTGGGACATGTAATCAGAATCTCACATGGAGAAATGGATTTTGAATATGTGATTAAGGTTAAGGATCTTGAGGTGGGAGATTATGCTATATTATCTAGAGAGACCCAATCTAATCATATCAATCTTTAAAAGAACTCTTCCTGGCTGAGATCAGAGTCAGAGGGAGATCTGACTTCAAAAGAATGGCCAGAGAGATGCAAGGCTGAGAAAGTGGGCACAGAGACAGGGAATGTAAGTGTTCATTGGAAGCTGCGAAATAGATGAAAATGGATTCTCTCTAGAACCTCCAGGAAGAAACATAACCTTCCTCACACATTGATTTTAGTTCACTGATACCTGTGTGGGACTTTTCAGCTACAGAACTATCAGACAGCAAATTTGCATTGTTTTAGACCATGAATTTTGTATAATTTTTATAGCAACAATAGAAATATAACACAACATTTAAACTATCACACATTATAGTATTTCAGGATCCCCAGGTGGAACAGTGGTAAAAAATCTGCCTGCCAAGGTAGGAGGTGCAAGATGCATGGGTTCAATCCCAGGGTTGGAAAGATCTCCTGGAGTAGGAAATGCCAACTTGCTCCAGTATTCTTGCCTGGAAAATTCCATGGACAGAGGAGTCTGGTGGGTTACAGTCCATGGGGTTGCAAAGACTTGGACACAACCTAGTGGGCATATGCACATGCATGCATGTGCATGCGCGTGTGCACACACACACGCAGACACACACACTAGTATTTGGGACACCAGTGAGAGGGATTATAGGCTTAAGTATGGCAACTGAAAATGTAATGAATAAATCTTAGGAGTCAATATGGTGTCTCCTTCAAAACATCTTCTCTAAAGAAAAAACAGAATAGAAAAAAATCCAGATTTATGAAAATGTAAATTAATGTTTATGTGTCACTAATCCTAAATTCAAATCTTACGCATATGTTGCAAATCTCCCTTCTCACTTTAGATATAAATTATTCCCATGAAATCTGGGGTGCTTCTTTGTACAGATAAAGAATTCATATTCACTTTCAATACAGTTTTCTTTGTATATGGAGTATGAATGGGATTATCTCGTCCTTATCATAATAATAGGTACTTCACCAATTGTAATGATAGGTTTTCTTTAATAGAATATTTTTTATTTTCACTAAATTCACAAGAAATTGCTTCTTTAATCTCATCTGATTTGACTGAAACTTATATTGTGAAAATGCTGACAGATATGTTTCTCAGAAAGAAAAATGCTGCATTTTGGGTTTGGAGGGTGGATTGGGGGGAAAGCTTATAGACAGTGGAGTTTCACTGTTGTGAAATTCATTGTTCTGAAGTAACTGAACATAATTAACAAGCAAATTTGGAGGAGTTATTGAATTTATACATAATCCATGTTGCTGGAAATGTTTTGTACAAATACTCTGAGCATAAGAGTCTTAACCTATCATGTAAACAGAAATGCAGAATGTTTTAAAAGCAGTTTTGTCTATATCTGTATAAAAGTAAACATATACGTTTTGAAGAAAAATTTTCTAATCTTTAAGGTAAAGTGAGATTTTCTGTAATCCATTTCATTGTTGATGTCTCAACTATAATTCATATTCAACTATAATTATTTTTCTATGATATTTCAAGTCCTTTTCCAGTCTTTCACCATATAATCTTTGGTAATTTTTTAAAATATGAAGGATATGGGTGGATTCACTTCACTGAAAACATACATGTGCACATGCTTAAGTGCTAAGTCACTTTAATTGTGTCCAACTGTGTGAGCCTATGGATTGCAGTCTGCCAGGCTCCTCTGTCCATGAGATTCTCCAGGCAAGAATACTGGAGTGAACTGCCATGCTCTTCTCCGTGGGATTTTCCTGACCTAGGGATTGAAACCATGTCTTTTACATCTAACCTGCATTGGCTGGTGGGTTCTTTATCACTAATGCCACCTGGGAAGCCCCTTATATGTGCACACACACATAAAAATACAGTTTTTGATTGTTATTTTAGCTAGAAAAATTTTAGAACAAATTAATTTTCTCAGAATTTTAAAGAAAATTTAACATTACTTTCTATCTTCATATGTTATTGATTGGAAGTTATGCCAATGACTTGCATTCACTTGTAGATAACCAATTTCATCCTCCTGAAAATAGTATCACAATTGCACTCATTTCACATGCTAGCAAAGTAATGCTCAATGGCTTCATTAGTATTTAAACTGACAACCTCCAGATGCTCAAGCTGGATTTAGAAAAGGCAGAGGAACCAGAGATCAAATTGCTAACATCCATTACATCAGAGAAAAAGCAAGAGAATTCCACAAAAACATCCACTTCTGCTTCATTGACTATGCTAAAGCCTTTGACTGTGTGAATCCCAACAAACTGCAGAAAAGTCTTAAATAGATGTGAATATCAGACCACCTCATCTGTCTTCTGAGAAACCTGTATGCAGGCCAAGAAGCAACAGTTAGAACTGGACATGGAACAACTGACTGGTTCCAAATTGGGAAAGGAGTATGTCAAGGCTATATATGGTCACTCTGCTTATTAAACTTATATGCAGAGTACATCATGAGAAATGCTGAGCTGGATGAAGCACAAATGCTGAGCTGGAATTAAGTTGCTTGGAGAAATATCAGTGACCTCAGATATGCAGATGACACCACCCTTATGGCAGAAAGTGAAGAGGAACTACAGTAAAGTAAAAAAGTAAAGAGTCTCTTGATGAAAGTGAAAGAGGAGAGAGAAAAGCTGGCTTAAAACACAACATTTTTTTTTTTTTAAAAGATCATGGGCAAATAGATGGGGTAACAAAGGAAACAGTGACAGACTTTATTTTTTTGGGCTCCAAAATCACTGCAGATGATGACTGCAACCATGAAATTAAAAGATGCTTGCTCCTTGGAAGAAAAGTTATGACAAACCTAGTATATTAAAAAGCAGGGACATTTACTTTGTCAACAAAGGTCTGTCTGTTAAAAGCTATGATTTTTCCAGTAGTCATGTATGAATGTGAGTTAGACCATAAAGGAGTCTCAGTGCTGAAGAACTGATGCTTTTAAACTGTGGTGTTGGAGAAGACTCTTCAGAGTTCCTTTGACTGCAAGAACAAACCAGTCACTCTTAAAGGAAATGAGTCCTGAATATTGATTGGAAGGTTTGAAACTGAAGCTCCGATACTTTGGCCACCTGATGTGAAGAGTCGATTCATTAGAAAAGACCCTGGGAAAGATTAAAAAAGACTGGGAAAGATTGAAGGCAGGAGGAGAAGGGGATGACAGAGGATGAGAAGTTTGGATGGCATCACCAATTTGATACACAGGAGTCTGAGCAAGCTCCATGAGATGGTGAAGGACAGGGAAGCCTGGCATGCTGCAGTCTATGGGGTCACAAAGAGTTGGACATGACTGAGCAACTGAACAACCGGAAACAAAATTTCATCCTCCTGAAAACAGTATCATCATAAATGGAAAAATATATAGTTGCATATATTTTATCATTCCTTCTATCTATGACAAAGTATATTGTTTCATTTTGAAAATACGAAATTGCTAAGATGTTTCAGCCAAGAGAAATACTCTTCTGCCACTGCTTCCAGACTCCCCTATAAAGTGTATTAATGCTTCATGTCTCAACGTTTTCATATTTTCCATTGTTTTCTTCTTGTCTTAGATTCTAAGATTTTTCCCCCAGCAAAATGTGTGATAGCTGCATTCATTCTATTGATATCTACCCATTCTATTTGAGTATTATTTTATAGCTTTACTGAAATTTCAAGTACATATTTGTTGTGATTTTTCACTCCTTCTTTCATAGAGACAATGATCATTCACATCTTTCTGAGTATATTCTTGCCTGGAGTATCCCATGGACCGCAGAGCCTGGTAGGTCCATGGGGTAACAAAGAGTTAGATACGACTGAATGACTTCACTTTCACTTTTCTGAGTATACAGATTAGAGTTTTTAAATTTTAATTTATTTAATTCTTATTTTATGTCCCCTGAATTGGGTTTTCTCTTTGCTCCCCTTACTCTTTTTTAAAAATAGGTGGGTTTTTCTTTTTTTTTTTTTTTTTTTCAGAATTGCCAGGTAATCAGGACTGTTTGTCCCATATTTGAGTGGAAAAACAGGCTGATCATTAGACACCTGCTATGTGTTTTCTTCTTGGACTTCCCTGGTGGCTTAGACGGTAAAGCGTTTATCTACAATGCGGGAGACCTGGGTTCGATCCCTGGGTCGGGAATATTCCCTGGAGAAGGAAATGGCAATCCACTCCAGTACTCTTGCCTGGAAAATCCCATGGACAGAGGAGCCTGGTAGGCTACAGTCCATGGGGTCGCAAAGAGTCAGACACGACTGAGCGACTTCACTCACTCACTCATGTGTTTTCTCAGCAGGAATGCAGGTCCCTTTTCCTAATAGTTCTCTCCCCTGGATAAGCATAAATAGCAGATTCTATTAAGTATGTTAAGTTTATAAAGTGTAAGTGTTAAAGTCTTAGTTGCTCAGTCATATCTGATTCTTTGCCCATCACGCTCCTCTGTTCATGGAATTTCCCAGGCTAGAATACCGCAGTGGGTTGCCATTCCCTTCTCCAGCGGATCTTTCTGACCCAGGGATCGAACCTGTGTCTCCTATATTACAGGCAGATTCTTTACCGTTAGAGCCACCAGGGAATAATAAATGCCCAAAAAATGGATTTTGTTCTAGCATGTTATGTATCAGACAAACTAGGAGACCATTAGGTTCCAAAACAAGAAGGTACACTTCTTTTATGTAAAGACTTTTTTTTTTTTTGACATTTAGAAAGTCCAGCTCTGCCCACTTTTTCTTCAGATCTTAATACCTGTATACAGGCACATCCATTGGATAGAACTTAGACTTGCTTTAGAAAGAAAATGTTCATGGGACAGTAAGGTAGATACAGGTTTTAAGAGCAGAATATATTTTATCTAGAACTTGCTATATCTGAAAACGTCTTTTCCTTTTGCTGACATTTGCTCCAGCTTCTGTTGTGGTATTGGAGCTATGATGCTTTTGCTTTGCTTTTCATCTAATCTCATTTGCCTTCTATATTTCAGAAGTTCTTTAATTTTATGGCTCACTAGTGGCATCTCTTTTTATTATGGAGACATATTCTGTCACAAGAGTGGAAGTTCAGGATGTCATAATTTAATTCCCACAAAACTCTGGGAAAATTAAAACAACTATGGTCAGATAAACGTCTATGTGTCACAGTTTTTGAGTGATTAAGCTGTGTTTGACCTCAGATTCTCTGTCTCCACATTCTGTTCTCTCATCCCTAACCAGAGAAAATCTTGGATTCCATTTCATTTTAATCAATTCCAGTGATTTCACCAAAACATATTCTGAATATCTGTAATGTGACAGTTCTATACAAGAAGGGAAAACACAGATTTGAATAAGACAAAGAGCATGCCCTCAACTGATTCACAATTTTGTATGTGGAATTTATTGAAGAAGGAAAATAAGGGAAAATAAAGACTAAATTTACTTACTATGCCATTTTACCTGAGATTGTCCTGGTATGGATAAATTAAAAAGCAAATATAAATTGAAAAAGCATTCACTATGAAATGCTCTATATATGTTGGTGAAAATAATGATCATTTTTTATGTCTTCATATAATTTATAAAATAGTGCCTATTTGAAGTAATATGCAAATGATAGAAATAAACCTACTCATATACACATTATAAGGATTAATTTCTTTAACTTACTTCTTACTAGTCACAGTTAATTTGCAGCAAGGTGGCAACTGGAATAACAAGTAGTGTTATTCATAAATAAAATGCATAAAAATATATTCTGGAAAGCCAATGCTGTTTGCTTAACTATCTCATTTATATCTTACCTGTATCTATTTGAGGTTGTTTTAAAGTTCCATGAAATGTGAGGTTTTAGAGAGAACTTAGTTGCCTGTCTTTATTTTCAGGAAACTAAAATGACAGAAAGACTTGTTCTGAAATATACACAGATGGAGAGGCATCTCCACGCCTACCCCACAAGGCACTTTTCCTAATCCCTTGTCTTAATGGAGTGGGAGAATGGGAGATCTTGAGTCACTTAACTTGCCACATTTTTTCCTTGAGGGAAATTTTTCTTCAATGTTATGGGAATATGATATTCCAGTCTATTATTCTGATTCCCTCACAAAACAACGTGGGATAAGAAAGGCTAGATAATAATAAAACAAGGAGAACCTGAAGAGATTTTTTTTTTTACTTATGCATAATCAGATTAGTGTCATTAAAGGCACAGACTGGAGGGTATCTAATAAAACCAATGAGGCTTTTTTGGTTGCTGATATCTATCATATTGAAAGGAATACTGCCAATGTTTCCCCATCAGGATTTGTGCAGAAAACAGACTCATATCTCTTACTGTGCAGTACAGTCTTATTTTTTACTCATTCTTCTCTAGTTGCAACATAAATTACGTGGCTGAGAAAAGTCAGACACTATTAGTGACTGAAGGTAAGTAGTATTTTTCAAGGAATTCAATGCTGATTAAAGACGAGAACAATATTACATTTCCTATAAGTACTGAGGATCTGAGGAAGCAAAAAAAAAAAAAAAAAAAACACTTGTGTTTGTGAAATGTATGTGCCCTATTTACAAAAGATTCAAATTACATTTCAGTAGAATACCAGCACTCAGCAAACACCCCAGACATAATAGCTGTAGACTGGACCCACCAAAGGTAGCAGGTGAATATTTGAGAAGAAACAAGTTATTATCATAATTTCAAAGCATCTATTCCAAGACAATTATTAACTACAAATGGAAAGATGGTAACCCACAAACACTATTTAACCAAGGGATAAAGTTAACATCACCAGTAAAAGGGCATATCAACATTATTTTTGATATCCTGTGCCTGGAGAATTCCATGCAGAGAGGAGCCTGGCGGGCTATAGTCCATGCAGTTGCAAAGAATCAGACATGACTAGCAAATCACACTTTCACTTTTCATTGAGAACTGAGGACACACTGTCATTTTTGTGGTTGTTATGCCTGTCATACTAGTCTAGTCATTAAGAAACATCAGACACATGCAAATTGAAGGACATTCTACAAAATAATTAAACAGTAACACTATTCAGAAATGTCAAGACTATAAATCAACACGGAAAGAGTAAGAGGCTACTGCATATAGAGACTAATGGGAAAAAATGTCATGCAGGATCCTATATTGGATCCCGGAGAAGGCAAATGGCACCCCACTCCAGTACTCTTGCCTGGAAAATCCCACGGACAGAGGAGCCTGGTGGGCTGCAGTCCATGGGGTCTCTAAGAGTCAGACATGACTGAGCGACTTCACTTTCTCTTTTCACTTTCATGCATTGGAGAAGGAAATGGCAACCCACTCCAGTGTTCTTGCCTGGAGAATCCCAGGGATGGGGAAGCCTGGTGGGCTGCTGTCTATGGGGTCTCACAGAGTCAGACATGACTGAAGTGACTTAGCATAGCATAGCATAGCATATTGGATCCTAAAACAGAAAGAGGACATTAGTGGGGAAACTGGTGAAATTTGAATGCAATCTGTAGTTAATTAATAGTATTGTAACAATGCTTATTTCTTGGTATTGATCATTTTACTATGATATGTCAAATGTTTACTTTAGCAGAAGCTGATCGAAGATGTACAGGAACCCGTTCATAGCTTATATAAGGTTGACATTTCAAAATCAAAAGTCAAAAGAAACTCATTTTATCATAAGGATACAGATTTTTGAGGGAATACACTTTCTCCATCCAACTTTTAAAATTTCACAAATAGAAGAAGACTAGAGTTAGGGGGCTGCTGTTTAGTTCTATCAGGATATACAAATGTTTATGTGAGGAAGAAAATTAGACCTATAGGGAGAGTGGGTGAGAGAAACCCGGAAGTTTTGAAGGCTTTTTCTTGCAAGGATATGTCTACTTACCATTCTTCATCACAAATGGAAGGTGGTGTCCTGGAAAAATCAGATGGAGCTCCAAGGGACAGAGGCAGCATGAAGTAGAGCTTCAAGAAAGCAGCAAACAGAAAAAGATGGTAAGTTTCAGAAGCAGACCAATCACTTTCAAATCCTGAATCTTCTACTTGATAACTGTCATACCAGTTGGACCATATGTTACTACTATCACCACCACTAACACTGCTGCTCTCCTCCTCCACTTTTACTTTAGATAACAGTACTTTTCTTGCAGGTTTCACAGATTACTAATGTAATGTAAATATTGTATAAGTAAGAAATATTAACCCCATGTCTATTTAAAACCATGCATTTCTTATTAAACTAATCATTACACAAAATTTAAAAGAAGAGAAAAATCACATACGTTTTCATTTACCAAAAGGTATGTGCAATCACTTTAAGTTTTATGGTTACATGTTTCAACATGATTGTGATTTTAGCGTATCATTTTTATCTTGCATTTCCCCACATTGTTTATGATTTTTTTCATGTTTCTACAGTATATTTAAATATCTCCTTACAAAAGAGAAGAATTTGATTCTGATTTTTTTAATATTGCGAACTGTGCATGTTACATTTTAAAATGTTTTTTAACTTGGATTAATCCTTTTATAAAGAAACATGCATTAATATTTGTTGTTCTTGAGTCACTAAGTCATGTCCAACTCTTTGTGACCTTATGGACTGTAGTGCATCAAACTCCTCTGTTCATGGGACAGAGGCAAGCATACTGGAGTGGGTTGCCATTTGTATCTTAGATGATCTTCCTGGATCAGGGATCCAACCTGCCTCTCCAGTACTGGCACATAGATTCTTTACCACTGAGCCACCAGGGAAGTCCTCATTAATATTTATAGCTTTTGTAAATAAGTCAAAATTGACTTTTTCATAAATGATTATTTTTACCTCCTACTTTATAACTATTTGAACACATGAATCTTAAATCACTGGATTTTCCTGATACTATCAGAAGCAGTGATTCATCACTGGTAGACAAAGCAAGGTGGATTGGCATGATCTTTGCTTCAAGAATAGAACTACAACATTGGTGGAGAAACTGTATAACTGCCACTGTTTAGATATAAGAGGCATGACGAATGCTATGCAAATTGTTAGTTCTCATTATTAATTATTCATATTGGCATGGTGCTGAAGGGAAAGAGTAACTTAATCAGTTATTCTTACTCTCATTCTGTCAGCCTTCTTTAGTAGAGGTTGCCACTAATGGAGGAGGTAAAAATATTGAGTAGATGAGGTCCTTCATGTGGGAAAGCTCATTGCAGCATCCCTCATTTCGCAGGGTTAGCACAGTACAAATGTTCCATTAGTTCTTTGGGTTTTGACCAGTGACTGCTTAGCTTGTCCATTTTCCTTGATCTTTCAGTTCAATTCAGTTCAGTCATTCAGTCATGTTCGACTCTTTGCAGCCTCATGAGTCACAGCATGCCAGGCTTCCCTGTCTATCACCAACTCCCGGAGTTTACCCAAACTTATGTCCATCGAGTCGGTGATGCCATCTAGCCATCTCATGCTCTGTCGTCACCTTCTCCTCCTGTCCCCAATCCCTCCCAGCATCAGGGTCTTTTCCAATGAGTCAACTCTTCACATGAGGTAGCCAAAGTGTTAGAGTTTCAGCTTTAGCATCAGTCCTTCCAATGAACACCCAGGACTGATCTCCTTTAGGATGGACTGGTTGGATGTCCTTGCAGTCCAAGAGACTCTCAAGAGTCTTCTCCAACACCACAGTTCAAAAGCATCAATTCTTCGGTGCTCAGCTTTCTTTACAGTCCAACTCTTACATCCATACATGACCACTAGAAAAATCATAGCCTTGACTAGACAGACCTTTGTTGGCAAAGTAATGTCTCTGCTTTTGAATATGCTATCTAGGTTGGTCATAACTTTCCTTCCAAGGAGTGCTGCTGTTGCTGCTAAGTCGCTTCAGTCATGTCCGACTCTCTGCGACCCCAGAGACAGCAGCCCACCAAGCTTCCCTGTCCCTGGGATTCTCCAGGCAAAGGAGTAAGGGTCTTTTAATTTCATGGCTGCAATCACTATCTGCTGTAATTTTGAAGCCCCCCAAAATAAAGTCTGACACTGTTACCACTGTTTCCCCATTTATTTTCCATGAAGTGATAGGACCAGATGCCATGATCTTAGTTTTCTGAATGTTGAGATTTAAGCCAACCTTTCAATCTCCTCTTTCACTTTCATCAAGAGGGTTTTTAGTTCCTCTTCACTTTCTGCCATAAGGGTGGTATCATCTGCATATGTGAGGTTATTGATATTTCTCTCGATAATCTTGATTCCAGCTTGTGCTTCTTCCAGTCCAGTGTTTCTCATGATGTACTCTGCATAGAAGTTAAATAAGCAGGGTGACAATATACAGTCTTGACATACTCCTTTTCCTATTTGGAACCAGTCTGTTGTTCCACATCCAATTCTAACTGTTGCTTCCTGACCTGCGTATAGCTGTGTCAAGAGACAGGTCAGGTGGTCTGGTATTGCCAACTCTTGAAGAACTTTCAAAAGTTTTCTGTGATCCACATAGTCAAAGGCTTTGGCATAGTCAATAAAGTAGAAGTACATGTTTTTCTTGAACTCTTGTTTTTTTGATGATACAGCAGATGTTGGCAATTTAATCTCTGGTTCCTCTGCCTTTTCTAAAACCAGCTTGAATATCAGGAAGTTCATGGTTCACATATTGCTGAAGCGTGGCTTGGAGAATTTTGAGCATTACTTTACTAGCTAGTGAGATGAGTGCAATTGTGCAGTAGTTTGAGCATTCTTTGGCAATGCCTTTCTTTGGGATTGGAATAAAACTGACCTTTTTCAGTCCTGTGGCCACTGCTGAGTTTTCCAAATTTGCTGGCATACTGAGTGCAGCACTTTCACAGCATCATCTTTCAGGATGTGAAATAGCTCAACTGGAATTCCATCACCTCCACTAGCTTTGTTCATAGTGATGCTTCCTAAGGCCCACTTGACTTCACATTCCAGGATGTCTGGCTTTTGGTGAGTGATCACACCATTGTGATTATCTGCGTCATGAAGATCTTTTTTGTACAGTTCTTCTGTGTATTCTTTTGCTTCTGTTAGGTCCATACCATTTCTGTCCTTTATCAAGCCCATCTCTGCATGAAACGTTCCCTTGGTATCTCTAATTTTCTTGAAGAGATCTCTAATCTTTCCAATTCTGTCGTTTCCTTCTCTTTCTTTGCATTGATCACTGAGGAAGGCTTTCTTATCTCTCCTTGCTATTCTTTGGTACTCTGCATTCAGATGCTTATATCTTTCTTTTTCTCCTTTGCTTTTCACTTCTCTTCTTTTCACAGCTATTTGAAGGCCTCCCCAGACAGCCATTTTGCTTTTTTGCATTTCTTTTCCATGGGGATGGTCTTGATCCCCGTTTCCTGTATAATGTCACGAACCTCCGTCCATAGTTCATCAGGCACTCTATCTATCAGATCTAGTCCCTTAAATCTATTTCTCACTTCCACTGTATAATCATAAAGGATTTGATTTACGTCATACTTGACTGATCTTGTGGTTTTCCCTACTTTATACAATTTAAGTCTGAATTTGGCAATAAGGAGTTCATGATCTAAGCCACAGTCCTGGTCTTGTTTTTGCTGACCTTCATCTTTCAGTTCAGTTCAGTTGCTCAGTCGTGTTTGACTCTTTGCAACCCCATGAATCACAGCATGCCAGGCCTCTCTGTCCATCTCCAACTCCCGCAGTTCACTCAAACTCATGTCCATAGAGTCCATGGTGATGCCATCCAGCGATCTCATCCTCTGCCGTCCCCTTCTCCCCCGACCCCAATCCCTCCCAGCCTCAGAGTTTTTTCCAATGAGTCAACTCTTCGCATGAGATGGCCAAAGTACTGGAGTTTCAGCTTTAGCATCATTCCTTCCAAAGAACACCCAGGACTGATCTCCTTTAGGATGGACTGGTTGGATCTCCTTGCAGTCCAAGGAGATCTCAAGAGTTCTCCAACACCACAGTTCAAAAGCATCAATTCTTCGGCACTCAGCTTTCTTCACAGTCCAACTCTCACATTTATACATGACTACTGGAAAACCATAAACTTGACTAGATGGACCTTTGTTGGTAAAGATCAAAAAA
Source organism: Tragelaphus eurycerus (assembly GCA_935064755.1). Classification (NCBI taxonomy): domain Eukaryota; kingdom Metazoa; phylum Chordata; class Mammalia; order Artiodactyla; family Bovidae; genus Tragelaphus; species Tragelaphus eurycerus. The sequence goes on from CAKXYN010000321.1 coordinate 56,091, forward strand.
ATCTTGATCTTTAGGTTCTACATATTTCTGGCTTGTGAGTATTCACATAGACTTCCCACTATACTCTGAACTCTGGCTTTATGTTTTTTGTTGCTTACTTTTGTGATCTTAGATTCATTGTGATCCCAGTTGGGTCTTTCTTTTGTAGCCAGCTCTCATGTTTTGTTTCCTTGTTCAGCTCTTAATAAACCTGTTGCCATTCTTGATCCAGTACAGAAAATTTTATCTACAGCGCCCCTGGTGGCTAATGGTAAAGAATTTGCCTGCCAATGCAGGAGGCAGGGGTTCAATTCCTGGGTGGGAAAGATCCTCTGGAGAAGGAGATGGCAACCCACTTCAGTATTCTTCCCTGGGAAATCACATGGACTGAGGAGTCTTGTAGACTACAGTCCATTGTGTCACAAGAGTCGGTCACAACCTAGTGACTAAACAACACAATGAAAATTAGACATTTTGAGTGTATTGGAGAACATTATTTGTTTATCAATTTACTAGAGAGAGAAGAGAGAAGAGGTTAGGAAATAAAGCAGATGCTATAGCTTTCTTATGAATTTCCTCAAGCTGGGAAGGAAAAGTGAAGCACCCCTCCAAGTTAGAACACATGCTGTTAGTTTTAAATAGAAATAACAAAACTAATTTCGACTGTGTTGTTTTATTATTATCCCATTAAAATATATAAGACATTATGTTTACCATTTACAATATTTCAAGTGTACTGTTCAGGAACACTAAATGCTTTCATATTGTTGTGCAAATGTCACCATTATCCACCTGCAGGACTATTCATTTTCTCAAGGTGAAACTCTAAATCCATTTAACAGTAACTGCCCATTACCTCGGTCCCAGGCCTGAGCAACCACGTTGACAGTTTCCATCATTGTGACTATTCTAAGTACCTAGAATAATGCAGCACTTGTTCTTTTGTGATTAGATTCATCACTTAGCATCATGTTTTCAACGTCCATCCATTTTGTAGCACATGTCATAACATCCTTTTTAAGGCTGAATACTTTTACATTGAATGTACACCATTTTGTTTGTCCATCCATCCATAGATGGATGCTTGAGCTGCTTCCACCTTTTAGTTACTGTGAATAATGCTGCTATGAACATGTGTGTACAAATATGAACCCCTACTTTTATTGCTTTGGGCTATATAATTTTGCCAATATGCAGCATGCTATTTTCTGTTTGTTTTAATACTAGCTATTCTTATGGGCAAGAGGTAGTATCTCATTGTGGCTTTGGTTTGCATTTTCCTAGTTATTAGTGATGTTGAGTATCTTTTCATGTGGTTATTGACCATTTGTTGATCTTTGGAGAAATGTCTGTCCTTTCAAGTTCTTTGCCAGCTTTAACTAGGCTTTTTTCTTGTCCACTCTTGTCTTCATTATAAAGGATTTAAACATTGAATCAAAATGTGAAGATGGGGAAGGAACAGGAGAGATATGATAAAGAACTCTGGCCTCACTCAAATATATTTGGCTTTGACTCTATCTATATATTTTTCATGTGTTAATCAAAAGGATTGTGTGAATTGCTGTTGTTCCACAGGTAGTACTATATAATAGCTGAAGTAAAGGGTTACAAAGACTCCACAAGTTATAGGGAAATTACAATATCTGGGTGCCCCCCCCAATCAGAGCAGATGGCTGTTTCCCAAGGGTTATAAAAGTAACTACTTTCCTCAAATAAGCCATCTGTCTGAATAATCATTTTCACCAATTAATAAAGAAGGCATTTGAAGGGCTGAGAAATTCGTTAATTCTAAACACAGGAAGGAGAAAAGTACTGTTTTATCCAGTTGTAAAATAATATTGTTTCTAAGAAATAGGATCTACTTTTGTTGCCCTTTCTGAAACATTCTGTGGAGCTAGATAAATTGGTAAAAAGCAAATCAATAGTTGAAACTAGTCTGTGATGACAAATTTGACTTGCTTGACAGCAGTGTATATTATTATTGATCACCAAGATCAATCAAATCAGGCAGACCGAGCAAGTCACATGCTCTTATGGTAAAACAAAGCCCCAACTCATAGAGTTAATCTGATGGTGAATTTCAGTAAGGCAGATAATTGTATTTTATCTTTATATTGTTTAACTGTAAAAATATTGATTAAACCTCAACCTACCACTCACTGTCCTACCTTCACTCCTTAAGGTTCAGCCATAAACATACATTTACAGTTCCCCTCCCCAATTTTTTATACTAACAAGAGCATGTAGGTGTCAGCCCCCAGTGACCTCCACTTTGACAAACTGGAAAACCTTCCTCATTTTTTCAGATTCTAGCTCAAGCATCTTCTCTGTGATGAACTGTTTTATCAGCCAAGAAAGCTGATATTTATACTTTAGCCTCCTTGGTGTTTCCAACATGCATTGACAGTATAGAATTTTTCTCACTGAACTAATTCACTGTAAAACATTGACTGTCTCATTAGAGTGTTATTACATGAGGAAAGAGACCATATCCTGCTTACTTATATAGTGCTAGTACCTGAAAATAAAACTTGAAGAAATTGCTAATGCAAAAAATGGTTTAGAAATACTCTTGATAAGATGACGGCTTGCTTTAAAAAATCCTAATATATGATAAATTTATTAAAGCTTTAACTCCTTTTTGCTCACAGTGCAAAACTATAGATAAAATTTGTTATTAATTTTGAAACACATATCAAAAACAAATTTCAATTAAAAATAACTAGAAACAAAGATATTGGATTACAAATCTGATTTTGGGGATTTAGGGTTGGTGTTTATTCAACAGAGTTTGCTGGAATCAGTAATCCAACTTTGAACCTGGAATTTTATGGGCTCATAAATGTTTATTCCTTGTGAATTCCTTTAGCTTTGTGGCTTTGCTGCTGTACTGCGCTTAGATACTCAGTCATGTCTGACTCTTTGTGACCCTATGAACTGTAGCCCACCAGGCTCCTCTGTCCATGGAATTCTTCAAGCAGGAATACTGGAGTGGATTGCCATGCCCTTCTCCAAGGGATCTTCCCAACCAGGGATCAAACTAAGGTCTCCTGCATTACAGGCTGATTCTTTACTGTTTGAGCCAATAGGGAAACTAGTAGTGGGGAAATTTTTTTTTTCCTGGTGATCAAAGAGGGTAATCTAGCATCACACATAGTTTCTTTAATTATTCTCAATCACACAAAATATTAAAAAATCCTTATACTTATCATTCTTGGTCTGCTTACAGAGCAGCTACAGGTTCATAATATTTCTGTGTCTGCCCCACTCAAATTTCCTAGAGCAAGACACATAGGGTGCAACAACATTTTAGAGTAAAGCTTGAACACCAATGTAAAGTAACATTGTCATACAGCAAAATCCACACCTTAGCTACCAAAACAAATAAATTAGTTCTTAATGAAATGATCAGTCAGAACTTATAAGTCTAGCTATATTTATAAAAGATGGCTCATTGCAACGTGGATTCAATTTGGTTCTCTTTCTCTCTCCCCTTAAATATACAATATACTTTGATATTTACCCTTGCCAAAACAGTAGAGGCTCTCTCTCTCTCTCTCTCTCTTTTTTTTTTTTTTTTTGGTATTTTATCTCAAATATTTACTCATCAGTCTTTTCCTATTTTCTTCCCCTATTTTTTTTTTTTCTTCAGTAATTTTTTGATGAGTAAGCCTTTTGTTTATTGCACCCCTTAATGATGTCGCTTAAGGGAAGAAGTGCTGGGGATGAATTTTGTGTCTGCTTGCTTTAGCCAAGTAGAAAAGTACTTCGCATCCCTTTCTTTGACTAGTCCCCTTCATGCTGCAATCTAGCCCAGCTGACGGATTGTTTCGTGTCTGCAGTGACTAACCACGGTGTCTTTCAGTCTGGCTGCTTACACATTAACTCATGCTTTCTCACCATCCTGTCCTTTTAATTTAAATGCTTGTCTCCTTGCCTCTCAGTCTAATAGCTCATTCCTTCTCCTCCCCTATTACCCGGCATTGTTTCTCTATCATATCACTTGCAATTTCCAGGATGACATATTTTACTTCAGATCATAGCTCATTTAGTCTTTTCTCCTGCTGGTATGCTAATAACATCTCAAGCTAATCATTAATTTCCACCCTGTGGTTTCAATAATTCCTTCCATGCTAAATCTTGCACAAGAAAATTGTTTTAGGCTTGGCACCTTAATTTAGTCTAAGGGAAAGATGAGCCCGAAGATGCCAAGTCACTGCAAGTGGCCCCTTCTGGTCAACAGGGGCATTATTGCTCACCTAGTTCAAGGCTTGATTTTTTTTAACAGGTGGAAGAATAAAAGGCACAGAAACAACTTTGCCTCTGTGACTTCATGTGCATTTAATTAATGCCTTTTGGAAATAGAAGAATTTAGAAGTATTGTGCAAAATTATTGTTTATGTAACCCAGTAAAATATATTATTGTGTATATAAAAATATCAAAAGGAGGAAAATTTTTAAATATTAGTGCTAGAAGGATCTTCAGAGGTCAAGTACAAGCTCTTCCTTTTTATAAATGAGACAAGTAAGGGCCATGAAGTTTCAAAGATTCGCCATGTCTGCCATGAACTGGGCTGACAAGATGTTTGCTCTACATCCCTCTATAGCTGTGAAGCTACGTTCCTGACTTTGAATTTCTGATGCCGCTCACACACACAAAACAAACATCATTATGGTGATGCTTCCCAGAGAAGTTATAAATCTGCTTCATATTTTCTTTGCTTTCAATATTAAATGCTAGTGCTTTGGCTTGGTTTAATGTAGATAAAGTACAGAATCTGAACTGTAATGAGACGGAAAACTAGCTTTTGGGGTTCCGTCCACTAAAGTGCAGTAAGGAACATTGCACGGGAATCAGAATGGAGTTGAGTGAGCTGCTATAAAATAACTTCCATGTCTGTGTTTAAATGAAATTCCATTAATACACATTTTCTATGGATTTACATGTGTATATGTCAGTTCTCCTTGATTAGGGGTGATTCTGCCTCTTTGGGGACATTTGACCACACCTTACTTTTGACTGTCATCTGGAGTTTGGTGCTGACATCTAGGGTGCAGAAGCAAAGAATGCTGCTAAATATTCTACAATGCACAGTATAGTCTCCAGGAATAAATATCAACAGTGCTGGTTTAGAAACCCTAATATGTGAGAATACATGAAAAATGAGCAACTAATAACTATAATTATCTTTGGGGAAGAGAGACAAGGACTGGATTTAAGAATGATGATTGAAGGGACTTAGCCTTTATTTTATTCTATTGTTTTATTTATTTTCATGAAGAGGATGTATCATAGTATTTAGTTAAAGATTAGTTAAAAAATAACAAAACATACTGAACAGGAACCAAAATGGAGGGTAGGAATATTCAAAACAGTATATTATTCAAAAATACTCAAAAAAGTATAGATCTTTATAGGTCCTTTGTTCTTATATATTTCAATTGAAATATTAATTTACATGGTCGTTTTAGCAATAAATCAAAGTGTCTGCCCTAACTCCTGTTTCTCCACAATCCTCCACGTTTAATCTATAATCAACCCAACCCATTCTAATGGTGAATAAGTTCTCTGAACCATCATTCCCTCTTCATCTCTACTGAAAATTTTAATATATGCTTTTTTCCCTCTAGTCTGGACTACAGCAATCTGATTATTAGCTCTTTACTCCCTGCCTTTAAACTCTCTTTTTCCAAATAATTTCCTACATCATTGACAATTTCATTTATACATAATACATCATCATTCACAATGTCCCTTAACAAGGACCTCAAGTGATTTCCTCTTGGATCAAGGATGTTAAAGACAGCACTTAGTACCAGTTTCATTTCCTAGGTTCAAGGCAGCTATCACTCATAGCATTGATTAATCTCAGTAATCTTTCTGTCTGATGTATAAGAACTCTGACTTCAGACTCCCTCCTAACTGGATCCATGTGGCCATTCAAATTGCCTGGAGTCTGTGTGAAGATGAAACCTACCAAACGTTCTTCCATCAGTGAACTGCTGCATATTTAATACTTTTTTTTTTTTTTTCTTTCAGTGGCTATTTCAATGCTGAAGAATATAAATAATCAGGGGTTACTAGCAACTTAAAGAATGGAATCAGAAACTCAAGAACATCAATTGAGTGTTCCTTTAAGATACTTTACTTTGATTATGAAAATTTAACAACCTTAGTCACAATAATTGACCCGTACTTGACCCTATTTACTATTGCTTAGTTTCCAAGAATAGAGTCTGCTGGAAGCTGACATTTAACAGTATCAGATTTGAAAGTACTATTGCAATAAAACCTTAGAATGTTACCTAATTATAAATGGGTATTGTCTAAATGTAAAAGAGAAAACTAAATAAAGATACCTTCAGGATACGGCAGTTAAGAGAAAAATTAGGGAATCGTCAAAAAGCATAGAAAAAGGCACAAAAATATGATTCTGGACAAGTTTAAATATATAGTTGTCAAGACAATGTGTTGGAAATTACTTCAGAATAAGCAAAACTACCATATAAAATAAAGTCACAGAGTAGAAAAATAGATCGAGGACTTATCATGAATATGAAAATGTCATCCTAAAAACATCAAATAAAATGAGCAGTGAGAAAGAACACAAAAATATGAAGGCAAAGAAGTATACAATTTAATCAGTTCTTAAGAGGAATTTTTTTTTAATTTTATTTTACTTAACTTTACAGTATTGTATTGGTTTTGCCATACATCAAAATGAATCCGCCACAGGTATACATGTGTTACCCTAATTTCTAAACACATGAAAAAATAGGAAAGAAACTAGTGAAAAAATGTGAAGTGTCCAGTGCACCTAGGAGAAGAATAGTATGAAGAAAATAACATCAGAAATAATAAAAAAGAGAAGATATGACATTTTAAGGAAATTATTTCAAATCTTCCTCAGGAGAAAGACTACATTTTAAAAAGGATTTATTACCAACAACACATTTTAAGTTCATTTTATGTGGCTTCCCTAGTGGCTTAGATGGTAAAACATCTGCTTGTAATATGGGAAACTCAGGTTCATTTCCTGGATAGGGAAGATACTCTGGAAAAGGGAAGGTTTACCCACTCCAGTAGTCTTGCCTGGAGAATTCCACAGATGGAAGAGCCTGGTGGATTACAGTCCATTGGGTTGCAAAGATTCGGACAGGACTGAGCAATAAACACTTCCACAGAGGCCGAGTAAATCATAATTTGGTTTCAATAACAATGTTTTTAGGAAAAAAAATCATACTTTGATTATTTTTTATTATTTTACCTTAATATAGGACTAAAAAAGGAACAAAATGTATATTCGACATTCAAACTTATATGAAATGCCATTCATCAATGTCACCACCAGTTATGGAATCAGTACCCAACACAGCAGTAGTATTTTCTGGATGACGCTTCCAAGCTGACTTTTTACAATGTTAATAATTCCAGTCTCAAAGGTTTCTTGATGTTCCTAGACTTACAATTCATTTAATGGGTACAATTTTCATTATTTTTTTTAACACCACATTACAGAATCAGACAGAATAATAACTGGGAATAAAAGTTGGATGGCCTGAACTTTTCATCTTAGAAATAAAAACTAAGGTGTTTTATGAAGCTGATGTAACTTTAAACTTTTAGTATTTTTCATACAATCACATAATGATGACATCACTTCAGTTCAGTTCAGTTCAGTCACTCAGTCGTGTCCGACTCTTTGCGACCCCATGAATCGCAGCATGCCAGGCCTCCCTGTCCATCACCAACTCCCACAGTTCACTCGGACTCATGTCCATCAAGTTGGTGATGCCATCCAGCCATCTCATCCTCTGTCATCCTCTTCTCCTCCTTGCCCCAATCCCTCCCAGCATCAGAGTCTTTTCCAATGAGTCAACTCTTCACATGAGGTGGCCAAAGTACTAGAGTTTCAGCTTTAGCATCATTCCTTCCAAAGAAATCCCAGGGCTGATCTCCTTCAGGATGGACTGGTTGGATGTCCTTGCAGTCCAAAGGACTCTAAAGAGTCTTCTCCAACACCGCAGTTCAAAAGCATCAATTCTTCAGTGCTCAGCTTTCTTCACAGTCCAACTCTCACATCCATACATGACCACTGGAAAAACCATAGCCTTTACTAGACGAACCTTTGTTGGCAAAGTAATGTCTCTGCTTTTCAATATGCTATCTAGGTTGCTCATAACTTTTCTTCCAAGAAGTAGGTGTCTTTTAATTTCATGGCTGCAATCACCATCTGCAATGATTTTGGAGCCCCCCAAAATAAAATTTGACACTGTTTCCCCATCTATTTCCCATGAAGTGATGGGACCAGAAGCCATGATCTTCGTTTTCTGAATGTTGAGCTTTAAGCCAACTTTTTCTCTCTCCTCTTTCACTTTCATCAAGAGGCTTTTTAGTTCCTCTTCACTTTCTGCCATAAGGGTGATGTCATCTGCATATCTGAGGTTATTGATATTTCTCCCAGAAATCTTGATTCCAGCTTGTACTTTTTCCAGCCCAGCGTTTCTCATGATGTACTCTGCATATAAGTTAAATAAGCAGAGTGACAATATACAGCCTTGATGTACTCCTTTTCCTATTTGGAACCAGTTTGTTGTTCCATGTCCAGTTCTAAATGTTGCTTCCTGACCTGCATACAAATTTCTCAAAAGGCAGGCCAGGTAGTCTGGTATTCCCATCTCTTTCAGAATTTTCCACAGTTTATTGTGATCCACATAGTCAAAGGCTTAGGCATAGTCAATAAAGCAGAAATAGATGTTTTTCTGGAACTCTCTTGCTTTTTTGATGATCCAGCAGATGTTGGCAATTTGATCTCTGGTTTCTCTGCCTTATCTAAAACCAGCTTGAACATCTGGAAGCTCACGGTTCACGTATTGCTGAAACCTGGCTTGGAGAATTTTGAGCATTACTGGACTAGCGTGTGAGATGAGCGCAATTGTGTGGTAGTTTGAACATTCTTTGGCATTGCCTTTCTTTGGGATTGGAATGAAAACTGACCTTTTCCAGTCTTGTGGCCATTGCTGAGTTTTCCAAATTTGCTGGCATATTGAGTGCAGCACTTTCACAGCGTCCTCTTTCAGTATTTGAAATAGCTCAACTGGAATTCCATCACCTCCACTAGCTTTGTTCATAGTGATGCTTTCTGAGGCCTACTTGACTTCACATTCCAGGATGTCTGAGTATCTGGGTCGTGAAGATCTTTTTTGTACAGTTCTTCTGTGTATTCTTGCCACCTCTTCTTAATATCTTCTGCTTCTGTTAGGTCCATAACATTTCTGTCCTTTATCGAGCCCATCTTTGCATGAAATGTTCCCTTGGTATCTCTAATTTTCTTGAAGAGATCTCTAGTCTTTCTCACTCTGTTGTTTTCCTCTATTTCTTTGCACTGATTGCTGAGGAAGACTTTCTTATCTCTCTTTGCTTTTCTTTGGAACTCTGCATTCAGATGTTTATATATTTCCTTTTCTCCTTTGTTTTTCGCTTCTCTTCTTTTCATAACTATTTGTAAGGCCTCCCCAAACAGCCATTTTGCCTTTTTTTTTTTTTTTTTTGCATTTCTTTTCCATGGGGATGGTCTTGATCGCTGTCTCCTGTACTATATCACAAATCTCAGGCCATAGTTCATCAGGCACTCTGTCTATTATATCTAGCCCCTTAAATCTATTTCTTACTTCCATTGTATAATCATAAGGGATTTGATTTAGGTCATTCCTGAATGATCTAGTGGTTGTCCCTACTTTCTTCAATTTAAGTCTGAATTTGGCAATAAGGAGTTCATCATTATTTGGCAATAATGATGACATAGGAGGAGGAAATGAAAGTAAGAATAAAACCAATAGGGTTATAAAGGTTAGAGCCTATCAATATTTAGATTGATTTTTTATACAGACTGATTAAACTACCACTGTTCCCTTACATACTAAATCTTTGAACTCCAACTGTCCACTTTTACTTCAAAAATTTGCTGAAAGAAATAAAAGGAAACAAGATCATGGCAAAGGAGACTCCAGAGTGCTGCTTCTTCCAGGGACATACAGAACCTACAGGTACATATGGAACAGTTCTCTCTGAATAAAAAAAGTAAAAAATAAAAAAGTAGCTGAGAGTTCCTACACAGTGGGACGATGACAAAAAACCTATTATGGAAAAGTGTAGTAAAGAGTGAAACAGAATCGTGTCATAAACTTCATCCTCAACATGATCACACATGCCTAGGAGGGAACTCACAATTCCAGCTTCTCCCTGGAGCAGAAGGTTTGGATACCACATATGGCGTCCTGACTTTTACAACCTCCACCTGAGAGATGCTTCCCTTGCCCCCAGCCCCCCTCTCCCCACACATACACACACATACACACAACTAGCTCTGAAGGCTGAGACCCACAAGGATATAGCAACTAAGTTCTTACTCGGGTTGTGAGGACTCTGTAGCTTTCCTCATGCCTGCTTCCAACCCCTAACACCAGGGCCCAGTGCAGAGGCTACAGACATAAACTTGCCCAGAAGTTCCATGAAAGAGGCCTATTTGCTTATCTTAAAAGCAGTAGCCTGACAGTTAAGTTTCTAAATGAATATACATCTAGGGTCCAAGTGCATTCTCTCCAAAATCCAGGCTGGCCAGTACTATCTTTGTGCTCTCCCTCTTCCCCATCTCAGGTCATTGGTATCCCCAAGAAAGGTGTCTGTACACACAACTGGCACCAAGGACGCATCCCTTGAAAGTCTGCCTCTGTTGCCAGAAAGGCTGTATTCATGGGTTTAATGAACGAATGTGAATGTGAAGTCGCTCAGTCGTGTCCAACTCTTTGCGACCCCATGGACATCAGACTCCTCCATCCATGGGATTTTCTAGGCAAGAATACTGGAGTGGGTTGCCTTTTCCCTCTCCAGGGAACTTCCCAACCCAGGGATTGAACCCAGGTCTCCCACATTGTAGCCAGACGCTTTACCATCTGAGCCACCAGGGAAGTCTAGATGGTAGTAACCAAAGAAATAGTTCTTAATTGGCAAAGTACAGAGGAGTTTGAAACATCTATTTACCAGTCTTCCCCTGAATGAAGAGTATTTATATACTTTAAAAGCTGCTGCCTGATAGTCTAGCTTCCAGTGAGCCTCCATCTAGGTGCTAATTAAGATCCTCTTATTTATGACTAGCCTGGTCTTGGCACATACTCAACTATTGATAGCCACTAAGAACAAAGAATGTTGTTTGAACATGCACATAGGTTTGAGAGACAACCAAGAACTAGGGCAGTGTGGCATGATAAGTTTCATCTTCTATAAAAAGCTACTCCTTCAAGACTGGGATAAGAGGCTATGTCATGTAATGTATAGGAAACAAATATATATATTTTTCTTTCACAAAGAAAGTGAAGAAACCGAGGAAAATATTTCAAAACAATAAATAAAACCACAGAAAAATACCTTAATGAAAAGAGGATACGTTATTTATCTGAAAAAATGTACAAAACCGGTCATGAGAATGCTCTCCAAGTCAGGCAAACAATTCACAAAGAGAATTTCAACAAAGAGATACTGTAAGAATGTACCAAGTGAAAATCACAGAGCTAAACAACACAATAACTGAAAAATTCAATGAAAGGATTCAACAGAAGATTCAATGAAATAAAAGACTCAGAATCTCCATGATAGGAGAGTGGAATTAATTTGATTTGGATGATCAAAAAGAGAAAAGAATAAAAGAGGATAAGGATAGCTTTAGGGATTAGGTAACATAAACATGTGGATCTTCCATTACAGTAGTCCCAGAAGGAGAAGAGAGGGAGAAAGAAGTAGAAAGTTCACTGGAAGAAATAGGGGAGAATAGCATTGAAATATGTATAATATTATATCTGAAATGAGTCGTCAGTCCAGGTACGATGCCCGATAACAAATGCCTGGGGCTGGAGCACTGGGACGACCTGGAGGGATGGTGTGGGGAGGGGAGAGGGAGGAGGGTTCAGGATGGGGAACACGTGTATACTGGCGGCGGATCCATCTTGATGTATTGTAAAAGCAATACAATATTGTAAAGTTAAGCAAAAAAAAAAAAAAAAAAAGAAATAATGTCAGAAAACTTTCTTAACTTGGAGAAAGGAACAGATTTCCAAATCTAGGAAACCCCTAGATTCCAAAGAAGATGAAACTAATGAGACCCACACCAAAAAATACATTGTAATTAGAGTTTTGAAAGTAAAGACAAGGAGAAGGGGACTTCCCAGTGGTTAAGACTCTGTCCTTCCACTGCAGAGGGCATGGGTTCGATCCAGATCCATGGTCAGGGAACTAAGATCTTGTATACCATGTGGCACAGCTTATATATATATATATATGACAAGGAGAGGATCTTAAAAGCAGAAAGACAAAAAACTAATTGTTACATACATGTAAATCCCAGAAGACTATCAGCAGTTTTTTCACCAGAAATATTGGAGCCCAGAAGGGAATGACACCATATATTCAAAGTTTTGAAAAAAAAGAAACTCCAAACGTTGTCAACTAAGTACACTACCTAGCAAAGCTGTCCTTCAGGACTGAGGAGAAAGAAGAGTTTTGCAGACAGTCTAAAGCTAAAGGACTTCAACATCACTGCTGCTGCTGCTGCTGCTGCTGCGTCACTTCAGTCGTGTCCAACTCTGTGCGACCCCATAGATGGCAGCCCACCAGGCTCCCCCTTCCCTGGGACTCTCCAGGTAAGAACACTGGAGTGAGTTACCATTTCCTTCTCCAATGCATGAAAATGAAAAGTGAAATTCATGTCTGACTCCCAGCAACCCCATGGACTGCAGCCTACCAGGTTCCTCCCTCTATGGGATTTTCCAGGCAAGAGCACTAGAATAGTCATAGGGAAGAAAAAAAAAAAAAAAGCTAAATGGACTTCTTTAGCTGAAAAGAAAGGGTGCTAACAGGAAAATATCAAAATACAAATATCACTGGAAAATGTCAATATACATTGACAGAGCTGACCCTTGAGCAACATGGGTTTGATCTCCAAACTGGAGAGACAGAGGTCTGATTGTAAAGTTATATACAGATTTTAAACTGCAAGGAGAGTGAGGTCCCTAACTCCCACATTACTCAAAGGTCAAGTGTACTTTAAAATGCAGAATAATCTAATGTTGTGATGATTCCTTGCTTATAAATCTAGCATGAAAATTAAAAGACAAAAGTAGCAAAATAAACAACAATAAAAAAGCTTCTTGATGAATACAAAAAGAAGAAATAAGTTGTGAAATAAAAAACATGAAACATGAAAGGGTTGTGCTAAAATTGTAGAGCTTTACAATGCATACAAGCTTTTTAAAAGATTAAAACAGAATGTTGCAGTTATTTTATGGAAGCCTCATGGTAATCACAAAGCAAAAATATATAGTAAATATATTTAAGAGATAAAGAGAAAGGAATCAAAAATACCACTAAAGAAAATTATCAAATGACAATGAAAGAGAGTAAGAGAAGATGAAAATAACAAGGGAACTAGAAAAACATCCAGAAGATGATTTTGTTAAAGTGGCACTAAGTCCCTACCTATAAATAAATATTTCAAATTAAATAGACTAAATTCTCCATCAAAAGACACAATGGCTGAATAGATTAAAAAAGAAAATCAAGACCCAAGTATATGCTGCCTACAAGAGACTCACTTCAGTGTTAAGGATGCTCAGAGACTGACAGAAGGGATAGAAAAAGATACTTCAATGCAAATGGAAACCAAAAGAAATATGGGTTAGCTATTCAGAAAAAAATAGGGGTAAACCCAAGACTATAACAACAAAGTTATTATATAAAGATAAAGGGGACTATCCCACATAAGAATATAATATTTGCTTACATTTATGCACCTGAGGTAGGAGCACCTATAAAGCAAATATTAACAGACCTAGGGGGAAATAGACAGCAATGTAATAATGGTGGGGAATCCAATATCTTTGTTTCATCAATAAATAGATCACACAGACAGAAATCAATAGGAAAATACTGGCCTTAAATTACATGCTAGAAAAGAAGAACTTAAGAGTTATTTATAGAAGATTCCATCCCAAAGCAGCAGAATACACATTTTTCTTCAGCATATATGTAACATTTTCTAGGAGAGATCATATATTAGGCCACAAAATTTTTTAATAAACTTAAGAGATTGAAATCATATCAATCCTCTTTTCCAACCACAGTGGTAAGAATTAGATATTAATTACAAGAAAAAGATGGAAAATTAAAACAGAATATGTGCTGGGGTCCAGCCCCGGTGGATCCAGGGAATTTGAAGGGAAGATGACGTCAGCGGGGGTCAGGAAATGATTAATTAGGTGTTAATTAAAGATATAAAGAGTAATAAAAATGAAGATAGCTCAGTGAGGAAATTCAGTGAAGAAAAGCAGATGAAATAAGGATAGCTCAGTGAGAACATATTGTGAAGAGAGGAGGCTGAATAATTCAGCCAGAAGGTAAGAGAAAGAACGACATGGGGAGACCAAGCTTTGGTGAACAAGGCCCCACACTTTATTTTTCAAAGTAGTTTTTATACCTCAAGTTATGCATAGAGGATAATGGGGGAAGACGTAGAGTCATGCAGTAAGCCAGGCTTTCTTCCTGCAAACTTATCATATGCAAAAGTTTAGGTGATTTGCATCATCTTCTGGCCCGGAGGCCTGTCAACATTTTAAGACCCTTTCCTCAGAAACCTTATTTTTCTCTAAAGGTGATTAGTCAGGCACCACCCTTCAAAGGCATTGGAGTTGCATTTCTATAGGGCAAAGGTGTGGTGGGTTATAACAAGAGAAAGAATTAACTCAAGGGTCCAAGGTTACAAACATTAAAGCTACCACTTACATTTCTATAAACCAATTATATCAATCAATACACTGCAAAGGACACATTAGGTAAGGGACATGGAGACTTAGCAGCAAACATTGGCCCAACAAGTGAAAAACCCTTCACCAATACAATTTCTAATCAATCTTTTAATGGAATCTCAATGGAATCTGTATTTAGACAGTTTAGAACATCTCATGCCTCTCACAGCTGGGAGGCTCTGAAAAATCACATGTGGCCCGGAAAAGCCTATTCAGGCAGGCTAGAGGAATTCCAAAAGAGTTTGTAGGTTGAAATACTGTCACACCCCAGAATTATTAACTGGAGCTGTAAGTTAACTCTTCTTTTCAGAGAGGTAGTGGGGGACAGCCCCCAGTAAAGTCAGAGGTGTAGGTGAGAACACAAAGCAGAAAGTAGGCAGACCCTGGTTTTTGGGGGTCCATGCTCGAGAATTTCCAGGGGGCTTCTAAGGCTAAATCCCGCCTTTGCATATGCCGAGCCTCCTTCCTCATGACCTTTGTCATGGTGGAGCACTGATCTAAGCCAGCTCCCGACAAATGTGGAGATTCTACAACATGCTACTGAACAATCAATGTCAAGTAAGAATGTAAAAGAGAAATAAAAAATGTCTTGAGACAAATGAAAATGGAGACTTATAGTATCAAAACTTACAGGATGCAGCAAAAGTAATTTTAGGAAGGAAGTTCACAGTAGTAAAAGCAAACAGTAATATAAAGAAATATCGCAAACAACCTAACTTTAAACTGCAGGAAACTAGAAAAACACACACACACACACACACAAACTAAGCTCAGAATCAGTAGATGGAAGCAAATAACAAAGACTGGAGTAATAAACAAATAAATTTATTGGAGAAATAAATGAAATAGAGACTAGAAATACAGTTAAAAAATCAGTGAAACCAAGAACTGATGTTTTGGAAAGGTAAATAAAGGTTTTTAGCAAGATTACCAATAAAAATGAGAGGAATCAAAAATAGAAATGAAAGAGGAAATATTACAACAGATATGATGGCTATTCAAAACATGATTAAAACAACTACTATAAAAGGTTGTACACCAAATTGGACAACTAGAATAAATAGATAAATTACCAGAAAAAATATAAGTTACCAAAACTAAATCATGAAGAAACAGAAAAGTATCTAAACAGACCTATGACTATTAAGGAGGTTAAAAGTCCAGGGAAAGATGGCTTTACTGGTGAATTCTATCAAATATTTAAAGGAAATTAGTACCAATCCTTCTCAAATTTCTCAAAAAAACAGAAAGAGAGGCAATGCTTTCAAGTGCATTTTAGAAGATCAACATTATCTGATGCCAAAACCTGACAAGGGTGCCACAGGAAAAGAAAATTACAGGCTAATATCCCTGATGAACACAGATGTAAAAATCCTCAACAAAATACTAGCAAACTGAATTCAACACTATGATCACACAACATAATCAAGTGATATTTATTTCAGGGATGTAAGACAGTTCAATATTCACAAATCAATCTATGAGATGTACAACATTAACCAAATAATTGATATAGCTATATGACCTTCTCAATAGATGCAAAAAAAAAAAAAAAAAAAAAGCTTTTGACAAAATGTAACATCCATGTATGATTAAAAACGCTCAACAAACTGGGTTTAGAAGGAATGGACCTCCACATAATAAAGGCTATATTTGAAAAGCCCATAGCTAACAGCATACTCAATTGTGCAAAACTGAAAGCTTTCCTTCTAAGATCAGGAACAAGACAAGGATGTCCACTATCACCACCTTTATTCAACACCATATACTGGAAGTCCTTGCTGCAGCAGTTAGGTAAGAAAAATAAATAGAAGGCATCCAAAGTAGAAAGGAAAAAGTAAAACAATTTCCATTTGCAGATGACAAGATATTATGTATAGAAAAACCTAAACTCGATTTAAAAAAAAAGGACAACACAAAGACACAGTCATCAAGACCATATGGTACTGGCACAAAAACAGAAATATAGATCAATGGAACAAAATAGAAAGCCCAGAGATAAATCCACGCACCTATGGACACCTTATCTTTGACAAAAGAGGCAAGAATATACAATGGATTAAAGACAATTTAATAAGTGGTTCTGGGAAAACTGGTCAACCACATGTAAAAGAATGTGATTACTGACCTAGAGCCAGACATCCTGGAATGTGAACTCAAGTGGACCTTAGAAAGCATCACTATGAACAAAACTAGTGGAGGTGATGGAATTCCAGTTGAGCTATTCCAGATCCTGAAAGATGATGCTGTGAAAGTGCTGCACTCAATGTGCCAGCACATTTGGAAAGCTCAGCAGTGGCCACAGGACTGGAAAAGGTTAGTTTTCATTCCAATCCCAAAGAAAGGCTATGCCAAAGAATGCTCAAACCACCGCACAATTGTACTCATGTCACACGCTGGTAAAGTAATGCTCAAAATTCTCCAAGCCAGGCTTCAGCAATATGTGAACCATGAACTTCCTGATGTTCAAGCTGGTTTTAGAAAAGGCAGAGGAACCAGAGATCAAATTGACAACACCTGCTGGATCATGGAAAAAGCAAGAGAGTTCCAGAAAAACATCTATTTCTGCTTTCTTGACTATGCCAAAGCCTTTGACTGTGTGGATCACAATAAACTGTGGAAAATTCTGAAAGAGATGGGAATACCAGACCACCTGATCTGCCTCTTGAGAAATTTGTATGCAGGTCAGGAAGCAACAGTTAGAACTGGACACAGAACAACAGACTGGTTCCAAATAGGAAAAGGAGTACGTCAAGGTGGTATATTGTCACCCTGCTTATTTATCTTATATGCAAAGTACATCATGAGAAACACTGGACTGGAAGAAACACAAGCTAGAATCAAGATTGCTGGGAGAAATATCAATAACCTCAGATATGCAGATGACACCACCCTTATGGCAGAAAGTGAAGAGGAACTCAAAAGCTTCTTGATGAAACTGAAAGTGGAGAGTGAAAAGGTTGGCTTAAAGCTCCACATTCAGAAAACGAAGATCATGGCATCTGGTCCCATCACTACATGGGAAATAGATGGGGAAACAGTGGAAACAGTGTCAGACTTTATTTTTCTGGGCTCCAAAATCACTGCAGATGGTGACTGCAGCCATGAAATTAAAAGATGCTTACTCTGTTGAAGGAAAGTTATGACCAACCTAGATCACATATTCAAAAGCAGAGACATTACTTTGCCAACAAAGGTTCGTCTAGTCAAGGCTATGGTCTTTCCTGTGGTCATGTATGGATATAAGAGTTGGACTGTGAAGAAGGCTGAGTGCTAGAGAATTGATGCTTTTGAACTGTGGTGTTGGAGAAGATTCTTAAGAGTCCCTTGGACTGCAAGGAGATCCAACCAGTCCATTCTGAAGGAGATCAGCCCTGGGGTTTCTTTGGGAGGAATGATGCTGAAGCTGAGACTCCAGTACTTTGGCCACCTCATGTGAAGAGTTGACTCATTGGAGAAGACTCTGATGCTGGGAGGGTTTGGGGGCAGGAGGAGAAGGGGACGACAGAGGATGAGATGGCTGGATGGCATCACTGACTCGATGGACGTGAATCTCAGTGAACTCCGGGCATTGGTGATGGACAGGGAGGCCTGGTGTGCTGTGATTCATGGGGTCGCAAAGAGTCAGACACAACTGAGCTACTGATCTGACCTGAATCATCAGGGAAATGCAAATCAAAACCACAATGGTCTATCACCTTATACTAATGGCTATTATCAAAAAAGACAAGACATAACAAGTATTGTGGGGGAGATGAAGAATTTCCATGGTGGTAATGTAAGTGGTGCACCGACAATGAAAAATAATATGGAAGTTCCTCAAAAATTTACTTAACTATAATATGATTAAGCTATTCCACTTCTGGGTATTTTTCTGAAGGAAACAAAATTTTTTGTTAGGAAGAGGTATTGGCACCTCTTTGTTCATTGTGGCATTATTGTAATAACCAAGACATAGAAATCTAGGTTTCCATTAATAGATAGATGAAAAAATATGCTATATATACATAATTTTTAAATTTATTTTTAACTGGAGGATAATGGATTTACAATGTAGTATTGATTTCTGCCATATAACAACTTGAGACAGTAAGCCTCCCTATAATTCTATTTGATGTTAATAGCTAACACAGCCAAAGTAATTTACATGAGATAGTGCAAGTTATCTTTTATAATATTTTGTATATTTCATCAAGTTGTTCATTATATGATATCAAACACACTGCTTGGATGGCCATAACTTTTTGTTGTTGTTGCAAGGTGGGATGGTGATTTTATTTTCAAATGTCAGTCAGGTTACCTTTAAGTCTGCATTTTTATGTAATAAAAATCCCATGTTATCAACCCCATTAAGGTAAAATGAAAAAAGAGAATTTATGCAATGAAACCACTGTAACATGAAAAAAATAGGTATTATTTTTCTAGATCACAAAATATTTCACTAACATACAAAATTCACTTCCAGAATGAGTTCTAGTACTGCCTCTCTTATTATCTAGATAAAATTTAATTCTAAAATAAACATAAAATCTATCAAATTCTCTTCATGTCCATCTTACCCTCATCTAAAGTGCCATCATCTCTCTTCTGAAATAACATAACACTAAATTTCATTTGATTGTCAGCCTATTTCTATGCTTAACATTCTTCAGTTTATTCTTTACACTATTACTAAGGCAAACATTTAAAAAATTATGTAAATAAAAATGAATCACATCCCTGTTTTTGATTCTTCAGTGATTCCTTACTAAATTTGTATACAATTCAAAGTCTATATAGCCTAAAATATCCCACATGATCTAGCACTGTCCATATTGTCAAAATTATTCTAAGCCACTTCCCACATCCTTTGATCATTACAAAGTGAACTAATGTCGGTTCTTACTACCCCAAACTTAAAAAAAAAAAAAAACTCTGTCATTTTATTAATTGTTTTCTGATTCTAGATCTATCTTTTCACTGTGTATTACTATACTTTTAAAAATCATCCTTTGGATCTCCAGCTTATTATCTGACTATTTATATAAAGTTATTCTTCCCACCCTCTTTGTTATACTTTGTCACAATAATCTATTTAATTGCACTGATATCAATCTGTAGGCTTTATTATTGTTAAAGAATGTTTTCTCCATGAGATGTAGGTCTACCTTATCTATCCTTCTAGACACCCAGGTATATGATAGGTACATTACTGAAAACAGAGTTTAAGATGAAATCTAAAAAGGAGAAAAAGATATGTATAGGGAGAACATATATTTGAATTTTATGTATTTGTCATCAGAAATAGTGGAAGACAAGAAAACAACAAAAGAGTATCTTTAAAATATGGAGAGAAAAAAAAACATGTAATCTAAAATTTCTATATCTAGAAAAAATGCACTTCAACAATATAGTAAAAGAGACATTTTTAGAGCAAAAGAAAACCAAGATAGCTTTTCACCAACCGACTTCTACTACAGGAAACACTGAAAGAATTTCCCCAGGGTGAAGGCAATCATACTAGATAAAAATTTGTATCTTCAGGAAAAAAATGAAGAAAAGTAAAAATATTGACAGAGGAATTGTATGTTAATTGCTCAGTCATGTCAGACTCTGCAACCTCATGGACTGTAGCCTGCCAGGCTCTTCTGTCCATGGAATTCTCCAGACAAGACTACTGGACTGGGTAGTCACTCCCTTCTCTAGGGGAAGTTCCCAATCCAGGGACTGAAACCAGATCTCCTGCATTGCAAGCAGATTCTTTACCTTCTGAGCCACCAGGGGTATATATGATAATTTCCTTAATATCTTTCTAATAATTATGACTAATTAATGGGAAAATTATAACATTGTTTTGTGGAATTTATAATATGTGTAGATGTAGTAGGAGAAGGAAATGGCAACCCACTCCAATATTCTTGCTTGGAGAATCCTGTGGACAGAGCAGCCTGGAGAGCTGCTGTCCATAGGGTTGCACAGAGTCAGACATGACTAAAGCGACTTAGCAGCAGCAGCACCAGTAGATGTAGTACAGATGACAACTACAGCATAAAGGAATAAGGTAAATGGATCTTTTTAGAAAAATCTGTATACATTACATCAGTTCAGTTCAGTTACTCAGTCATGTCTGACTCTTTGTGACCCCATTAATCATAGCACGCCAGGCCTCCCTGTCCATCACCAACTCCCGGAGTTCACTCAGACTCATGTTCATCGAGTCAGTGATGCCATCCAGCCATCTCATCCTCTGTCGTCACCTTTTCCTCCTGCCTACAATCCCTCCCAGCATCAGAGTCTTTTCCAATGAGTCAACTCTTCACATGAGGTGACCAAAGTACTGGAGTTTCAGCTTTAGCATCATTACTTCCAAAGAACACCCAGGGCTGATCTCCTTTACAATGGACTGGTTGGATCTCCTTGTAGTCCAAGGGACTCTCAAGAGTCTTCTCCAACACCACAGTTCAAAAGCATCAATTCTTCGGTGCTCAGCTTTCTTCACAGTCCAACTCTCAAATCCATACATGACCATTGGAAAAACCATAGCTTTGACTAGACTAACCTTTGTTGGCAAAGTAATGTCTCTGCTTTTCAATATACTATCTAGGTTGGTCATAACTTTTCCTTCAAGGAGTAAGGTCTTTTAATTTCATGGCTGCAGTCACCATCTGCTGTGATTCTGGAGCCCCCCAAAATAAACTGTTTCTACTGTTTACCCATCTATTTCACATGAAATGATGGGACCAGATGCCATGATCTTCGTTTTCTGAATATGGAGCTTTAAGCCAATCTTTTCACTCTCCTCTTTCACTTTCATCAAGAGGCTCTTTAGTTCCTCTTCACTTTCTGCCATAAGGGTGGTGTCATCTGCATATCTGAGGTTATTGATATGTCTCCCAGCAATCTTGATTCCAGCTTGTGCTTCTTTCAGCCCAGCATTTCTCATGATGTACTCTGCATAATTAGTACAATAAAAATTAAACTGTGAAAGTGTAACAATATATATTGCAATTGCAAGTAAAGAAAAAAGCAAGGATATGTAACAAAGAAGAATCAGATCAGATCAGATCAGATCAGATCAGTCGCTCAGTCGTGTCCGACTCTTTGCGACCCCATGAACCGCAGCACGCCAGGCCTCCCTGTCCATCACCAGCTCATGGAGGTCACTCAGACTCGCATCCATCGAGTCAGTGATGCCATCCAGCCATCTCATCCTCTGTCGTCCCCTTCTCCTCCTGCCCTCAATCCCTCCCAGCATCAGAGTCTTCTCCAATGAGTCAACTCTTCACATGAGGTGGCCAAAATACTGGAGTTTCAGCTTTAGCATCATTCCTTCCAAAGAAATTCCAGGATTGATCTCCTTCAGAATGGACTGGTTGGATCTTCTTGCAGTCCAAGGGACTCTCAAGAGTCTTCTTCAACACCACAGTTCAAAAGCATCAATTCTTCGGCGCTCAGCCTTCTTCACAGTCCAGCTGTCACATCCATACATGACCACAGGAAAGACCATAGCCTTGACTAGGCGAACCTTTGTTGGTAAAGTAATGTCTCTGCTTTTGAATATGCTATCTAGGTTGGTCATAACTTTCCTTCCAAGGAGCAAGCGTCTTTTAATTTCATGGCTGCAGTCACCATCTGCAGTGATTTTGGAGCCCAGAAAAACAAAGTCTGACACTGTTTCCACTGTTTCCCCATCTATTTCCAATGCAGTGATGGGACCAGATGCCATGATCTTCGTTTTCTGAATGTTGAGCTTTAAGCCAACCTTTTCACTCTCCACTTTCACTTTCATCAAGAGGCTTTTTAGCCCCTCTTCACTTTCTGCCATAAGAGTGGTGTCATCTGCATATCTGAGGTTATTGATATTTCTCCCGGCAATCTTGATTCCAACTTGTGTTTCTTCCAGTCCAGCATTTCTCATGATGTACTCTGCATATAAGTTAAATAAACATGGTGACAATATGCAGCCTTGACGTACTCCTTTTCCTATTTGGAACCAGTCTGTTGTTCCATGACCAGTTCTAACTGTTGCTTCCTGACCTGCATACAGATTTCTTAAGAGGCAGATCAGGTGGTCTGGTATTCCCATCTCTTTCAGAATTTTCCATAGTTTATTGTGATCCACACAGTTAAAGGCTTTGGCATAGTCAATAAAGCAGAAATAGATGTTTTTCTGGAACTCTCTTGCTTTTTCCATGATCCAGCGGATGTTGGCAACAAAGAAGAATAATTAAATAGAATTATAAAACATATCCAAATAACCCAAAACAGAAAAGTTAAAACAAACAAACAAACAAACAAACTCAGTGTATCAAAAAACAGATTGAGACAGAAACCTAACAATAAAAAGATGGAGTTAAATCTAATCATATACCAATTTACATTAAAGTTTAATGGACTAAACACTTCAGTTAAAAGGCTGAGATTAAAAACATGAGTATTAAGAACATAACCCCCTTTTGTGCTTTCTCAGTCCATTCAGTTCAGTCACTCAGTTGTGTCAAACTCTTTGTGACCCTGTGGACGCCAGCACGCCAGACCTCCCTGTTTCTCACGAACTCCCAGAGTTTACCCAAACATATGTCCATTGAGTCGGTGATGCCATCCAACCTAAAATGGTGTAATTTGAATGTAAAAATACAGGTGAATTCATTTTAAATGGAAATAATTATACACATACACTTATATATAGATATAGATATACATATATAAAACATGCAAATAAGTATAAAAGATTAGTATAGAGATTTATACTCATATAAAAATATGGAATTCAAGGCAAAGAATTTAAAAAAGACAAGCCTTTAAATAATGGTAAAGGGTAAACTTATCAAGCAAAGAAAACAATCATAAGTGTATGTGGCCATAAAAGAAATGAAAAATATATAAGGAGGTTTTCAAGTCAGGGCAAGGTGGCATATTCTTGTTTTCCCCTGTTCATTGCTCAGTAGAGCAATAAAGACTAGAAAGAATTAAATAGGCAGTTAAAGTAGAACTAGGAAAGGAAGAGTGATAAAAGCAATCTTTTTAGGAACCTAAGACTAGAGAAACGACATAGCAGCAGCAGATTTTATGAATCCTAACACAAGAGGTTGACCCAAGCCTGGCATTTCCCAATAACCAACCTGCAATAGAAGACTATTAAGGTAGGCTAGATAATCCCATGGACAGAGGAGCCTGGCAGGTTACAGTCAGTGGGGTCGCAAGAGTCAGACACTACTTAGTGACTAAACCACAACCACCACTTTCTTCAACCAAATCAAACATGAATGCTGACAGAAACTTCAGATGAATATGGCATCTCATGTTACAACTAGGATGTGACCCATGAAGTATCTCTGTCCTTGTAGATTTGAGACTCTTTTCTCCCTGGGAAGCATTGGGATGAATAGAGAATAGCAGCAAGAGATATACTAATCCAATGCTCAGCCTACTAAATCCCTTTGTCTCTATGACCTTGGGACTTTTAAACCACCAAGAAACAAAGGGTATTGATGCAGAACCTGAAAAATGACCATATTTGAACCCATAGCAACTGGCTTGGCCTGGGAAACCTTTTTATCTCTTGAGAGTCTGACACTACCTACTCCCATTGAAAGAAACCAGGTGTCAACAGCAAAGATTCTACCAAAACAACTGGATTGGGAAGCTACATCATCCCCAAAGGTCTACAACACTATCTACTCAAAAACACCAGGAAATTAGAAGGCACTCAAGAGAATCACAATACAAGAAATACCCCTGCAAGCACTCTCCTTCTCTAAATTACAGGACTTGTCCTACCAGAAAAAGTTCAAACTTTTTCCAAGAAAAAAATCTCAGAAGTGCTCACTTTTCCCATCTTGTCTGAGGTTCTACTATTTCACAAGGATACCAATTTACCTGGGGTCAATGGCAAAGTTAAGCTGCCTCAAGAAATCCAGGCTAAGCACCCTCTTTATTACTAAAGGCCTGAGACATTCATTTCCTACCTAGAGACATAATGCTGGGAAGTTAACAATGGTCCCAAAATAAGATTGAAGAATGACTTAATATTAATACAATTGACAAAACATCTAGCTACATTAGAGAATAACCTACCAGACCATAAACCAAAAAATTCTTAACTTGAAACATAAGAGAAAATGATGTAATGCCAACAGTGAGCTAAATCAGATGTTGGAATTATCTGACTTATATTTTAAATCTGACATCACAAAATGCTCAACCAAACATTACAAATAATCTTGAAACAAATAGAAAAAAAAATCTCAGGTAAAAAAAAAATTATTAAAAAAAAGATACAGAAGTTATAGAACCAAGAAACATAGTACCACAAACAAATAATACACTGAATGGACTCAGTAATACAGTGAAGATGACATAGAATAGAATCAGGAAATGTAGGGGTCAGATCAGATCAGATCAGTCGCTCAGTCGTGTCCGACTCTTTGCGACCCCATGAACTGCAGCATGCCAGGCCTCCCTATCCATCACCAGCTCTCGGAGGTCACTCAGACTCACATCCATCGAGTCAGTGATGCCTTCCAGCCATCTCATCCTCTGTCGTCCCCTTCTCCTCCTGCCCCCAATCCCTCCCAGCATCAGAGTCTTCTCCAATGAGTCAACTCTTCACATGAGGTGGCCAAAATACTGGAGTTTCAGCTTTAGCATCATTCCTTCCAAAGAAATCCCAGGGCTGGTCTCCTTCAGAATGGACCAGTTGGCTCTCCTTGCAGTCCAAGGGACTCTCAAGAGTCTTCTCCAACATCACAGTTCAAAAGCATCAATTCTTCGGCACTCAGCCTTCTTCACAGTCCAGCTGTCACATCCATACATGACCACAGGAAAGACCATAGCCTTGACTAGGCAAACCTTTGTTGGCAAAGTGATGTCTCTGCTTTTGAATATGCTATCTAGGTTGGTCATAACTTTCCTTCCAAGGAGTAAGCGTCTTTTAATTTCATGGCTGCAGTCACCATCTGCAGTGAAATGTGGGGGTAAATCAGTGTAATTCACAGGAAAAAAAAAAAAAGTGAACTGAAAATATATGAACAGAAACTTAGAGACACATGGGACAATAAGCAAAGATCTCAAACTTGTATCATTAAAATCCCAGAGGAGAAGAAAAAGGGAGTATGGGATAAAAAACATTCAATGAAATAAAGGTTGAAAACTTCTCCAAATAGGTTCAGTTCAGTCCAGTCCCTTAGTTGTGTCCAACTCTTTGCGATCCCATGAATTGCAGCAAGCCAGGCCTCCCTGTCCATCACCAACTCCCGGAGTTTTAGACAAACTCATGTCCACTGAGTTGGTGATGCCCATCCAGCCATCTCATCCTCTGTCATCCCCTTCTCCTCCTGCACTCAGTCCTTCCCAGCATCAGGGTCTTTTCCAAGGAGTCAACTCTTCACATGAGGTGGCCAAAGTATTGGAGTTTCAGCTTTAGCATCAGTCCTTCCAATGAACACCCAGGACTGATCTTAAGAATGGACTGGTTGGATCTCCTTGCAGTCCAAGGAACTCTCAAGAATCTTCTCTAACACCACAGTTCAAAAGCATCAGTACTTCAGCACTTAGCTTTCTTAAAAGTTCAACTCTCATATCCATACATGACTACAGGAAAAACCATAGCCTTGACTAGATGGACTTTTGTTGGCAAAGTGATGGCTCTGCTTTTGAATATGCTATCCAGGTTGGTCATAACTTTCCTCCAAGGAGTAAGTGTCTTTTAATTTTATGGCTACAGTCATCATCTGCAGTGATTTTTGGAGACCCCCAAAATAAAGTCTGACACTATTTCTACTGTTCCTCCATCTATTTCCCATGAAGTGATGCAACCAGATGCCATGATCTTAATTTTCTGTATGTTGAGCTTTAAGTCAACTTTTTGACTCTCCTCTTTCACTTTCATCAAGAGACTCTTTAGTTCCTCTTCACTTTCTGCCATAAGGGTGGAGTCATCTGCATATGTGAGGTTATTGATATGTCTCCCAGCAATCTTGATTCCAGCTTGTGCTTTTTCCAGCCCAGTGTTTCTCATGATGTACTCTGCATATAAGATAAATAAGCAGGGTGACAATATACAGCCTTGACGTACTCCTTTTCCTATTTGGAACCAGTTTGTTGTTCCATGTCCAGTTCTAACTGCTGCTTCCTGACCCACATACAGGTTTTTCAAGATGCAAGTCAGGTGGTTTGGTATTCCCATCTCTTTCAGAATTTTCCAGTTTATTGTGATCCACACAGTGAAAAGCTTTGGCATAGTCAATAAAGCAGAAATAGATATTTTTCTGAAACTCTCTTGCTTTTTGATGATCCAGTGGATGTTGGCAAGTTGATCTCTGGTTCCTCTGCCTTTTCTAAAACCAGCTTGAACATCTGGAAGTTCATGGTTCACATATTGCTGAAGCCTGGCTTGGAGAATTTGGATATTACATTACTAGCGTGTGAGATGAGTGCAATTTTGCAGTAGTTTGAGCATTCGTGACCCAAGACGTGGAGAGGTCTTACAGAATGTGGTCCACAGGAGAAGGGAATGGCAAACCACTTCAGTATTCTTGCCTTGAGAACCCCATGAACAGTATGAAAAGACAAAAAGATAAGATACTGAAAGAGGAACTCTCCAGGTCAGTAAGTGCCCAGTATGCTACTGGAGATCAGTGGAGAAATAACTCCAGAAAGAATGAAGTATAGAACCAAAGCAAAAGCAATACCCACTTGTGGATGGGACTAGTGATAGAAGCAAGGTCCAATGCTGTAAAGGGCAATATTGCATAGGAACCTGGAATGTTAGGTCCATGAATAAAGGCAAATTGGAAGTGGTCAAACAGGAGATGGGAAAAGTGAACGTCAACATTCAAGGACTCAGTGAACTAACATGGACTGGAATGGGTGAATTTAATTCAGATGACCATTACATTTCCTACTGTGGACAGGTATCCCTTAGAAGAAATGGAGTAGCCATCATGGTCAACAAAGGAGTCAAAAATGCAGTACTTGGATGCAATGTCAAAAATGACAGAATGAACTTTGTTCATTTCCAAGGTAAACCATTCAATATCATGGTAATCCAAGCCTATGCCCCAACCAGTAATGCTGAAGAAGCTGAAGTTGAATGGTTCTGAAAGGTTGTTGTTGAATCATGCAAAGACACCGGGATTCTTGGCCCCCAGAGGAGAAGAATTCAATCTGGGGCCAGAGAGGAGGCTTGATCGCTCAGAGCTTTTGTGTAATAAAGTTTTATTAAAGTTTAAAGAACGTAGAGAAAGCTTCTGACATAGGCATCAGAAGGGGACAGAAAGAGTACCCCGCTGCTAGTCTTCAGCTAGATATTATATAGTCACTAGCAGTCTGTTAATGAAAGAAAGGAATGTCTTAAAACTCAGAATGGCACCAGGCCCCTCACTCAAAAGATGCATTTGGGGATAATCTTGGCACCAAATGGTTTATCCTGGGCCATAAAATGATTAACTTGAATCTTGAAGAAGGGCAGACCACCATACAAATAGTTTCATTTACATAGATTAGGGGAACAATATCTGTGTATAACATACTGTTTTGTCAAGTAGGTTCTGAGCTAAGAGGCAGAACTGACTTGAAGACAGAGTTTGGGGGTAAATGCATAGTACATTAGCATAGCTTAAGACAAACATTTCCATAAAAAAAGGCATTGGTTATCTCTGTTTGAGAATAGTTAATTTCAGGCAATACCAGCGATATTTTTTCCTTCTCTATACAAATTTAAAAGGAGGTTTTCTTAAAATACTGTGTTGCCATAATGACACCTAGTTTGTTTCCTCCTGCCACTTAAGAGAGATAAAAAGGTCTGACACTTGCAGCCTATTTCCTCCATTTGGAGACCCCTGGCCTTCCTGCCTGTTACCCTCTCAGTTCTATGAAGACCTACAAGACCTTTTAGAACTAACACCCAAAAAAGATGTCTTGTTCATTATAGGGGACTGGAATGCAAAAGTACGAAGTCAAGAAACACCTGAAATAACAGGCAAATTTGACCTTGGAGTACAGAATGAAGCAGGGCAAAGGCTAATAGAGTTTTGCCAAGAGAACGCACTGGTCATAGGAAACACCCTCTTCCAACAGCACAAGAGAAGACTCTACACATGGACATCACCAGATGGTCAACACCGAAATCAGACTGATTATATTCTTTGCAGCCAAATATGGAGAAACTCTATACAGTCAACAAAAAGAAGACTGGGAACTGACTGTGGCTCAGATCATGAACTACTTATTGCCAAATTCAGACTGAAATTGAAGAAAGTAGGGAAAACCACTAGATCATTCAGGTATGACATAAATGAAATCCCTTATGATTATACAGTGGAAATGAGAAATAGATATAAGGGACTAGATCTGATAGAGGGAATGCCTGATGAACTCTGGATGGAGGTTCGTGACACTGTACAGAAGACAGGGATCAAGACCATCCCCATGGAAAAGAAATGCAAAAAACCAAAATGGCTGTCTGAGGAGGCCTTACAAATAGCTGTGAAAAGAAAAGAAGTGAAAAGCAAAGGAGAAAAGGAAAGATATAAGCATCTGAATGCAGAGTACCAAAGAATAGCAAGGAGAGATAAGAAAGCCTTCCTCAGTGATCAATGCAAAGAAATAGAGGAAAACAACAGAATGGGAAAGACTAGAGATCTCTTCAAGAAAATTAGAGATACCAAGGGAACATTTCATGCAAAGATGGGCTCGATAAAGGACAGAAATGGTAGGGACCTAACAGAATCAGAAGACATTAAGAAGAGGTGGCAAGAATACACAGATGAACTGTACAAAAAAGATCTTCATGACCAAGATAATCACAATGGTGTGATCACTCACCTAGAGTCAGACATCCTGGAATGTGAAGTCAAGTGGGCCTTAGAAAGCATCACTATGAACAAAACTAGTGGAGGTGATGGAATTCTAGTTGAGCTATTTCAAATCCTGCAAGATGATGCTGTGAAAGTGCTACACTCAATATGCCAGCAAATTTGGAAAACTCAGCAGTGACCACAGGACTGGAAACGATCAGTTTTCATCACAATCCCAAAGAAAGGCAATGCAAAGAATGCTCCAAATAGGTAAAAGATACAAAATACAGATTCAAGAAACTAAATGTACTCCAAACAGGATAAACCTAAAAGAATACACATTCAGATAAATCATAGTTAGATTTCTGAAAAATAAAGACAAAAATAATAGCATAAGCAGTCAGGTAAGAACAGCCACTGTCATAGGGGAACACCAATTTGAATGACAACAGGTTTCTCCTACGAAACAGTGGTCAGAAAAAAAGTGGCATATTTTTAAAGTTTTAAAAGAATTATCAACTGTGAATTCTGTATCTGGGAAAATTATCCTTCAAACATGAAGGGGAAATATGTTACTACTGTATCTGGGAAAATTATCCTTCAAACATGAAGGGGAAATATGTTACTACTGAAAGAAAACGTAAAAAAAAAAAAAAAAAAAAAATGTGATGATCAAGCTTACCCTTAAAGAATGGATAAGCAAAGTTGTTCAAACCGATAGGAAATGATAAAAGCAGGAATACCGCAGAATCAGGAAGGAAGGCATAAGAATCAAAGCAGAGACATTGTTATATATGCAGTGACCATTCTTCCTTGTTAGTTTTATAAATTATATTTGATTATTGAAGTGAAGAGTTTAGCACTAACTTATGTTCAAGAAAATATATCTGAAACTGTGAAAGTTAAAGAGGAATTTAAATGGAAATGAGGTTTCCATACTTGAAGTGTGTTGTTAACACCAGTAGACTATGGTGAGTCACAGTAATACCTAGACTAACCACTATAAAAGGTAGATAAAGTGATATACTCACAATACTAAAAAAAAAAAAAGAAGAAAATAAATAAATCATGAAGAAATTCTAAAAGATGCTCCAGTAACCAACAGAAAAGAAAAAAAGAATCAAGAGAGAGAAAATGAAAAGAAAACAAATAATGAAAACTTTGACATTAAAATGTGAAAACTTTAGTTTTGACAAGTCAATAATTACATATATATGGAATATGCATGAGTGCTAAGGCACTTCAGTCATGTCTGACTCTTTGTTAAAAGGCACAGATTGGCATAGTGAATAAAAAGCATGATCCACCATATTCTGTTTATATAATTCACTGCAAATTTATTAAAATATTAGAAAACTGATTTTAACAATATATAGATAGAATTACACATCATGAACAATTCGCATTTGTTTCAGGTATGCAAGGCTATTTCAGCATTTTTATACTAATCAATAGAAGTCACCCTAATGACAGCTAAAGAAGAAAAAAAAATAACACTATCAATTGATGCAGAAAATATATGTCACTCCATAGTTATACATGATTTGAAAGCTTAGAAAATTATTAATAGGATTAGAAGGAAATTATTTCAACATAATAAAAGTATCTCTAAAAGCAGACTGCTAACATCATAATGAATGTAAAAGACTGAAACCTTTCTCAAAAGATCAAGAACAAGTCAAAGATGTCTTATCACTTTGGTCTCTGTACTGAAAACTCTAGCCACTGCAGTAAGGAAGTATAAAGACATAAAAGGCAAAAGTTAGAAAGGATAAAAGAAAACTGTCCCTATTTTCAGATGACATAATTGCTGGTTTTTTGGACATAGGCATTATTTAAAACCTTATATGGGACAGTAGAGTCTTAGCATAGTTGAAACAACCTTGAAAAGGAAGAATAAACTGGGTGGTATCACTATCGATATTAAGTCTTTCAGTGTAGCTGCAGCAATCAAGATTGTAACACAACAGATTAAACAGAGAACAGAGAAAGAGATTAAACACAGAAAACACAAATATGTCCAACTAATTTTTGACAAGGGTGCAAAACTATTTAAGGGAGGAAGGATAGATTTTTGTGTATCCAGGGAGCAAGTAGACATCTATAGGTAAAAATATGAGATGCAAATAAAACACCTTATATAGAAATTAATAAAAATTAAATCACAGACTTAAATGTAAAATGTGAAACAATAAAAATTTAGGAAAAGCATAGGGAACTATTTAGGTTAATGGTTGGTCAAATAGTTCTTAGACTTGACACCAAAATCATGATCTACAAAAGAAATATAAATTGAACCTCGTCAAACTGAAAAACTTTTGGTATGTAAAAGACTCCACAGATAAGATCAAAAGCAAGATACAGACCAGGGGAAAATATTTACAAACCACGTATCCTATAGAAGACTGCTGCTGCTGCTGCTAAGTCGCTTCAGTCGTATCGGACTCTGTGCGACCCCATAGACAGAAGCTCACCAGGCTCCCCTGTCCCTGGGATTCTCCAGGCAAGAATACTGGAGTGGGTTGCCATTTCCTTCTCCAATGCATGAAAGTGAAAAGTCAAAGTGAAGTCGCTCAGTCGTGTCCGACTCTTAGCGACCCCACGGACTGGAACCTACCAGGCTCCTCAGTCCATGGGATTTTCCAGGCAAAAGTACTGAGGTGGGGTGCCATGGCCTTCCCCGATAGAAGATTAGTACCTGGAATATATAAAGAAAAACAAACCTCAAACTTAAAAGAAAATCCTGTTACAATGGGCAAAAGACATGAAAAACTATTCCACATATCTATCCTTAAGAATTAACACTGAAAACTAGAAACTATATTGCATCTTGTAGACTGAAAAACAACTCTGATCAAATAAACACATATCGACATAGATGAACTTTCACTTCGTTTTGCCCTGCATTTTAAATCTCAGTGTTCTTTTATTCTCATAAGTGAAATAGAAAATTTAGAGTCTCACTTCTTGTTTATATTTTAAAAATGGAAATGTATTTTAGTTGCTGCTGTATTCAGTTCAGTTCAGTCGCTCAGTCGTGTCTGACTCTTTGCCACCCCATGAATTGCAGCACGCCAGGCCTCCCTGTCCATCACCAATTCCCAGAGTTCACTCAAACCCACATCCATCGAGTCGGTGATGCCATCCAGCCATCTCATCCTCTGTCGTCCCCTTCTCCTCCTGCCCCCAATCCATCCCAGCATCAGAGTATTCTCCAATGAGTCAACACTTCGCGTGAGGTGGCCAAAGTATTGGAGTTTCAGTTTCAGCATCAGTCATTTCAAAGAAATCCCAGGGCTGATCTCCTTTAGAATGGACTGGTTGGATCTCCTTGCAGTCCAAGGGACTCTCAAGAGTATTCTCCAACACCACAGTTGAAAAGCATCAATTCTTCAGTGCTCAGCTTTCTTCACAGTCCAACTCTCACATCCATACATGACCACTGGAAAAATCATAGCTTGATTAGATGGACCTTTGTGGGTAAAGTAATGTCCTTGCTTTTGAATATGCTATTTAGGTTGGTCATAACTTTCCTTCCAAGGAGTAAGCATCTTCTAATTTCATGGCTGCAGTCACCGTCTGCAGTGATTTTGGAGCCCCCCAAAATAAAGTCTGACATGGTTTCCACAGTTTCCGCATCTATTTCACATGAAATGATGGGACCAGATGCCATGATCTTCGTTTTCTGAATGTTGAGCTTTAAGCCAACTTCTTGACCCTCCTTCACTTTCATCAAAAGGCTTTTCAGTTCCTCTTCACTTTCTGCCATAAGGGTGGTGTCATCTGCATCTCTTAGGTTACTGATATTTGTCCTGGCAATCTTGATTCCAGCTTGTGCTTCTTCCAGTCCAGCATTTCTCATGATGTACTCTGCATATAAGTTAAATAAGCAGGTTGACAATATATAGCCTTGACATACTCTTTTTCCTATTTGAAACTAGTCTTTTGTTCCAATCCAGTTCTAACTGTTGTTTCCTGACTTGCATACAGGTTTCTCAAGAGGCAGGTAAGGTGGTCTGGTATTCCCATCTCTTTCAGAATTTTCGAGTTTGTTGTGGACCCCACAGTATAGATCACATTAATTAGGGAGATGGCAAATTTTATCTTTTAGTAGATACAACAGCTTCTAATGTCTTTCCTGACACTCCTCTATTCAAACTGGAATCTTGATTACACCCTCTTATTTGCTTTTTAAATATATAACTGTGCTGCACAGAGTAATGTACTAAGCAAAGATGAACTCCCTTTTTATTATTCAGAGTCATGTGTAGTATGATTCCTGTGTTGGAAAAAGGCCCAGGAACACGTATCTTTTCCATTACAGTTCACTTTATTACAAGTATTTTTAGCACTCAGAACATTTTTATTTATGGCTTTAGAAATAAAATATGAAGTTTAATTTTCCTGATTAAGTTCGCCTAGTCAAGGCTATGGTCTTTCCTGTGGTCATGTATGGATGTGACAGCTGGACTGTGAAGAAGGCTGAGCGCCGAAGAATTGATGCTTTTGAACTGTGGTGTTGGAGAAGACTCTTGAGAGTCCCTTGGACTGCAAGGAGATCCAACCGGTCCATTCTGAAGGAGATCAGCCCTGGGATTTCTTTGGAAGGAATGATGCTGAAGCTGAAACTCCAGTATTTTGGCCACCTCATGCGAAGAGTTGACTCATTGGAGAAGACTCTGATGCTGGGAGGGGTTGGGGGCAGGAGGAGAAGGGGACGACAGAGGATGAGATGGCGGAATGGCATCACTGACTCGATGAATGTGAGTCTGGGTGACCTCCGAGAGCTGGTGATGGACAGGGAGGCCTGGCGTGCTGCAGTTCATGGGGTCGCAAAGAGTCGGACACGACTGAGCGACTGATCTGATCTGATCTGACAGAGGTAACATATGAATGTTTAGAAAACGTTAAAATGAGCAAAGAATAAAGTTTAAATAGCTTTTCCCCCACCTCTAAGGGATCCTTACTATTGTTTTCATAGAGAATTAATTACTGATAAAGGCAAAAGATTAACAAGGACAAATGACTACACTGTATAGATGAGATAATAAGATGAGGGCATGGTGGGTGGTGGTTTTGCTTTACATTGCAGTTAGTATTGTCAAAATGCACTTTAAGAAACCTCTCCATTTAGACGTGACTCAGTTATTACTTTGTATTCCCCTTAATTAGCAAACTTGCTTAGAGTAAAAAGTTGATATGCACTTTGTCATTCATCCTGATGCATCCAATTATCACTTTTACCATAAAGTTATTAATAATTATGTCATTTTCTTATGATTATGATTGGTGATTCATTCAGTTGTTTTTAAATGTTATATTAATTTTCAAAAATACTTATTTTATGGTTGTAAATGTGTTCTATACTTCTCTATTTTTATAATGATATCAATTACCAACTGCAGCATACAACTCCTGTTTTTGAAGCTGAGAAGAGATTAGGTTCATAACAATTATTTCTTTGTTGTGTTAGGTTTGTTTAGGTATTCTTTTGTTTTTCTGTATTTTTTCTTTTATTTTTTCAAATTCATCCCATTTTTCCCTTTGCTCTTGATTTTAAGACCATAGCTAGGTAGTTTTTATAATACCCAAGAAATGTTTCAAAATTAGTTAAAACTGAATGTATAAGCCACAGAATCCTAGAAAGTTAAGCAACTTAGAAATATGAGAATGAATATTCCAAGAATAGTGATTCTAAAATTTCTTAATTATGCAAAAGTTAAAAAAATATAAACAGACTAATATTTTATTGGTACACTTGATATAGCAAATATAATGCCCCCAAACAAGTGCTTAGCTTTTTTGATACTATTTATGAAGCAAAATGTGCTCACTATGTCCAAGGGTTCAAATTTTTCTAAATCTGAAGGTAATGAGATTTGAAATTTGAGGTCAACCTATTCAATTATTGTCAGTGATGAAATACCGATACTCATTACACTCTTTGGGAAAATCTTAACTAATTTTCATAGGTTTATCACTATCAATGTCAAAATTATATTGGTAATTTTAACAAGCTTTCACTACTGATAGTCTATACATATTGCATATTTTATTTTCTAAATTCTGATAAGTCTATACATACTGCATATTTTTATTTTCTAAATTCTGATAAAATTTGCATATATTTGCATTTAATTATTATTTTTATTATCTTAGTAAACATTATTTAACAATATCATACTAATAGAGAAGCAATATGCTACTACTTTGGGGAAGGCAATGGCACCCCACCCCAGTACTTTTGCCTGGAAAATCCCATGGACAGAGGATCCTGGTAGGCTGCAGTCCATGGGGTCGCTAAGAGTCGGACACGACTGAGCAACTTCACTTTCACTTTTCACTTTCATGCATTGGAGAAGGAAATGGCAACCCACTCCAGTGTTCTTGCCTGGAGAATGCCAGGGACGGGGGAGCCTGGTGAGCTTCCATCTATGGGGTCGCACAGAGTCGGACACGACTGAAGCAACTTAGCAGCAGCAGCAGCAGCATGCTACTA
Organism: Tragelaphus eurycerus; assembly: GCA_935064755.1. Taxonomy (NCBI): domain Eukaryota; kingdom Metazoa; phylum Chordata; class Mammalia; order Artiodactyla; family Bovidae; genus Tragelaphus; species Tragelaphus eurycerus. The sequence goes on from CAKXYN010000321.1 coordinate 92,199, forward strand.
CTTGAGTTTAAAATAATCTCTTTCTGAAATGAGTCCTTCCAACATGTAGATTAGAGTAAAAAAGATAAATAGTATTTATTTAATATGTTTGGAAAAATCATATATATATGCAAGCCAGTTTAATTTTACTGATGAACTTAACTGGGTCAACTTCTAAACTTTATTTACCAGTGGACCATTAAAGATAATCTAATAGCCTGGGATTTAGGGAAGTTAAGTAGATATTTGGGTAACAAATATATTAGCATGCCAGTTCCAAAATAGATAATTAAATCATTATCATTTGCATAGCCACTGTACAACTGATTGTTTCTAATATAGTCACTTTTTAAAACTTTGACATACATTTGACTCAAAATGGACCCCACAACATGATTAATTGGATTATGGCCTAACTTTCCACCTAGCTTACTATGGGCATGAGTTTCAGATCAGATCAGATCAGTCACTCAGTCATTATCGACTCTTTGCAACCCCATGAATCGCAGCACTCGAGGCCTCCCTGTCCATCACCAACTCCAGGAGTTCACTCAGACTCATGTCCATCGAGTAAGTCATGCCATCCAGTCATCTCATCCTCTGTCGTCCCATTCTCCTCCTGCCCCCAATCCCTCCCAGCATCAGACTCTTTTCCAATGAGTCAACTCTTCACATGAGGTGGCCAAAGTACTGGAGTCTCAGCTTTAGCATCATTTCTTCCAAAGAAATCCCAGGGCTGATGTTAAGGATGGACTGGTTGGATCTCCTTGCAGTCCAAGGGACTCTCAAGAGTCTTCTCCAACAACACAGTTCAGAAGCATCAATTCTTCGGTGCTCAGCCTTCTTCACAGTCCAGCTCTCACATCCATACATGACCACAGGAAAAACCATAGCCTTGACTAGACGAACCTTTGTTGGCAAAGTAATGTCTCTGCTTTTCAATATGCTGTCTAGGTTGGTCATAACTTTCCTTCCAAGGTGTAAGCGTCTTTTAATTTCATGGCTGCAGTCAACATCTGCAGTGATTTTGGAGCCCCCAAAAATAAAGTCTGACACTGTTTCCACTGTTTCCCCATCTATTTCCCATTAAGTGATGGGATCAGATGCCATGATCTTAATTTTCTGAATGTGGAGCTTTAAGCCAATTTTTTCACTCTTCACTTTCACTTTCATCAAGAGGCTTTTGAGTTCCTCTTCACTTTATGCCATAAGGGTGGTGTCATCTGCATATCTGAGGTTATTGATATTTCTCCCAGCAATCTTGATTCCAACTTGTGTTTCTTCCAGTCCAGTGTTTCTCATGATGTACTCTGCATATAAGTTAAATAAACAGGGTAACAATATACAGCCTTGACAAACTCCCTTTCCTATTTAGAACCAGTCTGTTGTTCCATGTCCAGTTCTAACTGTTGCTTCCTGACCTGCATACAAATTTCTCAAGAGGCAGATCAGGTCGTCTGGTATTCCCATCTCTTTCAGAATTTTCCATAGTTTATTGTGATCTACACAGTCAAAGGCTTTGGCATAGTCAATAAAGCAGAAATAGATGTTTTTTGGATCGCTCTTGCTTTTTACATGATCCAGTGGATGTTGGCAATTTGATCTCTGGTTCCTCTGCCTTTTCTAAAACCAGCTTGAACATCAGGAAGTTCACAGTTCACATATTGCTGAAGCCTGGCTTGGAGAATTTTGAGCATTATTTTACTAGCGTGTGAGATGAGTGCAATTGTGTGGTAGTTTGAGCATTCTTTGGCATTGCCTTTCTTTGGGATTGGAATGAAAACTGACCTTTTCCAGCCCTGTGGCCACTGCTGAGTTTTCCAAATTTGCTGGCATATTGAGTGCAGCGCTTTCAAAGCAGGCATGAGTTCACCTACCAACATATATTTTACTTGTTCTCTTTGTCCTTTCTCTCTTAATGTAATGTGTGCATGCTCAGTTGTGTCTACTCTTTGTTGAGACTCTGTGGACTGTAGCCCATCAGGCTCCTGTTATGGAATTTTCCAGGCAAGAATACTGGAGTGGGTTGCCTTCTTGTCCTCCAGGGGATTTTTCCAAATCAGAGATCAAACCCGCATTTCCTATGTCTCCTGCACTGGCAGGTGAATTCTTTACCATTGTGCCACCTGGGAAGCCCAATGTCATGTTACCTGAACTCAATGTTTAATTCTGAGCAGATTGACTGATTAAACTAAAAGGCATTTTAATATGACATGAATTCTATGTCCTCCTCCTCCCCAAACCACCACCAACACAGAGGAAGGAAGGCAAGCAGACAGGCAGGAGAAAAAGAGCAGCTGGCGTGCTAATTAAAAGTTTAGATATTTGTTTAAGAACTTTGCAATCAGTATGAATTACTTATTCCAAAGTTTTCTTGGTAGATGATTTCATAGGATTGTTGGAGTATAATCTAGGAATACTGTTGGGGAGTAGGAAGACATCACTCTGAAATGTTTACCTTTTATATTTCACAAAATAAATAAAACTGTTCCTCACTACTGTTTTGATACTCTGCACATTTTCTAGTAAACACTTAGGTGCAATGTTATTATCACAATTAAGATGCAAATATAAATATATCTTTGTAAGCTCTGAGCATAGTGAACACTCAATTCTATTTGTACCTGTTTTTAATTGCCACAAATAAATGTTATTATTTATTAACAATGATAAAGTGAACCATGTTTTTAATCTCATTACTTTTTCTAACTATTCCAACAGATGATTTGTGATATCTAAGATAGTGACTTCATAATTTTACTGACATTAACCAGAAGAATCCATGATCAAAGTATAATTACATTAGCAAAATTATAAGATTATATCAATAAGAATATCAGATTATTTAGAGCACTATCCTTTCCAGTTAGATTGAAGAATGAGCTGACAAATTTCAACATCTTGCTAAGTCTCCCCAACCTATATTTTTGCCTTGATCAACAAAGGCAACCACATGTTTTAGAGCCAGAAAAATTTGCCACAGCCTCAAAAGTTTGCATGGAGAAAAAGTTTGCTTTGGGGATACAATTTTATTTCTCAAGTTGATAACACTGATTTATCTTATCATATTAAGGAAGAAATATTATAGGCAACACCATAAAAATCTTAATATTATATAATATCCAAACAAAAGAGTTTTTAATGTTTAGGTAATTAGGAATCATACATTAGCCCTCTTCGCTTTTCTATGAAAAAAGTCTCTGTAAATGAAACATCACTTTTTATCTGAAATAGTAAGATTTTTAGAGTTAGAAAATTCTGGGCTCCCATTTCTACTATTTACTAGTTTGATGGTATTGGACATCTACTGAATCTCTTCAAGCCTCAGCTTTCTCATCTGTAACATTTAATTTTATTGGATGTTGTGAATATAAGATAACACAATATATGTTATAGGACAAAGAAAAGTTGAGTCTGACTAGCTGCTAATTAATGCATTTTTTAAATTTAGGTGTGGGCATTTAATTAGGATTTTGAAGCTATGGGACATGGGCGTAGGAAATGTACACTCTCCTACTTTCAGTTCATTACACTAAATTTTTCACGTAACTCCCGACTTTTCTCCCCCTTTTCCTGGTACAGGAAAACTTTGTTGAAAATGGCAAATTTCTTGTCATTTTGGGTACATGAATGACTAACTTGTGTGCATGTATGCCTGCTCAGTCCTGTATGACTCTCTGTGACCCCTTGGTCAGGAGCCCACCAGGCTTCTCTGTCCATGGGGTTTTCAGGCAAGATTATTGGAGTTGGTTATTTCCTACTCTGCCGGGGTCCAGCCCTGGTGGATCCAGGGAAATTTGAAGGAGAGACAACATTGGCGAATACACTGGCTTTAATTAGATATTAATTAGAGATATAAAGAGTAATAGAATGAGGATAGCTCGGCAGGAAAATTCAGTGGAGAAAAGAGGCTGAGTAGCTTGGTTTAGGAAGAAAACCAATAAAACTTCAAGACAAGAAGTTTGCACCTCTTATGTAGGCCACAGGCATCTTTCCATTTTCCCGAAGGAGAGGAGACACTGAGGCCTCCCCAGTCGGATCTTAGAAGCCCAGGCAAAACTAGTAAGCTTGGCGGGCCTCCGTGCTCCAGATGGAAACTCAGCCAGAGGTTGAGAAAAAGAATGACATGAGGAGACCAGTATTTCGAGGAACTGATCTCATCTTTTATTTTTCCACGGTCTGTTATTATACACTGAGATGTTATACAAAAGTCACTTGGAGTGAGCAGTCCTGACTTTTATTAAAGTCAGGTCAGATCAGATCAGATCAAATCAGTCGCTCAGTCGTGTCCGACTCTTTGCAACCCCATGAATGGCAGCACGCCAGGCCTCCCTGTCCATCACCAACTCCCGCAGTTCACCCAGACTCACGTCCATCGAATCAGTCATGCCATCCAGCCATCTCATCCTCTGTCGTCCCCTTCTCCTCTTGCACCCAATCCCTCCCAGCATCAGAGTCTTCTCCAATGAGTCAACTCTTCACATGCGGTGGCCAAAGTACTGGAGTTTCAGCTTCAGCATCATTACTTCCAAAGAAATCCCAGGGCTGATCTTAAGGATGGACTGGTTGGATCTCCTTGCAGTCCAAGGGACTCTGAAGAGTCTTCTCCAACACCACAGTTCAAAAGCATCAATTCTTCGGTGCTCAGCCTTCTTCACAGTCCAACTCTCACATCCATACATGACCACATTTCATATAAATGTATACAGAGGTCTTAGGGGTGTTACATCATCTTCTGGCCAGGGGGACCTGCTGACAATTTATGACCCTCTCCTTGTGACAGTGGTCAGTCAACCAGAACACTTATTTCTCCAGGGGTGATTATTTTTGAAACAGACGCCACCTTCTGAAGGTACCAGATAAAGTTACATTCCTATAGGGTGAGGGTGTAGTAGGTTTTAATTAAGAAAAGAATATACTTAGCCTAAGGTCCAACATGATTAATATCAAAGGTTAATACTTATTTCGGCGCACTGAGAGCTCCCGGCCTACCGGCGAGCGCAGCGCACTCAGAGCCCCTCGCCGGCCGCGCGGCGCACTCAGAGCCCCTCGCCGGCCGCGCGGCGCACTCAGAGCCCCTCGCCGGCCGCGCGGCGCACTCAGAGCCCCTCGCCGGCCGCGCGGCGCACTCAGAGCCCCCTCGCCGGCCGCGCGGCGCACTCAGAGCACGCCCGAGAGGAGCTACCCAACGACCAAGGAAGGACGGCGGTGAGGAGATACCCCTCCCCCAAGGTCAGGAAAGGCGGCGGTGAGGAGAGACCCCTCATCCAAGGTAAGGTACGATGGCTGTGCTTTGCTGGAGCAGCCCGGAAGAGATATCCCATGCCCAAGGTAAGAGAAAACCAAGTAAGACGGTAGGTCTTGCAAGAGGGCATCAGAGGGCAAATACACTGAAACCATACTGACAGAAAACTAGTCAATCTAATCACACCAGGACCACAGCCTTGTCTAACTCCATGAAATTAAGCAATGCCCGTGGGGCAACCCAGGATGGGTGGGTCATGGTGGAGAGATCTGACAGGGTGTGGTCCGCTGGAGAAGGGAATGGCAAACCACTTCAGTATTCTTGCCTTGAGAACCCCATGAACAGTATGAAAAGGCAAAATGATAGGATACTGAAAGAGAAACTCCCCAGGTCAGTAAGGGCCCAATATGCTACTGGAGATCAGTGGAGAAATAACTCCAGAAAGAATGAAGGGATGGAACCAAAGCAGAAAGAATACCCAGATGTAGATGTGTCTGGTGATAGAGGTAAAGTCCGATGCTGTAAAGAACAATATTGCATAGGAACCTGGAATGTCAGGTCCATGAATCAAGGCAAATTGGAAGTGGTCAAACAAGAGATGGCAAGAGTGAATGTTGACATTCTAGGAATTAGTGAACTAAAATGGACTGGAATGGGTGAATTTAACTCAGAGGACCATTATATCTACTACTGTGGGCAGGAATCCTTCAGAAGAAACGGAGTGGCCATCATGGTCAACAAAAGAGTCCAAAATGCAGTACTTGGATGCAATCTCAAAAACGACAGAATGATCTCTGTTCGTTTCCAAGGCAAACCATTCAATGTCACAGTAATCCAAGTCTATGTGCCAACCAGTAACGCTGAAGAAGCTGAAGTTGAGCGGTTCTATGAAGACCTACAAGACCTTTTAGAACTAACACCCCAAAAAGATGTCCTTTTCATTATAGGGGACTGGAATGCAAAAGTAGGAAGGCAAGAAACACCTGGAGTAACAGGCAAATTTGGCCTTGGAATACGGAATGAAGCAGGGCAAAGACTAATAGAGTTTTGCCAAGAAAATGCACTGGTCATAGCAAATACCTCTTCCAACAACACAAGAGAAGACTCTATACATGGACATCACCAGATGGTCAACACCGAAATCAGATCGATTATATTCTTTGCAGCCAAAGATGGAGAAGCTCTATACAATCAGCAAAAACAAGACCAGAAGCTGACTGTGGCTTGGACCATGAACTCCTTATTGCCAAATTCAGACTGAAATTGAAGAAAGTAGGGAAAACCACTAGACCATTCAGGTATGACCTAAATCAAACCCCTTATGATTATACAGTGGAAGTGAGAAATAGATTTAAGGGCCTAGATCTGATAAAGTGCCTGATGAACTACGGACAGAGGTTTGTGACATTGTACAGGAGACAGGGATCAAGACCATCCGCATGGAAAAGAAATGCAAAAAAGCAAAATGGCTGTCTGGGGAGACCTTGCAAATAGCTGTGAAAAGAAGAGAAGCAAAAAGCAAATGAGAAAAGGAAAGATATAAACATCTGAATGCAGAGTTCCAAAGAATAGCAAGAAGAGATAAGAAAGCCTTCTTCAGTGATCAATGCAAAGAAATAGAGGAAAACAACAGAATGGGAAAGACTAAGATTTTATTCAAGAAAATCAGAGATACCAAAGGAACATTTCATGCAAAAATGGGCTTGATAAAGGACAGAAATGGTATGGACCTAACGGAAGCAGAAGATATTAAGAAGAGGTGACAAGAATACACAGAAGAACTGTTCAAAAAAGAGCTTCACTACCCAGATAATCATGATGGTGTGATCACTGACCTAGAGCCAGACATCCTGGAATGTGAAGTCAAGTGGGCCTTAGAAAGCATCACTATGAACAAAGCTAGTGGAGGTGATGGAATTCCAGTGGAGCTGTTCCAAATCCTGAAAGATGATGCTGTGAAAGTGCTGCACTCAATATGCCAGCAAATTTGGAAAACTCAGCAGTGGCCACAAGATTGGAAAGGGTCAGTTTTCATCCCAATCCCAAAGAAAGGCAATACCAAAGAGTGTTCAAACTACCGCACAATTACACTCATCTCACCCGCTAGTAAAGTAATGCTCAAAATTCTCCAAGCCAGGCTTCAGCAATATGTGAACCGTGAACTTCCTGATGTTCAAGCTGGATTTAGAAAAGGCAGAGGAACCAGAGATCAAATTGCCAATATCCAATGGATCATCGAAAAAGCAAGAGAGTTCCAGAAAAACATCTATTTCTGCTTTATTGATTATGCCAAAGCCTTTGACTGTGTAGATCACAATAAACTGTGGAAAATTCTGATAGAGATGGGAATACCAGACCACTTGATCTGCCTCTTGAGAAATCTGTATGCAGGTCAGGAAGCAACAGTTAGAACTGGTCATGGAACAACAGACTGGTTCCAAATAGGAAAAGGAGTACGTCAAGGCTGTATATTGTCACCATGTTTATTTAACTTATATGCAGAGTACATCATGAGAAATGCTGGACTGGAGGAAACACAAGCTGGAATCAAAATTGTCGGGAGAAGTATCAATAACCTCAGATATGCAGATGATACCACCCTTATGGCAGAAAGTGAAGAGGAACTAAAAAGCCTCTTGATGAAAGTGAAAGTGGAGAGTGAAAAGGTTGGCTTAAAGCTCAACATTCAGAAAACAAAGATCATAGCATCTGGTCCCATCATTACATGGGAAATAGATGGAGAAACAGTGGAAACAGTGTCAGACTTTATTTTTCTGGGCTCCAAAATCACTGCGGATGGTGACTGCAGCCATGAAATTAAAAGACACTTACTCTTTGGAATTTGTTCACGGTTCACATATTGCTGAAGCCTGGCTTGGAGAATTTTGAGCATTACTTTACTAGCGTGTGAGATGAGGGCAACTGTTCGGTAGTTTGAGCACTTTTTGGCATTGCCTTTCTTTGGGATTGGGATGAAAACTGACCTTTTCCAACCTTGTGGCCACTGCTGAGTTTCCCAAATTTGCTGGCATATTGCGTGCAGCACTTTCACAGCATCATCTTTCAGGATTTGGAATAGCTCCACTGGAATTCCATCACCTCCACTAGCTTTGTTCGTAGTGATGCTTTCTAAGGCCCATTTGACTTCACATTCCAAGATGTCTGGCTCTAGGTCAGTGATCACATCATCATGATTATCTGGGTCGTGAAGCTCTTTTTTGTACACTTCTTCTGTGTATTCTTGCCACCTCTTCTTAATATCTTCTGCTTCTGTTAGGTCCATACCATTTCTGTCCTTTATCGAGCCCATCTTTGCATGAAATGTTCCTTTGGTATCTCTGATTTTCTTGAAGAGATCCCTAGTCTTTCCCATTCTGTTGTTTTCCTCTATTTCTTTGCATTGATCACTGAAGAAGGCTTTCTTATCTCTTCTTGCTATTCTTTGGAACTCTGCATTTAGATGTTTATATCTTTCCTTTTCTCCTTTGCTCTTCTTTTCACCAGACCACCTGATCTGCCTCTTGAGAAATCTGTATGCAGGTCAGGAAGCAACAGTTAGAACTGGTCATGGAACAACAGACTGGTTCCAAATAGGAAAAGGAGTACGTCAAGGCTGTATATTGACACCATGTTTATTTAACTTATATGCAGAGTACATCATGAGAAATGCTGGACTGGAAGAAACACAAGTTGGAATCAAGATTGCTGGGAGAAATATCATTAACCTCAGATATGCAGATGACACCACTCTTATGGCAGAAAGTGAAGAGGGGCTAAAAAGCCTCTTGATGAAAGTGAAAGTGGAGAGTGAAAAGGTTGGCTTAAAACTCAACATTCAGAAAACGAAGATCATGGCATCTGGTCCCATCACTACATGGGAAATAGATGGAGAAACAGTGGAAACAGTGTCAGACTTTATTTTTCTGGGCTCCAAAATCACTGCAGATGGTGACTGTAGCCATGAAATTAAAAGACGCTTACTCCTTGGAAGGAAAGTTATGACCAGCCTAGAAAGCATATTGAAAAGTAGAGACATTACTTTACCAACAAAGGTTTGCCTAGTCAAGGCTATGGTCTTTCCTGTGGTCATGTATGGATGTGAGAGCTGGCCTGTGAAGAAGGCTGAGCGCCGAAGAATTGATGCTTTTGAACTGTGGTGTTGGAGAAGACTCTTGAGAGTCCCTTGGACTGCAAGGAGATCCAACTGGTCCATTCTGAAGGAGATCAATCCTGGAATTTCTTTGGAAGGAATGATGCTCAAGCTGAAACTCCAGTATTTTGGCCACCTCATGCAAAGAGTTGACTCATTGGAGAAGACTTTGATGCTGGGAGGGATTGAGGGCAGGAGGAGAAGGGAACGACAGAGGATAAGATGGCTGGATGGCATCACTGACTTGATGGGTGTGAGTCTGAGTGACCTCCGGGAGCTGGTGATGGACAGGGAGGCCTGGCGTGCTGCGGTTCATGTGGTTGCAAAGAGTCGGACACGACTGAGCGACTGATCTGATCTGACTCCTTGGAAGGAAAGTTATGACCAACCTAGATAGCATATTGAAAAGCAGAGACATCACTTTGCCAACAAAGGTTCGCCTAGTCAAGGCTATGGTCTTTCCTGTGGTCATGTATGGATGTGAGAGCTGGACTGTGAAGAAGGCTGAGCGCCGAAGAATTGATGCTTTTGAACTGTGGTGTTGGAGAAGACTCTTGAGAGTCCCTTGGACTGCAAGGAGATCCAACCGGTCCATTCTGAAGGAGATCAATCCTGGAATTTCTTTGGAAGGAATGATGCTAAAGCTGAAACTCCAGTATTTTGGCCACCTCATGCGAAGAGTTGACTCATTGGAGAAGACTCTGATGCTGGGAGGGATTGAGGGCAGGAGGAGAAGGGGACGACAGAGGATGAGATGGCTGGATGGCATCACTGACTCGATGAATGTGAGTCTGAGTGACCTCTGAGAGCTGGTGATGGATAGGGAGGCCTGGCGTGCTGCAGTTCATGGGGTCGCAAAGAGTTGGACACAACTGAGCGACTGATCTCTGATACTGTTTTCCACAGTGGTTGTACCAATTTACATTCCTATCAACAGTATGCAAGGATCCTCTTTTCTCCATATCCTTATGAACACTTATAATCTCTTGCTTTTTGAGAACAGCCGTGTCAACATGTATGAGGTGATAACTCATTTTGTTTCTTATTTGCATTTCCCTAATGATTAGTGACGTTGAACATGATTTCATATACCTGTTGGCAATTTTATCTCCTCTTAAAAAAATGAGTTTAAAAACAGCCTATTTGTTTTGTGTGGTCCTTGTGAGTGAAAGTGTTGGTTGCTCAATTGTGTTCGACTCTTTGCGACCCTATGTACTGTAGCTCACCAGGTATCCCTGTCCATAGGATTCTCCAGGCAACAATACAGGAATGGCTTGCCATGTCCTTCTCCAGGGGATCTTCCCAATCCAGGGATTGAACATAGGTCTCCTGAATTGCAGGCAGACTCTTGTGGTCACTGGGGACTCACAAATGCCAAGCTCCATTGGCCTTGCTGCTAGGGGATTTAGAAGCCAGTTCCTCAGGTGGCATTCATAAAAGTCAGGGGCTAACATACCGGGGAGATGCTGCTGCTGCTAAGTCACGTCAGTTACGTTCAACTCCGTGCAACCCCATAGATGGCAGCCTATAAGGCTCCTCCATCCCTGGGATTCTCCAGGCAAGAACACTGGAGTGGGTTGCCATTTCCTTCTCCAATGCATGCAAGTGAAAAGTGAAAGTGAAGTCACTCAGTTGTGCCTGACTCTTCACGACCCCATGGACCGCAGCCTACCAGGCTCCTCCGTTCATGAGATTTTCTAGGCAAGAGTACTGGAGTGGGTTGCCATTGCCTTCTCCAGGGATATGCTGAGGGTTAGCAATTCTGTCTTGATAGTCTGGTACTGTCCCAGGGGTGGGATTTGTGGCCAGAGTAAGTCTCATCTTTTCTTACCTGTTTCAATATGGGTATTTTCTCAATTGCCCAAAGTATAGGAGTCACACAAATAGTTTCTAGACTTTTTCTCAGATGGTATTGATCTATAAATATATTTGGCCAGTCCATGGAGGAGAGAGCATCAGTAGTAGTCTCCCATTCCACCATCTTGCTGATGTTTCTATATATGGGTTTTTATAAAAGTGTTTTTCTCTCAGTTTGGAAGGAAAATGATAAAACAGTACCAACAGGAAGCCATCTATCAGTGACTCAGTCTAAGTGGTGATACTTTGGTAATTCAAGGTTATTGGTCTAGAATCTCATAGAAAACAGATTCAGTTAGTTGGATCCTTACATTCCAGTTCTACATAAGGTACTTAAAATAGTAACCTTCCACCTTTTCTTTCCACTTGATTTATACGGAAAGTTTTTTTTTTTCCTTTTTTTTATTGAAGGATAATTGCTTTACAGAATTTTGTTGCTTTCTGTCAAATCTCAACATGAATCAGCCATAGGCGTATATCTCTCTCCTCCCTTCCAAACCTCCTTCCCATCTCCCGCCCCATCCCACCCTTCTAGATTGATACAGAGCCCCTGTTTGAGTTTCCTGAGCCAAACAGCAAATTCCCATTGGCTATCTATTTTATATATGGTAATATAAGTTTCCATGTTACTCTTTCCATACGTCTCACCCTCTCCTTCCCTCTCCCCATGCTCATAAGTCTACTCTCTATGTCTGTTTCTCCATTGCTGCCCTGTAAATAAATTCTTCCGTATCATTTTTCTAGATTCTGTATATGTGTGTTAGAATATGACATTTATCTTTCTCTTTCCGACTCACTTCACCCAGCATAATAGGTTCTAGGTTTATCCACCTCATCAGAACTGACTCAAATGTGTTCCTTTTTATGGCGGAGTAATATTCCATTGTGTATATGTACCAAAGCTTCTTTATCCATTCATTTGTTGATGGTCATTTCACACCAATCAGAGTGGCCATCATCAATAAGTCTACAAACAATAAATGCTGGAGAGGGGTGCGGAGAAAAGGGAATGCTCTTGCACTGTTGGTGGGAATGTAAACTGATACAGCCACAATGGAAGACGGTATGGAGATTCCGTAAAAAACTAGGAATAAAACCACCATATTGACACAGCAATCCCACTCCTAGGTATATACCCTGAGGAAACCAAAATTGAAAAAGACACATGTATCCCATTGTTCATTGCAGCACTATTTACAATAGCTAGAACATGGAAGCAGCCTAGATTTATAAGGAAAGTTTTCATACATCCTAATTTCCAGGCAAAAACTCAAAACTATATAACTGAATATTTAAGGAGGTTATCAAGATGTTGGTAATGTTTTATGACTTTTATATAATTCTAACTTGATCAAAGTTGATAAATGCTTCTTTAAAATAACAGGAAAATATTTTTTTGGGGGGGATTGTTGTACATTAAACCTAGAAAGTAAAAATAAAGAGATGAAGGACATCTTATTCTAGAAGGAGGTATAGACAATTTTTTTTATACTTATCCTTCTAAGTATAGCTAAGAAACATAAACATAATATATAAAACAAATAAAAGATGTCTCTAAAATATGGAGAAAATAAAAATTGACTAGGGTCCCCAGGTTCCCCAGGTTTAAAATTCCCCAGGAATAAAATGAGTATTTTGGGTTCTGTTTTTACTATATATAACCTAGTCTTGGACCTGAGGAATCTGACAACTTGAAAATGTCAACAAATAAATGGACAAATGAGAAATAAATTAACCCACAAGTATAGCTGGAGACTTCATACTTCTCACTCAACAAAAGATACAGCAACTAGACAGAGAATCAGTAAAAATATGAAAGAACTCAACATTACCAACTTATCATCCAATGGAACTGGATCAATATTTTTATAACATCCTAGTCAGTGACAGCAAAATACACATTCTTTTCAAGTGTTTACAGAACATATACCAAGATAGAGCATATCTTAGACAAGAAAACAAATCTAAACACATTTACAATAATGAAGTCACATGCCATGTTTTCTCCACGATGTACTCAAACTAGAAATTAGTTACAGAAAGATAAAAGGATAAAACTTCTAACACATGGAAACTATACATCACACTTCTAAGCAATCCACGCATCAAAGAGGAATTATCAAGAAAAAATTTTAAATATACTTAAATAAATGACAGTTAAAATGCAATACATCAAAATTTGTGTGACACAGCTAAACGATATTGCAAAGGAAATTTATAACCATAAGTGTACACCTCAGAATAGAGAAGTCTTAAATCAATAATCTAAGCTCCCACCTTAAGAACTTAAAAAATACAATATTGTAAAGTTAAATAAAATAAAAAGAACTTAAAAAATAAAGTGCAAAATAGCCTCAACCAAGTAGAGGAAAGGAGGTAATAAGAGCACAAGTCAGCAACACTAGAAACAAAAAAAGCAATAGAGAAAAATCAATGAAACAACATTGAATAAACAACAAGCTCAATGCATCTAATGAATACAGATGCAACATTTCTTAATAAAGTATTATCAAATAGAAATTTGCATATATACATAAAAAAATAAAATACAATATAACTAAGATAGAATTAATTCCAAGAATGCAAGGTTCATTCTATACACTAAATTTTAAAAATTGTAATCCACTATATTGACATGCTAAAGAACAAAACTCACACAGTTATGTAAAACCATGCAGAAAAAGCATTTAATAAAATTCAACACCAATTCATGTCATTGCTTTTGTAGGAGTGCAAAGTCTGGAGATAACCTGTTCTGCCGTCTTGCAGACCCAGCTAAGATTCTTTTAAATTCTATTTTCTAGCTATTTATTCGGAGTAGGAAATGGCACCCCAGTCCAGTACTCTTGCCTGGAAAATCCCATGGATGGAGGAGCCTGGTGGGCTGCAGTCCATGGGGTCGCTAGAGTCGGACACGACTGAGCGACTTCACTTTCATGCATTGGAGAAGGAAATGGCAACCCACTCCAGTGTTGTTGCCTGGAGAGTCCCAGGGATGGAGGAGCCTGGTGGGCTGCCGTCTATGGGGTCGCATAGAGTCAGACACGACTGAAGTGACTTAGCAGCAGCTGCTATTTATTACTGATATTAAAAACAACAACTTTTTCAATATGAATTTAGTGTTTTGCTATCTTAGTAAACTATATTATCAATTATAAAATATATTTGTTGATTCTGTTTTTCTACATATCAGCAGATGAATTGTACGATTTGCAGATATTGCCACCTCTTATTTTGTTTTCGCTAATAAGTGACATGTTGTATTTATGTTTTGTTGATATTTTCCACCATACTTTTTATGTTTTTGCTTCCAAAAATTAGCTCTTTATTTTATTGAACACTTTCAGCATTTTTCCTCATCTGATTATACCTTTCATTCAATTTTTCTTTTATTTGTTGATTTTTATTTTAATGAAATGATTGCTTGTTTTGTAACTTTTAAATTTTGATTTCTAACCATCAATATTTAAATTTGTATGGACATTATGCTGCATCCAGCTGTGGCATTTCTTTTATTCCACTGTAGAGTATATGGATTATAATATTTATTATTATATTGAAAGTTTGTGAAATTCTGTATGACCACTCTTGGTGGAGTGATACTCACAGACAGCTGAAAACACTGCATTCCATAGACTAAATTATTACTTATATAAGTGTGGATGCATGTATTTATAATAAAGGATGTTGGTAAAATTAATACAATCTTACATGTATACTTATTTACAACCTATCTATAAAATTCTGAGAGAAATGAGTTATTCTTAAGTCTTGAGTAGTCTTAAGAATCAGTCAGTGTAAGAGAGCCACTCTGATCCTTGTCATTATCTCTCTGAAAGTAAGAAATCTCTCCTGTGAGAGATACACACCCATCTTCTAGAGCTGGAAGGGCACTCATCACCAGAGACAGGGAATCTGGTGTGGGAACCCTGTATGAACAAATCTTGTTATTCTTTAATTTACTACCCCAAGCCCAAATTCCATTTATATTCTTTGATAATTGAGCATTCAAAATCTAAGCTTCTTCATTCTGTTAATTCCTCACAGATTTATTGTTTCTTTATCTAAAAAATATAAAACCTGCCTTCTTGGTCAACTTCCTAGGGCCTCCTTCTATGAGACCTCCTCGCACAAAAAAAATTGTTTCTTTTTCTCCTGATAATCTGCCTTGTGTCAATTTTATTCTTAGTGGACTTCCCTGGTGGTATAACAGATAAGAACCCACCTGCCAATGAACCCCATGCAGGGGACATGGGTTTGGTCCCTAGTCCAGGAAGATTCCACATGGCACAGAGCAACAGGGCCTATGCCCCATAACTACTGAGTCTGTAAGCCTAAAGCCTAGGCAACAAGAAGTCACTGCAGCGAGAAGCTCTCACATTGCAATGAAGAGTAGACTTCACTTGCTGCAACTAGAAAAAAGCCTGCAGCAACAAAGATCCAGCACAGCCAAAGAGAAATAAATACATAATAAAATTTATTCTTAGTCCATCTACAAGAATTTAACAGAGGTAGAGAGGGAAATTTCCCCTTGCTAGATAATACTACAAATTTGAAAATCATAAATCATGTATACTACTGATAAATCAAATTTATTAATGTAAAATAGCTTTATTTAAACCATATATTTTTCTTTGTTTAATTCTATTGTCTTAAAATAATTTTGCTAACCTCACACTTTTTGTACCTGACTACTTTAACTTTGATCATTGCTGTAATTTTAACTCTTCCAATATGTAAGGTAATTCTCCAATATACTTTTATTATGATAATACTTAACTTTGCACATGTATTTAAATTTCTGTTTTGGTTTATAATATTTTGCTTTTTTAAAAAAATTTCCCATTGTGTTTTGTATAATTTTGTTCAAATTTCCTTTATCTCTCTGTCCTTCTCATTATTAGTGAAAACCACATCCCACATTTTGTATTAATATCGATAATAAATTAGGATAAATGGCAACATACTTCTGAAATTCAAAGTTGTGAGTTTATCATGGTTTTCCTTACATTATCTCAAAAGTTTTGTCCTTAATGTTTATTATATTGTCTCCTGCAATTTTTAAAGTGTTATTGCTTTGAATTTAAAAGGATGTGGCTATTGTACTTGCAGACCGGTAAGTGACTATTTTTTTTTTAAGAGTACAAGCAAGTCATTGACACCACAAGCAAAAGAGTTGACACCACAGAGTGAAGTAAGCCAGAAAGAAAAACAGAAATACAGTATACTAACGCATATATATGGAATTTAGAAAGATGGTAACAATAACCCTGTAAACGAGACAGCAGAAGAGACACTGATGTATAGAACAGTCTTTTGGACTCTGGGAGAGGGAGAAGGTGGGATGATTTGGGAGAATGGCATTGAAATATGTATAATATCATGTTTGAAACAAGTTGCCAGTCCAGGTTCGATGCCTGACACCAGATGCCTGGGGCTGGTGCACTGGGATGACCCAGAGGGATGGTATGGGGAGGGAGGAGGGAGGAGGGTTCAGGATGGGGAACACATGTATACCTGTGGTGGATTCATTTTGATGTATGGCAAAACCAATACAATATTGTAAAGTTAAGTAAAATAAAATTAAAAAAAAAAAAAAAAAAAGAGTTGACACCACAATGACTAATGAGAATTCTAGATGATTTAAAAAGATATATAAAGCTCTACCTAAGTGGATCAGGTGTGGCCTCTGGGCTCTTGGAAGTATTAACTAATTATGGAAGCAATGCTTGCAATGGGAGTCAGAAGAAGAAGGCATTCCATGTAAAGGGAGCAGCACATTCAAAGGCCTGGAACCATTAGATTTGAAAGCACACTAAAATATAAATATTATAATTTGATGTGGTTGGATTAATGATTACACAGTGCAGAATCATAGAACATATTACTCCTACTCCTACTGGCAGTTTTCTTAGTGATTTATTCATAGCATCATGTTTAATCTTAACAAAGATCTTTTGAAGTAGTTACTATTGTAATGATCACTTTATGACAGGAAAGTGAAAAGATTTTAATAACATTAAAAAATTTATATTAATAAATACTTGTTCAGGGTCAATTGTTTGGCCTTAAAATCTATGTAAGTTGGTAACATTTCAAAAATATCTTAACTTTAGAAAAGCTTCTTATAAAAAAATGAAATTAGTTCTTACCTTAAAATTTATAATATTCCTAAAATGATTATTCATAGTTACAAATATATAGCACTATTTCAATGGTTCATTTTTATCTTTTCACAGATTTTTCACTTCTCTCTTAATATGTATTCCAAGAAAGATTTTGGGTTTTCCACAATCCAACAGAACTCTAGATAAAAAGCTCAGTAAGATGGCTTTGTCATAAACTAATTCATGGCTGGGTTTCCGAGGTGGCTCATTGGTAAAGAATCTGCCTGCTTCTTCAGGAGATGCAAGAGACGTGTGTTTGATCCCTGGGTTAGGACGATTCCCTGGAGAAGGAAATGACAACCCACTCCAGTATTCCTGCCTGGAAAATCACATGGACAGAGGAGTCTCATGGGCTATGACCCCCATCCCAGTCCATGGGGTCCCAAAGGATTGGATGCAACTAAGCACTCATACACACATAGCACATTGCTAGGGGAGATGGATCAAGTAAAGTTTAGTTGACCTTGTTTCCCAAGTAAGGGAAAAATGACAAAATATAAATAAAAACAAGTTATCTCTTCTAGGATGGTATTCTCCTGATTCTGAGAAATATGGGCCATGTCTCTGACTTCTATTTATAGACACTCAATTTATGGGCTGTTTGGTGATATCAGTACGAGTTTTAAAATGGAATAACATTTGCATTGTTCTTTAAATTTATTTTTATCTGCTCTATTGCTTCAGAGGGCAAATAATTCATAGTTTGCATGTTGATAATAATCTTAACTAGAATGTTGGCCAAAGGTAGAACCTATTACTGATTTTAATAGTATATTAAATCGATATTATCCATAGATTGAGACAACACTGGGATAATCAACATTTTTGTTTAGAATGGTTGTAAATGGTGAGAGAACTTCTGTAGTTATGCCAGTATGTTTGTGCAAGGAAGAGTTAGAAGAAGCCTGACAAATGAGCCAAAAATTGTATTTGGACTGATGTTATAAAAATTCTGTGAAATAAATATCATTATCTCAGTTCACTAATGAGTACAATAAATGATTTTCCCTCAGACAAAACTAGTAAGCAGTAGTTACAATACTCAAACCAAGACTAAGCTTTTTGCACTTGAACTTGATACCATTCATTCATCCTGTGTGAAGGATTTCCCCTATAAAGATGATCTCCTTCATAAGAATACTTGTTATTCAAATTTTTCCTCAAACTTAAAAGGCATTTGTACAGGTTAAGGATTTTTATTCCACTTCACCACTAAGTATTGAGCATTTACTATGAGCCAAAATTATTTCTGAGGTTAGAAGCTGAGTAAAACTCTGTTCTTGTCCTTCCAACTGTTCACTTGACTCAACAACAAGAACAACAAAAATACAATTTAAAAAAGTGGGCAGAAGACAGAAATTGACATTTCTCCAAATAAGGCATGTAAATGGCCAATCAGATCAGATCAGATCAGTCGCTCAGTCGTGTCCGACTCTTTGCGACCCCATGAACCGCAGCACGCCAGGCCTCCCTGTCCATCACCAGCTCCCGGAGGTCACTCAGACTCGCATCCATCGAGTCAGTGATGCCATCCAGCCATCTCATCCTCTGTCGTCCCCTTCTCCTCCTGCCCTCAATCCCTCCCAGCATCAGAGTCTTCTCCAATGAGTCAACTCTTCGCATGAGGTGGCCAAAATACTGGAGTTTCAGCTTTAGCATCATTCCTTCTAAAGAAATTCCAGGATTGATCTCCTTCAGAACGGACTGGATAGGCACATGAAAAGATGCACAACATTGCTAATTGTTGCTGCTGCTGCTGAGTCACTTCAGTTGTGTCTGACTCTGTGCGACCCCATAGACGGCAGCCCACCAGGCTCGCCTGTCCCTGGGATTCTCCAGGCAAAAACACTGGACTGGGTTGCCATTTCCTTCTCCAATGCATGAAACTGAAAAGTGAAAGTGAAGTCACTCAGTCATGTCCAACCCTCCGCGACCCCATGGACTGCAGCCTACCAGGCTCCTCCATCCATGGGATTTTCCAGGCAAGAGTACTGGAGTGGGGTGCCATCGCCTTCTCCGTTGCTAATTGTTAGAGAGATGCAAATCAAACCTACAATGAAGCACTTCTCTGGTGGCTCAGTGATAAGGAGTCTACCTGGCAATACACAGTTTCAATCTCTGGTCCAGGAAAATCTCACATACCTCAGAGCAACTAAGCCCATGAATCAAAACTATGGAGCCTGTGCTCTAGAGTCCAGGAGCCTCAACTACTAAGTCCACATGCCTCAACCATTGAAGCTTGCATGCCCTAGAGGCCATGCTCTGCAAAGTGAGTCCATGCTCTGCACAGGAGAAGCCAGCGCAATGAGAAACCTGTGCACTGCAACTAGAGAGTAGCCCCTGCTCGCCAGCAGCTAGAGGAAAGCCTGTGCAGAAATGAGGACCAAGAACAGCCAAAAATAAAAATAGATAAAATTCTAAAAAACTACAATGAAGTATCATCTCACACTGGTCAGAACAGCCATCCTTAAAAGGTCTACAAATAATAAATGACAGAGAGTATGGAGAAAAAGGAACCTTCCCTACACTTTTAGTGGGAATTTAACTGTTGCAACTACTATGGAGAATAGTATGGGATGTTCCTTTAAAAATTAAAATTAGAGTTACCATATGATCCAACAATCCCACTTCTGGGCATACATTCAGAGAAAATTCTAACTTGGAAAGGCATACACATCCGAAGTCTCATAGCAGCACTATTTACAATAGCCAGGACATGGAAACAATCTACTGTCCATACATAGGTGAATGGACAAAGTAGATGTACACACACACACACACACACACACACACACACACACACACACACAGAACACTACTCAGCAAAATGAAATAAAGCCATTTTCAGCAACATGGATGAACCTAAAAATTATCGTACCAAGTGAAGTAAGTCAAAGACAAACAATATGATATTGCTTATATGTAGAATCTAAAATGTAATACAAATGAACTTATTTACAAAACAGAAACAGACTCATAGACAGAAAACAAATATGATTGCCAAATCGGAAAGTAGAAAATGGATAAGTTAAGAATTTGGATTAGCATATACAAACTACTACTACTTCTAAGTCGCTTCAGTCGTGTCCAACTCTGTGCGACCCCATAGACAGCAGCCTACCAGGCTCCGCTATCCCTGGGATTCTCCAGGCAAGAACACTGGAGTGGGTTGCCATTTCCTTCTCCAATGAATGAAAGTGAAAAAGTAAAGTGAAGTTGCTCATTCGTGTCCGACTCCCAGCGACACCATGGACTGCAACCCACCAGGCCCCTCCGTCCATGGGATTTTCCAGGCATAGCTATATCTATATTGCCTTCTTCTCACATAAACCAAAAATAGTTCTAAAGTTTTGATGTATCCATATATTAAATGAGCTAAAATATCTTTTAAGCCTTAGTGAGAAATTAGGGCTGTTTTGTAGTTAAAAATGCATCATAGCATGAGACACAAATGTCTGGCTGACTGTTCATTAGTGATGCATAAATAGGTTATTTTATTATAATTATAACAAATATAAATAACCTCAGATATGCAGATGACACCACCCTTATGGCAGAAAGTGAAGAGGAACTAAAAAGCCTCTTGATGAAAGTGAAAGAGGAGGGTGAAAAAGTTGGCTTAAAGCTCAACATTCAGAAAATGAAGATCATGGCATCTGGTCCCATCACTTCATGGGAAATAGATGGAGAAACAGTGGAAACAGTGTCAGACTTTATTTTGGGGGGTTCCAAAATCACTGCAGATGGTGATTGCAGGTGTGAAATTAAAAGACGCTTACTCCTTGGAAGGAAAGTTATGACCAACCTAGATAGCATATTCAAAAGCAGAGACATTACTTTGCCAACAAAGGTCCGTCTAGTCAAGGCTATGGTTTTTCCAGTGGTCATATATGGATGTGAGAGTTGGACTGTGAAGAAGGCTGAGCACAGAAGAATTGATGCTTTTGAACTGTGGTGTTGGAGAAGGCTCTTGAGAGTCCCTTGGACTGCAAGGTGATCCAACCAGTCCATCCTAAAGGAGATCAGTTCTGGGTGTTCATTGGAAGGACTGATGCTGAAGCTGAAACTCCAATACTTTGGCCACCTGATGTGAAGAGTTGACTCATAGGAAAAGACCCTGATGCTGGGAGGGATTGAGGGCAGGAGGAGACAGGGACAACAGAGGATGAGATGGCTGGATGGCATCACAGACTCAATGGACATGAGTTTGGGTAAACTCTGGGAGTTGTTGATGGACAGAGAGGCCTGGCGTGCTGTGATTCATGGGGTCACAAAGAGTTGGACATGACAGAGCAACTGAGAAATCTGTATGCAGGTCAGGAAGCAACAGTTAGAACTGGTCATGGAACAACAGACTGGTTCCAAATAGGAAAAGGAGTACGTCAAGGCTGCATATTGTCACCATGTTTATTTAACTTATATGCAGAATACATCATGAGAAATGCTGGACTGGAAGAAACACAAGCTGGAATCAAGATTGCTGGGAGAAATATCAATAACCTCAGATATGCAGATGACACCACTCTTATGGCAGAAAGTGAAGAGGGGCTAAAAAGCCTCTTGATGAAAGTGAAAGTGGAGAGTAAAAAGGTTGGCTTAAAGCTCAACATTCAGAAAACGAAGATCATGGCATCTGGTCCCATCACTGCATGGGAAATAGATGGAGAAACAGTGGAAACAGTGTCAGACTTTGTTTTTCTGGGCTCCAAAATCACTGCAGATGGTGACTGCAGCCATGAAATTAAAAGACGCTTACTCCTTGGAAGGAAAGCTATGACCAACCTATATAGCATATTCAAAAGCAGAGACATTACTTTGCCAACAAAGGTTCGCCTAGTCAAGGCTATGGTCTTTCCTGTGGTCCTGTATGGATGTGAGAGCTGGACTGTGAAGAAGGCTGAGCGCCGAAGAATTGATGCTTTTGAATTGTGGTGTTGGAGAAGACTCTTGAGAGTCCCTTGGACTGCAAAAAGATAAAACCAGTCCATTCTGAAGGAGATCAATCCTGGAATTTCTTTGGAAGGAATGATGCTAAAGCTGAAACTCCAGTATTTTGGCCACCTCATGCGAAGGGTTGACTCATTGGAGAAGACTCTGATGCTGGAAGGGATTGAGGGCAGGAGGAGAAGGGGATGACAGAGGATGAGATGGCTGGATGGCATCACTGACTTGATGGGTGTGAGTCTGGGTGACCTCCGGGAGCTGGTGATGGACAGGGAGGCCTGGCGTGCTGCGGTTCATGGGGTCACAAAGAGTCGGACACGACTGAGCGACTGATCTGATCTGATCTGATCTGAGCAACTGAACTTAACTGAACACCTTTATTATATAACTTGTAACTAAAAATCATTTCTACAACTTGTGTAATATTTTGGTATCATATGAATGTGTCTATTTTGCCTTTAAACATGTAACTAAGGCTCTTAACACCACTTGGCAACTTTTGTCGAAGTAAATATATTCAATTGGTGGTATATAAAGATAATATTCTACTGTAAGCAAGAATTTAATTATCTCAAATCTTTTCTTTGTCTAATTTCCAAAACAGTTACCCTACCCTATAATTTCTTGTAAGAATATATATTTTTAGTACACAGATATCAGTATTTCATAATATTTTGGTTTAACTATGGTATTTTCACTTAATCTACTTGATTTTATAATTGCATTTCATTTATACTGAACATATTTATTCATAAGATAATTAATATAATTACTTTATTCTCCATTGTGAGGGAGTTTTAAAATTAAAATATTGAGATTACTACAAACAACCAAAGTACTGAGTGAAGTGCAAAACTTCCTTGTATTCTTTTAATTCCTAGAATTTATTCCACTGATTCAAATCCCAAGGGTAGTATGATAAGAGTGATTAAATCTGTGTAGGTAACAAAGGTATGCTTTTTAGAGGATTTTAGATCAATAATTACATTTACTAACACCTAATCTACTTTTTATTATCATTGCTGCTGCTGCTGCTGCTAAGTCGCTTCAGTCATTAGGTGTCAGCAATTTTAATACTGTAAGCAAGAATTTAATTACCTCAAATCTTTTCTTTGTCTAATTTTCTAAAGAGTTACCCTACCATTGAGATTTAATTGCATACACATAAATATGCTTCCCAATAACACATATATTACTCATCTTTAATAAATATTTTATCGTTGGAAATTACTTTAGAGAACTCTGTTGTATAACTGCCCTGCAAATATGCAGACTCAGCCACATGTAATCCTTTCAAGAGTAAACTTGTAATGTTTCAAAGTCATTCTAGCTATCATCTGACTTCCCTGGTGGCTCAGTCAGTAAAGAATCTGCCTGCAATGTAGGAGACCTGGGTTCAATTCCTGGGTTGGAAAGATCCCCTGAAGAAGGGAATGGCAACCCACTCCAGTATTCTTGCCTAAAGAATTCCATGAACAGAGGAGCCTGGCAGGGGTCACAAAGAGTTGGATAGAAAAGCGAAGTCACTCAGTGAGTAATAGAAAAGCGAAATTGTGTCCGACTCTTTGTGACCCCGTGGGCTGTAGCCCACCAGGCTCCTCCGCCCATGGGATTCTCCAGGCAAGAATACTGGAGTGGGTTGTCATTTCCTTCTCCAGGGGATCTTCCTGACCCAGGGATCGAACCCAGGTCTCCCACATTGCAGGCAGACGCTTTAACCTCTGAACCACCAGGGAAGCCCCAAAGACTTGGATACAACTGAGCAACTAACACTATCATCTGATTCAGTTTGTATCTCTAATCTTGGTGGTATCACACGGCCTTTTTTGTAAACAACAAATTTAAATGAACAATGAGTGCAACAACTGAAAAGCCAAAGATGCAGATCTTGAAATACTCTAATGCAGTTCTGCTGTGTGACCATGTTGCAGATTACTGATGTAAAAATAAAGGACCTTCTCGCAAAAGCTGTGGGGCTGTGAACACCAGAGAGAAAAATTTGGCAGAGTTCATCTCAACCTTTGAAGTCCTGTTATCCAAAATAAAATTTGCATAAAAAAGAACTGGCTCAGTTTTTTCTGCTCTCTATACGTGATTTTGCCTTTCTGAGCTATTATGTTTTCCCCTGGGATACAGTCTTATAGTACTTGCAAGGGGCCAAATGAGTCTTTTTAAAGTGAACTATAGAACAGTCTTTTGGACTCTGGGAGAGGGAGAGGGTGGGATGATTTGGGAGAATGGCATTGAAATATGTATAATATAATGTTTGAAACGAGTCGCCAGTCCAGGTTCTATGCACTATACTGGATGCTTGGGGCTGGTGCACTGGGACGACTCAGAGGGATGGTATGGGGAGGAAGGAGGGAGGAGGGTTCAGGATGGGGAACACATGTATACCTGTGGCGGATTCATTTCGATATATGGCAAACCAATACAATATTGTAAAGTTAAATAAAATTAAATTAAAAAAAATAAATAAAGTGAACTATCAAGATTTAAAACTGCTCCTTGAAGAATGAAAAGCAGAAATTAAATAGAAGACCATTAATTTTGTAATGACAACAACATCACAGAAGAAAGTGAGAGTTATAGGTACACAATAAGAATCAAATTTCCAAAGATACCAGAGAAACAATGAAAGAAGTTTGTCTTAAATTTCCAGTCCTAGATACTCATTCTAAAGCAACAAATCATCTCCATGATTACTGTCATTTAGCTACTTCTTCTTGCTGTTCTCTCCCCCATCCCCGAGAAAGAATGGTTTTGAAAGTTTTTTTTTAGATCTCCAAGATATGATAGAATATGTTGGACTATGCTGCTGCTGCTAAGTCACTTCAGTCGTGTCAGACTCTGTGAGACCCCATAGACAGCAGCCCACCAGGCTCCCCAGTCCCTGGGATTCTCCAGGCAAGAACACTGGAGTGGGTTGCCATTTCCTTCTCCAATGCCTAAAAGTGAAAAGTAAAAGTGAAGTTGCTCAGTCATGTCTGATTCTTAGCGACCCCATGGACTGCAGCCTACCAGGCTCCTCTGTCCTTGCGATTTTCCAGGCAAGAGTACTGGAGTGGGGTGCCATTGCCTTCTCCTATGTTGGACTATGGAGATATACAAAAGCCAAGGGAAACAATGCAGAAGAAGCAAAGACATCAGACATCAAGACAGTGCTGCATTACCAATTTCTAGAATTTATTATGAAATGGGAATTTAAGCAATTTCTGCCAAGCTCATTTATATATGATTTTGCTATCCATTTGCATATCAGTTTCTTTCTGCTAAAAAATGCAAAAATGAATTTTATCAAACTGTTCTTTGATCAACTATTAGTGAAGATAGAAAAACATGCAAACTATATTTTCTAAGAAACATGAATATTTGAAGATCATTGGACAATTTACAGAAGTTTTGAAAACAGGAATTATTATATTACTGTTAGTGACAGATTAACATACTTCTGTTTCCTTTTTACTTTCTATCAACATATCTTCATTAATGTGTTTTAGAACTAGTTCATTATTTTTAGTATTTTATATTAGTTTTTATTTTACCTACATGATTATACAAACTTCAAAAAATTGTCTGAATCTCTTTTCTGATCATTATATTATTTATTTTATTTCATTATTATTGACTTAAAAGATATTTGTTACATAAATGAAGGGATATTAAAAATGAGTATTCTGGACATTTGAATTCTTCTCCAAACTCCTTTAGTTTTTTGTTATTCTTTCATAGTTCCAATGCATGTATATTTAAAGTGAAGCTATGGCTTGTTATTTTTTCCTTTACTTCATTTTAGCCTTTCTTTGATGATTTATTTTTTTCTTCATGGTGAAAATCTCCAAATTTATTTATCTATTATTTTCTTCTGCTTTTATTTATTATTTTTGCATCAGTTTCTGCTGTACAACTAAGTATAAAGTAGGTCCTTATTACTTTATATATATTACTGTGTATGTCAATTCCAACCTCCCAATTTGTCCCTCCCTCCTTCCCCCACAGGTTTTCTACATATGTGACTCTACTTCTCTTTTGTAAATAAATTAACTTGTACCATTTCCCATTTTTTTCAAATTGCACATATCAGTGATATCATAAATTTGTCTTTTTCTGACTTCACTCAGCAGGACAATCTCTAGGTCCATTCATGTTGCTGCAAATGACATTACTTTTAATCTTTAAAAATATCTTTGTATGGTCATGAATGTTTTTAAAACATGTATCCATATTTAAATAAATCATATTTACATGCTTAGGACTTTCTGGATCCCTTGGAGGAGGAGGGGAGAGATTTAAAGATCTCGAGAACTTTTTATGTTGCTCACATGATGGGCAGTCTCTTTAATATCAGGTCCTCTTTTGCCATTTTTTTATTTCTGTACCTTATCATACCTCTTCCCCTTAAGCCATTTTCAAGTACTCCTTTGCTGTCCTACTCTCCTCAGAATTAAGTCCCTTTCTCCTGGGAGTGTGAGTCCAACTTGTGGTGTTCCCTGGCACCACTTTCACTAGGTCTGCTTGAGACCTGCCTTTTCCCCATGAGATCTGCTACACCATCATAGATACTGGCAGTAAATCTGTGAGGTTTGGCTATCTCTCTCTTTCTGATCACTTACATCTTAACTGGGGATTATCTGGAATCCCCGCCTCCATCTTACTCATGGTAAGATGTATCTCATCTTACTCATCTTACTCATTGTGGGGACTTGTTTTAATTCCCATGGTTGGTATCTATTGCCATTAGGTGAGGAAGTAGAGAATCGCCCCTAAGCTGCTTCCTTGCTCTTGTGAAATATGGAAACTCTAAGAATATTGATCAAAATAAAAATGATAGTCAAGAGAGTGACTTAAAAAATAAGTATTAGAATCATGAAAGAAGAGAAGTGGCTGAGGAACAGCATGGTGAAAGTTAATTTTTGTTAGGGAGAAAATAGTTTATTATTGAAAGTTTAAAATATTTAGCAACACGGAATTAGGTATCAGGGAAGCAGAAAATCCAAATTACTAAAAGTTAGTTAGCTGCCAGTGGAAAGAAGACAGTGGTAGAGGAATGGTGGCATAGGGGTTTTTAAGTTTTCTTCAGAAACTATTCTTTACTACATATGTCAGATAATGTGCTTGTGTTGCTATATTCTCTCTTCCTTTTTGCCTGTCTGTGTTCCTCTCTGTATTTCAGGTCATCTGTCTTTGAAATGGTTTGGAGCATTCTGATCCTGAAATAAGGAAATAGAGAGACTGATTTTCTATGTAACTAGGAGATTTTATGACTGTCATGACACTCTGCCAGACACCATACAAGCCAAGGTCATGGACAATTACTCATCTGAATTTCAATGACAAACTTTTATTTCAAAGACATTATGAATTATTTAAAAGACCTAAATGCTTTTTCCTGTGATATCTAATAATTCAGGTATCATTGTATATTTTCAATTCAGATAACCTTGTGATCAGTTCTGAGACATTTCTCTAAACACATTTAATTATCACTGTGTATTCTCAAATCCATGTATATTTGTGAGTATGTGTTTTAAACATTTAGTTGTTGAAAACTCATTGATCTCCTGAGTGATCTATTACTCTTAAGGCAGATTCATATAGTTAGATGTAGCTATGTCATTACAATGCCAGGTAGATTTAATTTTTCTTAAATGATGTTTGGACTTTGACTATTTAGGGTTTTTGTGTGTGAGTGAACCTGACCAATCATTTTTAGACAGTTATTCTGGACCTGTTTTCTTCTGCACAGTAAAACAATATATCTCAAGATCAAGAGAGATGATAAATTCTCTAAAATATCATCTATCAAATTTGGAAACATTTAAAATCTGTGATATTCTGTTTGGTAGGTCTAAGACCAGTTCAAGACATATGTTTGCATATAATCAAGTCACTTATATTGAAAGTTAAAATACTGGATAATTGAAGAGACTTTTGTCTTTCCTACAATAGGAAAACTTAATTTTGCTGACTACCAGAATAAAATTCTGGTTTAGTCAGAGGCTCATTGTGAAGGTCATATTGGAATTTCTCAATTTGCAAGAATATAGGGACAATGTGGTTTATTATATTTCCCATCATATTTAAAATTTAATAAACAAATATAGATTTTTCAGCAAATCTTTTTGTAACTGAGGCATATTTCCAATTCAGTTTTTGGCACTGTTAATTCTCATTTTTATTCTTCCCAATTGTCAACTTTAAGCTGGGGGTGGGAGAGGCATGCAACTGATATGTCTTCATCCACCCTCCAGTTTCTCTCATGACTGTCCTTAGAATGATTCCTAGCCTGTTAATATAGATCCATCATCTTCTTTAATTTTACTAATGATGCCAAATTGTTCTCTGTGTCTTTCCGCGGTTCATGCAGTGGATGATTTTTGGAGTTATAATATTTTTTTACATTTTCAAGATTCTCTTTTCCTTTCTTATTTTGTAGTTCCAAGATTTGGTATTTTCCAAGAGAGCAATAAATAAATGCCTTTTTTTATTTACAATTTCAGTGAGTGATAGCTAAGCTAAGTCACTTCAGTCGTGTCCGACTCTGTGTGACCCCAGTGATAGTTGGATTTAATATCTAATTTGTAAGTTAGAAGCATAAATAAACATAGTTACCAACTAAAAATATTTTACTATTCAAATTTTCCCCCTTTCTATATTCTCTGATTCATTCATGTAAGTCCATCAACACACTGAATCAGGCCATCATCATAAGCCCACCTAAACCAGACCATGACCTTGTCTTTCTGCAGCAAATCTTGTCTCACTGAGTCTATATACATTATGATCTGACCCTGCCCATCTCCCCAGATTCATATTACCTACTTTTATTAATACTTTGTATCCAGTATATCTTTCAATTTTTCAAATATGCCATATATCTTCTGAGCTAAGTTTTAACCTTGCATAGAGTCTTATTTCCTTCTCTTTTTCTCACTTTTCATTACATATATATGGCCTGGCCAACTCATATCCACCTCTGGTACAATTTTAGCAGAGCTGAATGATTTCCTCAGATCACTACAATAGGTTAAAATATAGGTAATAAATACATAAATAGTACCCTTGGAATTAAATCTATGTTTGTTTGAAGTCTGTTTTTCCCATTTAATTTTATACAATTTATGTATAACTTATCCATAGAAATTCAAGGAAATAACAAAAGTTGCAGATAAAATGAAATTCAATGCAACCTCCTTAAGACTATATACTTTTTCTCACATTCACCCCTGAATCCAAAGATTCTAGACATTATTTAGTATCTAACAACACTGTGCTTATGCTCAGTTGCTAAGTTGTGTGCCACTCTTTGAGACACCATGGACTTTAGCCCACCAGGCTCCTTTGTCCATGGGATTTCTCAGACAAGAATACTAGAGTGGGTTGCCATTTCCTCCTCCAGGGGATCTTCCTGACCCAGGGGTCGAACCCATGTTTCTTGCATTGGCAGGTGTATTCTTTACCACAGAGTCACCTGGAAAGCTCCAATAACAACACATTCATTCTATAAGAAAATGTCTTCTTATAAACCTCCTCGTAAAATCTAACTCTGCAATTAAAATAGCTCCAATATGTCTGCCATAGTTTTAAGAAATTCTCCTAACTCAGATCTTAAAAATACTTTTACACTGAAATATTTTTGAAGTATGTAGTTAATTTTGAGTATCTGTCCATTATCTGGTGATTAAAAATACATTACTAACAAGTATTATTTCAGCCTAAGTTTTATGCTGCTAAGTCACTTCAGTCGTGTCTGACTCTGTGCAACCCTATAGACGGCAGCCCGCCAGGCTCCCCCGTCCCTGGGATTCTCCAGGCAAGAACACTGGAGTGGGTTGCCATTTCCTTCTCCAGTGCATGAAAGTGAAAAGTGAAAGTGAAGTCGCTCAGTCGTGTCTGACTCTCAGCGACCCCATGGACTGCAGCCTACCAGGCTCCTCCATCCATGGGATTTTCCAGGCAAGAGTACTAAGTTTTATAAAAGCATGTAAATCTAATAAAAAGCTGCTGTATCTAGCATTTATTAACTGTAGATCTCCATGCAGTTGTTCATCAACACATCTGTAGTCAAATAATGATTGATATTCACAAGGTTAATTAAAGACTCAACAGGATTCTGGGGTACCTTCTAATGATCAAAAATAGGTTTAAATAGTGTTTAACAGAATTTTAATGGCCATCATCATAATAATAGCTGCTGTAAGTGTTCCAAGAGCCAGACTCACACAATTTTATCTTATCTCTATGAGCACCTTGATACATAGACAATAGCATGCCGCGTTTCTACAGAAGTGAAAGTGAAAGTGAAGTCGCTCAGTCGTGTCCGACTCTTTGTGACCCCATGGACACCAAGCTCCTCCGTCCATGGGATTTTCTAGGCAAGAGTACTGGAGTGGGTTGCCATTTCTACAGGAAGACAGCCCCAACACCACACAGCTGGGAAGTGGCAAGATCAAAAGTCAAACCCAGGCTTGTCTGATTACAAAGTTCTGGCTCTTAAGAACTAAAAAGGCAGGGGAATCAGAATCAGATGAACCAAAGTTGTTAGAGTCTCCCTGGGAATCCATTTCATACTGGGTCCAGGATCTGTCTTTCAGCATTTTAGGATTAGGAAAAATGTTGATCAAGTCAGCTCCCTCAGGGATGATTTCATAAAATAAAACTCATGAAAAACTTGTTTATAGAACAGAATGACAATTTATTATTTTACCCTGAGAAATATTACTGTCAAGCTGGCTTCAACACTCATGTTTGGTTGTTTGTGTATGTTTTTATGACAAATTCTATGCTAGGCTATAAAGTCTAAATCCTTTGAGAACTGTCTGTTAACTTGAGCGACTAGAAGAAACTGGCATACAGATACTTGTGTCTTAAGTGCTTTTTTTTGGATGATGCTGATAACTGATATCTCCTTAGGAATATTT
The DNA here is from genome assembly GCA_935064755.1 of Tragelaphus eurycerus. Lineage (NCBI taxonomy): Eukaryota > Metazoa > Chordata > Mammalia > Artiodactyla > Bovidae > Tragelaphus > Tragelaphus eurycerus. Next base: position 123,462 of record CAKXYN010000321.1, read on the forward strand.
CTCTTCACTAGCATTTTTACATAATTCTCAGATAATTGTAGGAAACATTGCCTTTATATTACTCTTTTATTTCCAATATTCAAATTGAAGAAAAAAAAAAAGATTTGAATTCTATAATGAAATGAATGTCATTCTGTCTTACAGGCTTAAAAATACAGTTGCCTCAGATCTTGAAAGCGGTTCTACCCTAAAGGGCCAGATAACCATTAACCAATTCATAGGACAGATTTATCATTCAGAATATCATTCTGTCCTGTATTATAACATGCAAACACACCTACAGGTATAGCATACCATTTGTCTGCATAAACTAGTGCATTCTTCCCTATAGGCAGCATAACAAACACAAATCAAAATTGTAAAGTTGCTGGATGAGCATCTAATGTGAATAAAAGGTTTTAGTGAGATGTATCAAATGTTTAGTGGCACCAGAATAAGGTAGCCTCTTTTGTCCTACACATTTGGAATGATGTTAATAATGTGTCTAAATCTTAAAATAGTCTGAACACCCCAGGATTGGACACTGCTTGTCATCCTTTCCTATTGAACTCCTTTTTCTTTTTGCCTAAGCAGATTACACACACACACTCTCTCTCTTTTTGTTCCATTTTTAAAGACTGGCTACATTATCTTCCATTTAAAATTGGAACACTGTATCTGGTCACTGAAAATGTTCCAAACTCTCTTCTGGCTCACATTGTGATGATTTACAGTTTAACTCTCAGAATGTCACATATGCATTTTCAAGGTCTTTATGATCAATGCTATGCAGTCTCCATGCATAGATATATGTAGGCACCATTACCTACATTCACTACACAGATACCACGTGAGACTGTCCTGATTCAAATCCTTAATATATCACTTTTTAAAGTAAACTTGGGGTGTTGATCTTTCTGTACCTGTGTTTTCCTATCTGTAAAATGGGGGCAATATATTATAGTAGCAAGAAAAAAACAGTTAAAGAGACATTAACACAGAAACAATTTATGGAGGTATATTTAGAGTTAAAAATAAACAAGGGGTGATGAAGCACAAAAATCTAACCAAGGAGGAAAGCTGTTCTCATCATTGTGATTGATGGAATAAGCAGACAAAGTAGTTGGAGACCAGTGGAAGCAGATCTATAAATTTGAGCCACATAGCAGAAGATTATTTCAAGGAAGGATGCATCTAAGTAAGTGACACCATGGCTAAGCAGGAACAGAGTTGGAAATGAAAACTCTGACTGCTCTATCTTTTCTCCCTAAACCAAGTTCTTGCCATTGCCTCATTCTGCCTTACAGGGCACAAAGGGAGGCAAACAACGGATTAGGCAAAGGGGAGAATAGAGAATAATCAACATATCCTATATTCACAGCAATTTAAGAGATTAGAATGAGAAACAAATGGGTTAATGTATGTGAATTGGTTCATAAACTCTTCAGCTAAGGACAGAAGGCAATCACAATGTTTGTGTGGGTGAGGTTGATATAACAGAACTTCGCAACATAGGAGGGAAATTTTTTTTAATTTAATTTAATTTTATTTAACTTTAAAATATTGTATTGGTTTTGCCATATATCAAAATGAATATACCACAGGTATACATGTGTTCCTCATCCTGAACCCTCCTCCCTCCTCCCTCCCCATACCTTCCCTCTGGGTCATCCCAGTGCACCAGCCCCAAGCATCCAGTATCGTGCATCGAACCTGGACTGGCGACTCGTTTCATATATGATAAGGAGGGAAATTGAATAAGAGGAAACACTGACTCTTAGCAGCCCCTCAATGATTGGGCCTCTGTTCAATCATGTCTCCAATATCAACCCCTCTATAATTCCCATTTTGTCTCCCAGTGTACCAGACTTTTTTGAGGAATGCTGTGAATTCATGAAAATGATAGTTCCATGATAAAAATGTTATGATTTCTGTATTAGTAGAGGACAATTAAGTTGCTTGTGAATGAGACAATAAGATCTAAAGGATTGCTGCTGCTGCTGCTAAGTCGCTTCAGTCGTGTCTGACTCTGTGCGACCCCATAGACGGAAGCTCACCAGGCTCCCCTGTCCCTGGGATTCTCCAGGCAAGAACACTGGAGTGGGTTGCCATTTCCTTCTCCAATGCATGAAAGCGAAAAGTGAAAGTGAAGCCGCTCAGTCGTGTCCGACTCTTAGCGACCCCATGGACTGGAGCCTACCAGGCTCCTCCGTCCATGGGATTTTCCAGGCAAAAGTACTGGGGTGGGGTGCCATTGCTTTCCCCGATCTAAAGGATTATATAGATATAAATATATATCTCACATACATACTAAGAATGATCCAAGTGAGTATCCAAAGTCTTGATATCTCTGCTCCCTCAGATCATTTATGCCCTCAAGTTCTTTCTATCCTATTTCTCTGACATCCCCTGAGGAACCATATCTGGTGCTATGACTAAAGTTACATCCTAGGCCTCCACATATTAGCTTCTGGGGAAGGTGCATGGTGGGAGGAGTGTGTTCAGTGTTCAAAAGTGCTGGCATAGAAATGATACTCATCGTTTCTGTTCATATTCCACCACCAAAACCTGTATCACTTAATCTCATTGCACAACGAATGATAGGGTGGCTAGAAGTACGCAGCTGATTAGGCATGTACTTATTTTTTTCAAAATAGTATTTAAGTAAGAAGGAGTGTGAATGAATGATGATGTTTGACAGCCATCTCTCTGATATTACTCTTCTTTTTTGATCCTCTTTGAAAGAATAATTAATACTGTCTGAGACATGAGTATACATATTTCAGTTTACTCAAAGAATGCATTTTAGAAATTTCTGAGATACAAATTATTTGGTTCAAGGTAATTAAACTAAAAGGGTTATAAAGGAGGGGTATGTTGAAAGTATATAGCAGAGTATACCGAATGTATATATAAGGATTTAAAGAATACCTCCCCCAAGCAAAAGCCCTTCCTTTCTTCCCTCCTTTCTTCTTAATGACAGTCTGCAGTTTTTCTTTTTTTTTTTTTTTTTTGTAGTCATATTCATTCTTTTCTCTCTGAAAGCTACTCTGTGTGTTCCACTTGAACGTATAGATTTCTGATTGACTCACTTGAATCAATTTTCTATCCCAGTTCTTATCACTTGTGAGGCTAGTACCATATTCAGTCTGCTGCTGCTGCTGCTGCTAAGTCGCTTCAGTCTGTCCGACTCTGTGCGACCCCATAGACGGCAGCCCACCAGGCTCCCCCGTCCCTGGGATTCTCTAAGCAAGAACACTGGAGTGGGTTGCCATTTCCTTCTCCAATGCATGAAAGTGAAAAGTGAAAGGGAAGTTACTCAGTCATGTCTGACTCTTAGCGATCCCATGGACTGCAGCCCACCAGGCTCCTCTGTCCTTGGGATTGTCCAGGCAAGAGTACTCTGGAGTGGGGTTCCATCGCCTTCTCCACATATGCAGTCCACAACCTATTAATTAATGATCATGGGGAAAAAAATCACATACAGTTATATGTGAGAGGTGGCCCACTGCCATGTTTCCTACAATAAACTACTTTATTACTTTATACTTAATTGGAGTGACGTCTCTAAATGTTAACAATTTAATGAGAGGAAAAAAAGCATGACTATACCTTTTAAGAGTTAAATGAAGGAATTTAAATCAGTGCTATTAATTTGGAGAACAGAGATACCACTGTGGGTTTCCATGGACTTTGATGGCTTCGTGAAGGAATATATACTATGGTACATTTTGTGAACAGATTGAGATTTGAACAGGTAGAGAAAGGAGGAGAAGATATTCAATGGTTAGTGAATAGAACATGTATAGACAGAATATAGATGAAAGAAGTCATATGCATATAAAAGTCAGATCCTACTATAGCAAAACAGTTCATATAGGTAAATAATATATGAAAGAAATATTGAATGTTTAATTCAATTGATATAAATACATTTTGCCTTGTAATATTCTAGTGCTTTCACAGATATTTTAAAATATAATTTTATTTAATTCTTTAAACAGCCCTTTTAGTCTGTTTCATATTACTCTTTCTCTTCAAATGATGAAAGAACTGTTCAGAGTGGTAAAAACAACTAGCCCAAGTAAAACAGCTAGTGAGTGACAAAATCAGAATTTGAATTCCATTATTTTGGAATGGACAATGGCATTTGCCTAACATCAAAAATACTGCTTTTCTTCTCTGGTTTAGATTTATTCATCAAATATGCCTAAATGTTCTACAAAATCTAACAAATTTAGAACATATTACATTTCAAAAGACTTCCCCATGGTACATCTTGGTTATATGGGCTGTGACAAGATATTTAATGACAATATTTGACATAATACTCAAAGAAGAGATCATCATTATGTTCACTACTATGTACATATTTATGGAAATCATTGGCTTTAAAATGAAGCAGTTTTCTATTTTAATTGTTTATTGTTTTCAATTTTCTATAGTATTATTCAGCTTCTTTTGGTAACAAATTATTTAGATAAGGATATATCTCATGATTTTAAGACTCCACACACTCCAATATAGAAATATTAATAATCATAACAAAAATACTTTAAAAGCCTATAAAATTTAAATGTTCACCAAAGTTTAGAAAGAATAAAAGGCATTATGTAAACAGACTTTAGCATTTTTAAAACAGCATACTTATTTAATGTGTCTACTCATCTGTTTGGTTTATTTTTCATATTGGAAAGATAGTAGTATCTGAAAGTTAAAATGTTCTTAAAAATTAAAGGGACAATCAATATTTATAATAGCATTAAATGAACTGCTCCTTGTACTTTGCTTTTAATGGTTTATTAATAAACATTTCAGAGAGAAGATACAACAAAGCATAAATTACTCTTATTCAGTGCTTACTATTTTTATTCTTTAACATACATTAGGCATGCCCAAGTGTGCAGAGTGCTATATAGAATAAATAAAAATAGAGTGATTATTAGGCTATATTTTGTGGAGGAATTTATAATAGGTAGTTGATAAATGTGATTTGGCCTCCAATTTTTATGCTAATGTTAAAGGGAGGTCAATAATATCTAAGCAGGAATGTGGAAGAAAACTCCAGGTTCATTGTGGAAAAAGGAATTCTATATTATGATTAAAAGACGCTTACTCCTTGGAAGGAAAGTTATGACCAACCTAGATAGCATATTCAAAAGCAGAGACATCACTTTGCCAACAAAGGTTCACCTAGTAAAGGCGATGGTCTTTCCTGTGGTCATGTATGGATGTGAGAGCTGGACTGTGAAGAAGGCTGAGCGCCGAAGAATTGATGCTTTTGAACTGTGGTGTTGGAGAAGACTCTTGAGAGTCCCTTGGACTGCAAGGAGATCCAACTGGTCCATTCTGAAGGAGATCAGCCCTGGGATTTCTTTGGAAGGAATGATGCTAAAGCTGAAACTCCAGTATTTTGGCCACCTCATGCGAAGAGTTGACTCATTGGAGAAGACTCTGATGCTGGGAGGGATTGAGGGCAGGAGGAGAAGGGGACGACAGAGGATGAGATGGCTGGATGGCATCACTGACTCGATGAATGTGAGTCTGAGTGACCTCTGAGAGCTGGTGATGGATAGGGAGGCCTGGCGTGCTGCAGTTCATGGGGTCGCAAAGAGTCGGACACGACTGAGCGACTGATCTGATCTGATCAGATATTATGATTCACAGATGACATGACATAATCCTCTTAATTTTCAAAGGAGTAAAAAAAGTTTAACAGACTCTAAGTCCACATCCCAAATTCCTTCATAAAACTTTTGATTCTGGTTCCTTTCCTCATATAAGCAAGACCCAACTAGTTCATATGAAAGATATAGAGCTCCTTCAACAGCTCACAATGGAAGACCTCATTTTCTTGAAACATCAGCTTAAACAAGGGGTAGGAGGTGGTAGAATCATCTCTGTAGTTAACCACCTCCTAACTTTGAATTCAGAGAAGGCAATGGCATCCCACTCCAGTACTCTTGCCTGGAAAATCCCAAGGATGGAAGAGCCTGGTAGGCTGCAGTCCATGGGGTCGCAAAGAGTTGGACACGACTGAGAGACTTCACTTTCATGCTTTGGAGAAGGAAATGGCAACCCACTCCAGTGTTCTTGCCTGGAGAGTTCCAGGGGCAGGGGAGCCTGGTGGGCTGCCCTCTATGGGGTCGCACAAAGTCGGACACGACTGAAGTGACTTAGCAGCAATGCCTATACTTCTAAAACCTCTTTCAAAAAATTGCTGAGGAAGGAGCACTTCCAAACTCATTCTATGAGGCCACCATCACCCTGATACCAATATCAGACAAAGATAACACACAAAAAAAGAAAACTGCAGGCCAATGTCACTGATGAACATAGATGTAAAAATCCTTGACAAAATTTTAGCAAACAGAATTCACCAACATATCAAAAAGCTCATACACCATGATCAAGTTGTGTTTACTCCAGGGATGCAAATATACTTGAACAAGGATTGTTCAAATATACACAAATCAATCAATGTGATACACGATATTAACAAATTGAAAGGTAAAAACCATATGATAATTTCAATAGATGCAGAAAAAGCCTTTGACAAAATTCAGCACACATTTATGATTCAGTTCAGTTCAGTCGCTCAGGCATGTCCAACTCTTTGTGACCCCATGAACTGCAGCACGCCAGGCCTCCCTGTCCATCACCAACTCCCAGAGTTCACCCAGACTAACGTCCATCGAGTCAGTAATGCCATCCAGCCATCTCATCCTCTGCCGCCCCCTTCTCCTCCTGCCCCCAATCCCTCCCAGCATCAGAGTCTTCTCCAGTGAGTCAACTCTTCTCATGAGGTGGCCAAAGTACTGGAGTTTCCACTTTAGCATCATTCCTTCGAAAGAAATCCCAGGGCTGATCTCCTTCAGAATGGACTGGTTGGAACTCCTTGCAGTCCAAGGGACTCTCAAGAGTCTTCTCCAACACCACAGTTCAAAAGCATCAATTCTTTGGCTCTCAGCCTTCTTCACAGTCTAACTCTCACCTCCATACATGACCACAGGAAAAACCATAGCCTTGACTAGACGAACCTTTGTTCGCAAAGTAATGTCTCTGCTTTTGAATATGCTATCTAGGTTGGTCATAACTTTCTTTCCAAGGAGTAAGCATCTTTTAATTTCATGGCTACAATCACCATCAGCAGTGATTTTGGAGCCCCTCCCCAAAAATAAAGTCTGACACTGTTTCCACTGTTTCCCCATCTATTTGCCATGAAGTGATGGGACCAGATGCCATGATCTTCAGTTTTTAGAATGTTGAGCTTTAAGCCAACCTTTTCACTCTCCACTTTCACTTTCATCAAGAGGCTTTTTAGTTCCTCTTCACTTTCTGCCATAAGGGTGGTGTCATCTGCATCTCTGAGGTTATTGATATTTCTCCCACCAATCTTGATTCCAGCTTGTGCTTCTTCCAGCCCAGCATTTCTCATGATGTACTCTGCATATAAGTTAAATAAGCAGGGAGACAATATATAGCTTTGACGTACTCCTTTTCCTATTTGGAACCAGTCTGTTGTTCCATGTCCAGTTTTACCTGTTGCTTCCTGACCTGCATATAGGTTTCTCAAAAGGCAGATCAGGTGGTCTGGTATTCCCATCTCTTTCAGAATTTTCCACAGTTTATTGTGATCCACACAGTCAAAGGCTTTGGCATAGTCAATAAAGCAGAAATAGATGGTTTTCTAGAACTCTCTTGCTTTTTCCATGATCCAGCGGATATTGGCAATTTGATCTCTAGTTCCTCTGCCTTTTCTAAAACCAGCTTGAACATCAGGAAGTTCACGGTTCACATATTGCTGAAGCCTGGCTTGGAGAATTTTGAGCATTACTTTACTAGCGTGTGAGATGAGTGCACTTGTGTGGTAGTTTGAGCATTCTTTGGCATTGCCTTTCTTTGGGATTGGAATGAAAATGTACCTTTTTCAGTCCTGTGGCCAGTGCTGAGTTTTCCAAATTTGCTGGCATATTGAGTGCAGCACTTTTATAGCATCATCTTGATTTGAAAGAGCTCAACTGGAAATCCATCACCTCCGCTAGCTTTGTTCGTAGTGATAGAGCAAACCTACCTCAACATAGTAAAGGCCTTATAAAATAAGCCTATAGCAAACATTTTTCTCAATGGTGAAAAACTGAAAGCGTTGCCCCTAAGTTCAGGAACAAGACAAGAGTGTCCACTTTCACCAATATTATTCAACATAGTTCTGGAATTCCTAGCTGTAACAATCAGAGAAGAAAAAGAAATAAAAGGAATCCAGACTGGAAAAGAAGTAAAGTTCTTACTGTCTGCAGGTGACATGATTCTGTACATAAAAAACCCTAAAGATAGTATTGGAAAATTGCTAGAGTTAATCAGTGAATTTAGCACAGTTGCAGGACACAAAATCAATACAAAGGAATCACTTGCATTTCTATATACTAACAATGAAAAATCAGAAAGAGAAATTAAGGAATCAATCCCATTCACCATTGCAACAAAAATAACTAACTATCTAGGAATAAACTTACCTAAGGAAACAAAAGAAGTGTACACTAATGAAAGAAATCAAAGATTACATAATAGATGGAGAGATATTCCATGTTCCTGCATGGGTAGGAAGAATCAATATTGTGAAAATGACTATACTACTCAATGAAATCTACAAATTTAATGCAATACTTATCAAATTACCAAAGACATTTTTCATATAACTAGAATAAAAAATTTCAAAATTCATATGGAAACACAAAAGACTCTGAATAGCCAAAGCTCTTGAGAAAGAAGAATGGAGCTGGAAGAATCAACCTTCCTGACTTCAGATTATACTACAATGCTAGAGTCATCAAGACAGTATGGTACTGGAACAAAAACAGAAATATAGACCAATGGAACACGACAGATATCCCAGAAATAAACCCATGCACATATGGGTACCTTATTTTTGACAAAGGAGCCAAGAATATACAAAGGAGTAAAGACAGCTTCTTCAATAAATGGTGCTGGGAAAGCTGGACAGCTACATGAAGAAGAACGCAATTAGAATACTTCCTAACACCATACACAAATATAAACTTAAAATGGGTTATACATCTAAATATAAGACTATAAACTATAAAACTCTTAGAGGAAAACACTGGCAGAACACTTGATGACATAAATCAAAGCAAGGTCCTCCATGACCCACCTCCTAGAGTAATTGAAATAAAAATAAAAGTAAACAAGTGGAACCTGATTAAACTTAAAAGCTTTTGCACAGCAGAGGAAACATTAAACAAGGTGAAAAGACAACCCTCAGAATGGGATAAAATAATAGAAAATGGAACAACTGACAAAGGTTTAACTTCTAAGATATACAAGCAGCTCATACTACTCAATACCAGAAAAACAAACAACCCAATCGGGAAAAATCCCTAAACGGGCATTTCTGCAAAGAAGACATGCAGATGTATAACAAACACATGAAAAGATGCTCAACATCACTCATTATTAGAGAAATGCAAATCAAAACTGTGATGAGATATCACCTCAAAGCAGTCAGAATGGCCATCATTAAAAAGTCTACAAACAGTAAATGCTGGAGAGGGTATGGAGAAAGCTGAATGCTCTTACACTGTTGATGGGAATGTAAATTGATACAGCCACTGTGGAAGACAGTATAGATATTACTTAAAAAACTGGGAATAAAACCACCATATGACCCAGCATTCACACTCCTAGGTATATACCCTGAACAAACCAAAATTGTACCCCATTATACAAACCATGAATCCCATTATTAATTGCAGCACTATTTAAATAGCTACAACATGGAAACAACCTAGATGTCCATCAACATATAAATGTATAAAGAATTTGTGGTACATATACACAATGGAATATTACTCAGCCATAAAAAGGAACACCTCTGAGTGTCAGTTCTAATGAGGTGGATGAACCTGGAACCTATTATATAGAGTGAATGAAGTCAGAAAGAGAAAGATAAATATTGTATTCTAACGCATATGTGCTTCCCTTGTGGCTCAGCTGGTGAAGAATTTGCCTGCAATGCGAGAGACCTGGGTTCAATCCCTGGGTTGGGAAGATTCCCTGGAGGAGGGAAAGGCTACCACTCCAAGAGAACTTCCCTGGTGGCTCAGACGGTAAAAGTGTCTGCTTGCAATGTGGGAGACCTGGATTCAATCTCTGAGTGGGGAAGAACCACTGGAGAAGGAAATGGCAACCCATTCCAGTATTCGTGCCTGGAAAATCTCATGGACTGAGGAGACTGGTGGGCTGCAAGCCATGGGGTCACAAAGAGTCGGACACAACTGAGCTACTTCACTTTCACTTTCACTTTTTCAACGCAAGTGTACAGAATTTAATAAAATGGTACTGAAGAATTTACTTACAGGGCAGCAGTGGAGAAACAGACATAGAGAGTAGACTTGTGGACATGGGGACGGGGGAAGAGACGGTGAGACATATGGAAAGAGTGACACAGAAACTCACATTACCGTAGGTAAAACAGATAGCCAAAGGGAATTGCAGTATGGCTCAGGAAACTCAAACAGGGGCTCTGTGTCAACATAGAGGGGTGGGATGGGGACGGAGATTGGAGGGAAGTTCAAAAGGGAGAGGATATATGTATATCTATGGCTGATTCATGTTGAGGTTTGAGAGAAAACAACAAAATTCTGTAAAGCAATTATACTTCAATAAAAAAAGTAATTAAAAAATAAAAATAAAAGAAATAAAGTGTCAGAGAACCTAAATGTTTTTCCAAAGAAGACATACAAATGGTCAAGATGTATATGAAAAGATGCCCAACATCACTAATCATTAGAAAAATGCAATCAGAAATTACAGTGAGATATCACGGCATACCTGTTGTTATTGTTGTTCAGTTACCAAGTTGTGTCTGACTCTGTGCAACCTCATGGACCACAGCATGTCAGGCCTCCCTGTCCCTTACCATCTCCTGGAGGTTGCTCTAGTTCATGTCCATTGAATCATTGATGCCATCTGACCATCCTATTCTCTGTCACCTTCTTCTCCATTAGAAGACCTAATTATCAAGACAAGAGATAACAAGTGTTAGCAAAGATGTATAGAAAAGTAAAGATTGTGCACTATTGGTAGGAATGTAAATTGGTTCAGCCACTATGTAAAACAGTACAGAGGTTCCCCACAAAATTAAAAATAAAACTACTATGATTCAACCATCCCATATCTGGATATATATTCAATGAAATAAAAACAAGATATCAAAAAGATAATTGAACTCTCATGTTTATTGTGGCATTATTCACAACAGCCAATCTGTGTCTGAGAATGGATTGATTAGTAAAGAAGGTATGGTATATATTTTATACACACACACACACACACAAAGAGGAATTTTATTCAGCCATCATAAAAGGAAAATCCTACCATTTGCAACAACATGGATGGAGCTTGAGGGTGTTATGTTAAGGAAAATAAGTCAGTGATCAATATGATATATACATGAAATCTAAAAAATAAGAGTATAACTTATATAAACAGATAGTACAAAAATAGCCATAAGAGACTGGACACAGGGAAAATATGGATGTTGTAAACAGTGCAAACTCCCTCCACCTTAGTTGATATCATTATTACTGCGATATTATACTATTTTTGATATTGAATATTACCATTGTGATATTGTCTCCCTATCTCTGATTCTAGCAATACAGGCATACATAAATGAACTGTTTGTAAACTCAAAGTCACAGGATAAAAGTTACATAAGAGAAATAACCATCTTCAAAGGGGATTTTAGTCACTTTAAGAATGAAGTATGGAATCCAGCATCATAGGTTATCTCAATGGGAATGCATCCTCATCCTTATGTTCTTACTGTGACAGATTTAAAGAGGGCTTCTCATTGGCCATTGGTATAGAGAAAAATTTAACTCTAGCTGTAGGCTCTCCATAATAAGTAAATAATTCACTCTCTTAATTTCTTCAACCTTGAGACAAGTTTCTAACTTTCAAGTTTATTTGTGTTTAAGAAGTTAAAATGCTGGGAAACAAACCACTTGAGAAACCAGCAATGGCACTGAGAGATACAACATTGGTGTTGATCTTGTTTGTTTTACTGATTCCAATATATTCGTTTTACTTTAAATACTTAAAAAAAATAAGTAAATGAAGCAAATGCTTATAGAAATCATCTAGGTTTGAGTACTTAAAGCAGAAGTATTATTTCCAAGTGGTCTTTTCATTGTTATTTATTTATCTTCAGCAATTGTGACTGTAGCAAGGATATGACAGAATGCCCTGTGATAGAAGGAATACATACATATCTTAAAAATGTCAAAGTACTTCAAGCACTTCCTAAGTGTTTGATACTATGCTAAATGTAGGAAACACAGTAATGAAAGACAGTGAAGAAGACTGTTAAGTTTTTACAGTGCAGTGTGATACAGTTAGGGGCTGGTAGGTTGAACAACATCCCCCAAAGATACCCATTTCCTAATCATCAGATCCTGTGAATGCTACATTAAATGGGAAAAGATTTTGCAGATGTGACTGCTGCTGCTGCTACTGAGTCACTTCAGTCGTGTCCGACTCTGTGCAACCCCACAGACGGCAGCCCACCAGACTCCCCCGTCCCTGGGATTCTCCAGGCAAGAACACTGGAGTGGGTTGCCATTTCCTTCTCCAATGCATGGAATTGAAAAGTGAAAGTGAAGTCACTCAGTTGTGTCCAACTCTTAGTGACCCCATGGACTGCGGCCTACCAGGTTCCTCCTAAGGATCTTGAAATGGGGAGATTTTCCTGTATTGTCCATCTGGGTCTGATATAATCACAAGGTTTCTGTTGGGAAGAAAAGAATTTTTCCTCTACCCTTCTAAGTTCCTCTGGACAGTCTAAATTAAATTGACCTGAATTAAACTGAGGTAAGTGCTTCCCTGGTGGCTCAGTGGTAAAGAATCTACCTGCAATGCAAAAGACACAGGTTTGATCTCTGAGTCAGTAAGATCCCCTGGAGGACATGGCTATCCACTCCAGTATTCTCTCTGGGAAAATCCTATGGACAGAGGAGCCTGATGGGCGACAACCCATGGGTCACAAAAGAGCGGGACAAGACTTAGTGACTAAATAACAACAACAAACACATGAGAGAGACTCAGGAAAAGTAACCTGTCAAAACGGCCAAAACCTTCATCTTAAATATCATCTTGAGTGAAACACAAAATGGAATGTTGAAGGTAGTGGTTTGGGACTTCAGATGGGAGGAAGTCAATTCATCAGAAGATAGAAAAGCAAAAGTTGAGTGAACAAGGGTTTGCTGGACCCTACAGAGATAATGGGGCACTGAATGGACCCCAAGCTCTAGGTTCTGTTTCCCCCACCACACATAGCTTACATTCTTTACATGTATCTCAGGTGACAGCTTTATTCCAGGAACTGGCCCTCTAAGATCTTTTAGGGAGTGTTGGGAAGGAATGAAGATTCTCTCTGAGTCTTTTAGGCTTTGATTCTTGTCTGTGCAAAATTATCTACATGCCAAAGAGACATTCTGAAGTTGCAAATTTTTCTCTCCTACAGTGCTAAAAAGAGGCAGACACTAGGAGTTTTGGCACTGAAGACCATGTGACTACAGAAGCAAGATGCTATTTCTCTTGGCCTTCAGTACTGGAGAAAGGCAGCATGAACCAAGGACCATGGGGAATACAGCTCTAAAAGCTATACAAGGACAAGGAAGTTGCCTTTCTCTTAGAGCCCCCAGTAGGAGTCAGACTCTGCAGACACCTTGACTTCAACCCAGCAGAACTTGTTTTAAACATTTGACCTCCAAAATTTTATAAACACATGTTGTTTTCAGTCAATTCTGTATTAAATTGTTAGGACAGTCATAGGAAAGTAATGCATAAGACTATAGCATATTTTAAAATCCCTACTCCAATGTTCTTTCACTATATTTTAATGGCTATTTTTATTCTCTTAAAATAGCTCAGCTGGAATTCCATCGCCTCTGCCATCTTTGTTTGTAGTACTGTTTCCTAAGGCCCACTTGACTTCACATTCCAGGACATCTGGCTCTAGGAGAGTGCCTTTCAGAAAAGTGCAGAGGAAGGAAAGGTGTTGGTCATTTGGCTCACCAAGAATTTTGCTTTACAGAGTGCTAACTATATTATCGTCTCAGTGGACCCTCATAATCATAGGAAAGTGGCATAACCCTGTGGGAAGGGAATTTGGAAACAGAAAGATCTACCAACTCTGACTGTTCTATGAAATAACCAACTAACCTTGGTTGGCCTCTGATGCATTTGTAAAATGGAGGTAATACCTATAATATCTCAGCACATGTTAGACTATCAATATTTATAGCTATATATAAGGTGGATGGGAAATCTGTTACTGATACACTCATTTAATGATTGGGGAATGTGGAGGTAGAGATAAATTGTTACATGAATAGTTGAGAGTAGAACTGGGGCTGGATCTGAGGTCTTCTGATGAGAATTACAGAAAGTTACCTGCCAATAATTATGGGCCAAATTTTTAACTAGGAGAAGGGGATGACAGAGAATGAGATGGCTGGATGGCATCATTGACTCAATGGACGTGAGTCTGAGTGAACTCCGGGAGTTGGTGATGGACAGGGAGGCCTGGCTTGCTGCGATTCATGGGGTCGCAAAGAGTTGGACACAACTGAGCTACTGAATTGAACTGAACTGAAGTTCAAGAAAAAGAGTCCTCTTCAAGATGAAACTTCCAAAAAAGTAAACATAAATTATATCTTTTATTTTTCAAATGAACTCTGAAACCATTAACAATTAGAGTCCATATTTTAAAAAGGCTCTTGTTTTCAAGGAAAGAGTTCATATGAAGGAACTTCATGCTAGATCTTTGTTGAAGATGGAATCCACAGAAAGAGTAGCAACAGAAAGGGCAGGGTTTTTTTCCTGATATAATATTTGTAAATATTTATGTATAGTAGGGCACCTAAAGTGCTTTACTGAGTGACATATTCATATTGGTAAAGGTAAATCTAACTGTTTAAAGTTATTTCAATTACTTCTAACTAAAGAAAATGCCAAAGAATGCTCAAACTACCACACAATTGCACTCATCTCACACGCTAGCAAAGTAATGCTTAAAATTCTTTAAGCCAGGCTTCAACAGTACATGAACTGTGAACTTCTAGATGTTCAAGCTGGATTTAGAAAAGGCAGAGGAACCAGAGATAAAATTGCCAACATTCATTGGCTCTGTTGGATCATTGAAAAAGCCAGAGACTTCCAGAAAAACATCTGCTTCTGCTTTATTGACTATGCCAAAGCCTTTGACTGTGGATCACAACAAACTGTGGAAAATTCTTCAAGAGATGGAAATACCAGACCACCTGACCTGCCTCTTGAGAAATCTGTATGCAGGTCAAGAAGCAACAGTTAGAACTGGACATGGAACAACAGACTGGCTCTAAATCGGGAAAGGAGTACATCAAGGCTGTATATTGTCACCATGCTTTCTTAACTTATATGCAGAGTACATCATGAGAAACACTGGGATGGATGAAGCACAAGCTGGAATCAAGATGCTGCAAGAAATATCAATAACCTCAGATATGCAGAGGACATCACACTTTTGGCAGAAAGCAAAGACAAACTAAAAAGGCACTTAATGAAAGTGAAAGAGGAGAGTAAAAAAGTTGGGTTAAAACTCAACATTCAGAAAACTAAGATCATGGCATCTGGTCCCATCACTTCATGTCAAATAGATGGGGAAGCAATGGAAACAGTGACGGACTTTATTTGGGGGCGGCTCCAAAATCACTGCAGTTGGTGACTGCAGCCATGAAATTAAAAGATGCTTGCTCTTTAGAAGAAAAGTTATGGCAAAATTAGATAGCATATTAAAAAGCAGGGACATTACTTTGTCAACAAAGGTCCGTCTAGTCAAAGTTATGGTTTTTCCAGTGATCATATATGGATGAGAGTTCAACTATAAAGAAAGCTGAGTGTCAAAGAATTGATGCTTTTTGAACTGTAGTGTTGGAGAAGACTTTTGAGAGTCTCTTTGACAGCAAGGAGATCCAACCAGTTCATCCTAAAGGAAATCAGTCCTGAATATTTATTGGAAGGACTGATGCTGAAACTGAAACTCCAATATTTTGGCCAGCTGATGCCAAGAACTGATTCACTGGAAAGATTGAAGGTGGAAGGAGGAGGGGTTGACAGAGGATGAGATGGTTGGATGGCATCACCAACTCAATGGTCATGAGTTTGAGTAAACTCTGGGAGTTGATGATGGACAGGGAAGCCTGGCGTGCTGCAGTCCCTGAGGTCTCAAATAGTTAGACAAACCTGGCTCTCAAATAGTTGGACACAACTGAGTGACTTAACTGATGAAAATGTTTTATTAGCAAAAGGTGCAAAGTGTGAAAGTGTTAGTCGGTCAGTTCTGTCTATTTGCGAACCTACGGACTGTAGCCTGCCAGGCTCCTCTGTCGGTGGAATTCTCCAAGCAAGAATACTGGAGTGGATAGGATCAAACCCAGGTCTCCTACATTGCAAATGAATTGTTTACCATTGGAAGCACCATGGAAGTAGTAAAAGTTGAGGGGTTATTTTAAGGGAACATCTTTTGGTGTGTGTGATTTCACTTTGTGTAAGTAGTTTAGATGAACTATGTGCATTTCTACTCTACAGGGTTAGTGTGAAGTCACTGATGCTGTGAGGTGTATTGATAAAATTCTGTACAACGACAGCATAATATCTTCATGTGTACTACATGTCTCCAATATAGGAATAAGAATGTGCATTCTGAAAAACCTTTCAACCATGTTTTTCAACCTTTTACCTCTTAACATGTAAAATATATATCCATGTTCTTTTCATAAGTTTCAAGTAAAATACAAAGACAATTAAATTAAGTGTGATATATTAAGCTTGGGCATATTTTATTTAGGGCACTTTTCAAGGTGAACTGATTTAGATTTACCTATTTTCACTTTTATTTCCTTAAAAATTTATTTTAATATCAAATGTATGCACACTGGAAATTTTAAAAAATGTTCACTGTGCCAATGTTACTACCTCCAATAATACTGAGTGTTTAGGAGAGACAAAATGTTTTAAAATGTCAAATTAAAACAAAAAATTCTAGTGCATACTTTTATAGTAAGAAATAGAGGAGGGGTTCATAGCTAGTTATTGCAAACCATATATTTATTATGCTTATTTGCTACTATATCTGAATGATGAGTTGGGGAATTTACTCCAAAGGGAAATTAAACACAGAGTTGGAGCTCTGAGACATGAACCAGCTTCAGATCCTCTCATACATTAGTATATTTTGGGTCTCTGGCATTGCAGGAGGATTCTTTACCATCTGAGCCACCAGGGGAGCCCTATGATGATCCAGAGTAATTGTCAAAGAGTTGGAACTGTTTTCTTATTTTAATAGAGTTGTATACATATTTGAATTAAACATTTCTGCTTTAACATTTGCTGTAAATACAAATTCAAGAATATGGCTGCATCTTCATACAAAATTTTTTAAATATTAGGTTTTGCAGGTAATAGAGCCAATATTTTTTTTTTCAATGCTGAATACAGATAGGATTGCAGTGGGTACAATGGTTAAGAAAACCAATTTTAGAATCAGACTGTTCAGGGTCAAATCCAGGCTCAAATAATTCTTCCCAAATCTGAATGACCTTCCCACTTGGCGAGGGAGGGTGAAATTCTTTATATGGTTTTAGCAGGAGGGAATAAGCAGTATTCACCTTATTTCAGGATTAGTTGGCCAAGGTCAATTCTCAGGAAAGGGACAAATGTTTCTTGCCGATTTATCAGCCATTGCTTGGACACTTAAATTTTACCAACAGGCAAGAGAAGATTTAGGGACTAAGACATGCATGAGTGAATTCAGAGACACAGGCCACAAAAGAAAAACAGACACAACGGACAGCATCAAGATAAAAACTCCAGTGCATCAAAAAAACGTAGCCAACAGAGTGAAAAGGCAAACTGTGGAATGAGAGAAAAGACTTGCAAATCCTATGTTTGATAAGGGATTGGTGTTCAGAAAATAAAAAGAACTCCTACAACTCAACAATAACAAACAAGCTGAGTAAAAACTAGGCAAAGGACTTGAACAGACATTTCTTCAAAAATGTATACAAGTGAATAACTGGCACAGAAAAACATGCTCAACATCACTTGTCAGGAAAATGCAAATCATAAATACAATAAGACACTATCTATATCTTTAAATGATGGCTACTTGAAATGAAAAGCACAAAATAGGAAGTATTGGTAAGGATATGGAGAAACTGGAACTCTTGTGTCTTGTTCAGTTCAGTTCAGTCGCTCAGTCGTGTCTGACTCTTTGTGACCCCATGAATCGTGCAGCACGACAGGCCTCCCTGTCTATCACCAACTCCCGCAGTTCACTCAGACTCACATCCATCAAGTCAGTGATGCCATCCAGCCATCTCATCCTCTGTCGCCCCCTTTTCCTCTTTCCCCCAATCCTTCCCAGCATGAGAGTCTTTTCCAATGAGTCAACTCTTCACATGAGGTGGCCAGAGTAATGGAGCTTCAGCTTTAGCACCATTCCTTCCAAAGTACACCCAGGGCTGATCTCCTTCAGAATGGACTGGTTGGATCTCCTTGCAGTCCAAGGGACTCTCAAGAGTCTTCTCCAAAACCACAGTTCAAAAGCATCAATTCTTCGGTGGTCAGCTTTCTTCACAGTCCAACTCTCACATCCATACATGACCACAGGAAAAACCATAGCCTTGACTAGACAGAACTTTGTTGGTAAAGTAATGTCTCTGCTTTTCAATATGCTATCCAGATTTGTCATAACTTTCCTTCCAATAAGTAAGCGTCTTTTAATTTCATGGCTGCAGTCACCATCTGCAGTGATTTTGGAGCCCAGAAAAATAAAGTCTGACACTGTTTCCACTGTTTCTCCATCTATTTCCCATGTAGTGATGGGACCAGATGCTATGATCTTTGTTTTCTGAATGTTGAGCTTTAAGCCAACTTTTTCACTCTCTTCTTTCACTTTCATCAAGAGGCTTTTTAGTTCCTCTTCACTTTCTGCCATAAGGGTGGTGTCATCTGCATATCTGAGGTTATTGATATTTCTCCTGGCAATCTTGATTCTAGCTTGTGCTTCTTCTAGCCCAGCATTTCTCATGATGTACTCTGCCTAGAAGTTAAATAAGCAGGGTGACAATATATAGCCTTGATGTACTCCTTTTCCTATTTGGAACCAATCTGTTGTTCCATGGCCAGTTCTAACTGTTGCTTCCTGATGTGTATATAGGTTTCTCAAGAGACAGGTCAGGTGGTCTGGTATTCCCATCTCTTTCAGAATTTTCCACAGTTTATTATGATCTATGCAGTCAAAAGCTTGGTGGAGGGGGAGGGGGTAAAATCCTACAACTGCTATGTAAAACAATATGGTGGTTATTCAAAAATAAGCGGCAGAATTCCCATCAGTTCAGTTCTGTTACTCAATCATGTCTGAATCTTTGTGACCCCATGCAATCTCACTTTTGGGGACATTAATTGCTAAAAGAATTGAAAGCTGAGTCTCAAAGAGAATTGAACAGCCATGTTCACAGCAGCATTCACAATAGCCAAGAGGTAGAGGCAAACCATTACTTTGCTAACAATGGTCCATATAGTCAATGCTATGGTTTACCAGAAGACAGGTATGGACGTGAGAGTTGGACCATAAAGAAAGCTGAGGGCCGAAAAAATGATGCTTTTGAACTGTGGTGTTGGAGAAGACTCGAGAGTCCCTTGGACTGCAAGGAGCTTCAACGAGTCCATCCTAAAGGAAATCAGTCCTGAATATTCATTGGAAGGACTGATGCTGAAGCTAAAGTTCCAAAGCTTTGGTCGCGTGATGTGAAGAACTGACTCATTGGAAAAGACTCTGATGTTGGGAAAGACGAAGGCAGAAGGAGAAGGGGACGGCAGAGGATGAGATGGTTGGATGGCATCACTGACTCAATGGACATGAGTTTGAGTAAGCTCTGGGAGTTGGTGATGGACAGAGAGGCCTGGTGTGCTGCAGTCCATTGGGTCACAAAGAGCTGGACACGACTGAGTGACTGAACTGACTGAGAGGCAGACCAAGTATTCATTTATGGATGAGTGAAGTGAAGTGAAAGTCACTCAGTCTTGTCTGACTCTTTGTGATGTGGTGGACTAGTCCATGGATTTCTCTAGGTCAGAATACTGGAGTTCGTAGCCTTTCCCTTCTCCAGTGCATATTCCCAACCCAGGGATTGAACACAGTTCTCCCATATTGCAGGTGGATTCTTTACCAGCTGAGCCACAAGGGAAGCTGTGGCTTCCCATATTGCAGGTGGATTCACAAGCTGAGCCTGATAGCTCAGTTGGTAAAAAATCCACCTGCAATGCAGGAGACCCTGGTTCGATTCCTGGGTTAGGATGATCCACTGGAGAAGGGATAGGCTACCCACTCCAGTATTCTTGGGCTTTCCTTGTGGCTCAAGTGGTAAAGAATCCACCTGCAATGTGGGAGACCTGGGTTTTGTCTCTCAGTTGGAACAATACCCTGGAGAAGGGAAAGTCTACTCACTCCAGTATTCTTGCCTGGTGAATTCCATGGACTACACCGTCCATGGGGTTGCAAAGAGTTGGACACGACTGAGCAACTTTCACTATGGATGAGAGGATAAATTAAAAGTGGTATATTTATACATTGGTTATCATTTAGCACTAAAAGGGAAAGACATTCTGACACATATCTGACACATACTATGATATGTGTGAAACTTGAGGATATTATGCTAATTTAATTAGCCAGTCACAAAAAGACAAACACATTTCCACTCATATTCTGTATCTAGAGCAATCAAATTCATGACAGAAAATGGAGTGAATATTGCAAGGACTGTGGTGAGAAAGGAAAGAAGAGTTGTTGTTTAAAGGGTATAGAGTTGGTTTATTAAGATTAAAAGACTTCTGAAGATTGGCTTCACAAAAATGTAAAGGTACTAATATTACTGAACTGTACATTTCAAAATGATTGAGATGGTAAAGTTTTTGTTATGTGTATTTCACTACGATTAAAGAAAAAAAGAGTGGGTGAAAGAAAAAATGAAGTGTAGGTGGGGACCTTCTGTTATCTCTCAAGGCACTATTAGACAAGCTATTCAGCTCTCTGCCTTAGTTTTTTCATATTTAAAAGAATAGCATCTTCCTTGTTGAGAAGATTAATGAGTTTATACAAGTAACATTCAAAACAATTTCTGAACACAATAGCACTATAAAACTGTTCACAGTTACCACTACTATTCAAGCAAAATTACTTTCAGCAGTAAAGGACAGCTGTACGGAAAATTGCCTATGGATGCAAGAGGAGTGAAAACCATTAAAAGTTGGATCATCATCTCAGTAGTATCAAAAAAGTTATCTCCTGAAGTATCTTATCAATTTATGATAAACTTTTTATTTTTTAAATGTAATCTGCTTAGCTTCTAAGATACTTGTTGGGCAATACTTCATTTCAAACTTCAAATTTCTCTTAAAGCTTACTTTGTATGTCAAAAGAACTTTACACCCGAATTTGATTTCTCTTTAATTCACTGTGGCTAGAAGTCTCCATGAGTCTGTTTTGTAAGTCAATTTGCCATTGTGAGGGAAAAAAAGTATTGCCAATAGTATTTTCAGAGA
The DNA here is from genome assembly GCA_935064755.1 of Tragelaphus eurycerus. NCBI lineage: Eukaryota > Metazoa > Chordata > Mammalia > Artiodactyla > Bovidae > Tragelaphus > Tragelaphus eurycerus. Next base: position 145,110 of record CAKXYN010000321.1, read on the forward strand.
AGCAAAAATTGGAAATGTAACTGTTTGCTATCACAGAAATTCAGTACATGGCAACTGGGCACTGCTAAGTCGCTTCAGTCATGTCCGACTCTGTGTGACCCCATAGATGGCAGCCCACCAGGCTCCCCCGTCCTTGGGATTCTCTAGGCAAGAACACTGGAATGGGTTGCCATTTCCTTCTCCAATGCATGCAAGTGAAAAGTAAAAGGCAAGTCGCTCAGTTGTGTCCGACTCTTAGTGACCCTGTGGACGGCAGCCTACCAGGCTCCTCCATCCATGGGATTTTCCAGGCAAGAGTACTGGAGTGGGGTGCCATTGCCTTCTCCGGCAACTGGGCACAGAACCACACAATTCTCCAAGGAAAAGTCCTTGCAGAACATTATGGCAGGAGTAACTATGACTCTTTTAAGGTACCAAATTCCTGGTCATCCAGTTAGTGTGCACATGAATGGATGAAGAGCTTCCCAGGGTGCTGCTGCTGCTGCTAGTAGTAAAGAAACCTCCTGCCAGTGCAGCACATAAGAGACATGGGTTCAGTCCCTCGGTCAGGGAGATATCTTGTTGGAGAAGGAAATGGCAACCCACTCCAGTATTCTTGCCTGGAGAATCCCATGGACAGAGAAGCGTGGCAGGCTACGGTCCATAGGGTCACAGAGAGTCAGACACGACTTAAGCAACTTAGCATACAAGATAATGCAGAGGGGGACATAGTTTATAGGGGGATACTTCTGTGAGTTTTAACATGGCCAAATTTTTCTAAAATTTTAAAATAGTGTAAGTGAACTAAAGATGTAACAGGTAAGGTAAATGTAAATAGCTTTATATTATTTGTATCACTTTAGGAAAAGGTCACATTAATCCGTTTGTAAACGCTATCACATTTTCTAAGTGCTATGCTTAGTCACTCAGCAGTAATCTCAATAAAAATGAATGACTTTATATACCTTCAGAAGCTGTAATTAGTACTATTGCTTTTGGGATGAACATAGTGGGCCTTAGCATGCTTTTATCCTCATAATTTTTTCTTGCAATATATAAAAAAAAATAAGCTGCTCATTACAATTTTAAAAGAAGTAATTTTTGAAAACCACCATTTACTTTTATCCATCCTATAAAATTCAGCATTGCCTTTCATTAAATGTTTTTATAAGTCCATAAAAAGGACTGAATTGATTGTTTCATCTTCTTTTATTTCCTGTATTTACCCTTTGACGGAGGTGCTAATGAGCAACAAATTGGTGCTAAAAACAATCCTTAGGAGGAAGGAAGCTGGAGTCTGAAGACTGGTTTGAAAAAGTTATCAACAGAGTAATCAGTCCCTAAATAAAATATGCAGTTTATTCCAAAGTAAAGTCAAGAATTTCTGTGCTTCATTTAGAATTATATAAACAGAGAATTAAGTGGCCAGAGTCACATTTTACTTTTTTTTGGGAATTTTTTTGACTTGACCATCATTGATATCATCCCTCAAGAGAAAACAGGTTCTATTACGTAAAAAACAGGGTTACTGTTTCACTCAGGGAATTCTCAAGGAGGGAGACCAAGATATCTGCTATTAACATATCCAGAAATGTCTCACAGTTTGGGCTATCCTATTTTTGCTCTATTACAACTAGAATATCTAATGACCATGGAATTAACAGTCAAGCCTGGTTCATCTCTAGGTAAATATGATCATTAAGCTGTATCTAGTGCTCACATCTCTCATTTTTATGTTCTGTGCCATTTTACACATTATATGGAACACTTTTCTCTTCTTCCAGAGATTTAGAATCTTTGTATTTTTGTTTGTTTTTTGCTGTACTGAACAGCTTGTGGGATCTTAGTTCCTTGACCAGGGATCGAACTCAGGCCCTTGGCAGTGAGACCACTGGACCACAAGGGAATTCCCAATACCTGTGCTTTAAAAATCGTAACACTTCCATGTCCTGGCTATTGTAAACAGTGCTGCGATGAACATTGGGGTACACGTGTCTATTTCAATTCTGGTTTCCTCAGTGTGTATGCCCAGCAGTGGGATTGCTGGATCATAAGGCAGTTCTATTCCCAGTTTTTTAAGGAATCTCCACACTGTTCTCCATAGTGGCTGTACTAGTTTGTATTCCCACCAACAGTGTAAGAGGATTCCCTTTTCTCTACACCCTCTCCAGCATTTATTGCTTGTGGACTTTTTGTATTGCAGCCATTCTGACTGGCGTGAAATGGTACCTCATAGTGGTTTTGATTTGCGTTTCTCTGATAATGAGTGATGTTGAGCATCTTTTCATGTATTTGTTAGCCACCTGTATGTCTTCTTTGGAGAACTGTCTATTTAGTTCTTTGTGAGGTGGATGAAACTGGAGCCTATTATACAGAGTGAAGTAAGCCAGAAAGAAAAACACCAATACAGTATACTAACGCATATATATGGAATTTAGAAAGATGGTAACAATAACCCTGCATACAAGACAGCAAAAGAGACACTGATGTATAGAACAGTCTTTTGGACTCTGGGAGAGGGAGAAGGTGGGATGATTTGGGAGAATGGCATTGAAATATGTATAATATGATATATGAAATGAGTCACCAGTCCAGGTTTGATGCACAATACTGGATGCTTGGGGCTGGTGCACTAGGACGACCCAGAGGGATGGTATGGGGAGGGAGGAGGGAGGAGGGTTCAGGATGGGGAACACATGTATACCTGTGGCGGATTCATTTCAATATATGGCAAAACCAATACAATATTGTAAAGTTAAATAAAATTAAATTTTAAAAAAATCTTAACACTTTTCTCTTTGCCTTGTATATATTTTCAAACCCTGTTCTCCCCAGTAGCATCTCTTAGTAGCCACATATTTAGGAATATATATTCAGATTTCCAGTGGTTTTCACCAATGTCTAACTGTAACATAAGACATTCATCTTTATAAAAATATTTACAGTCATAAAAATGCAACAGAATTTTTGTACAGATGCTACTGTGGAATACATTGTTTCCTTCCACCCGTTAAAGATGTAGGTTTAAGTCACAACACCCCAGTACCTCAAAATAAAATTGTATTTGGACACAGGAGCTTTAAATAAAGTGATTGCGTGCATGTGTGGTCAGTCACACAGTCATGTCCTGCTCTTTACAACCCCATGGACTGTATCCCACTAGGCTCTTCTGTCCACGGGATTCTCCAGACAAGACTATGAAGTGCATTATCATTTCCTTCTCCAGAGGATCTTCCTGACTCGGGGATTGAACCTATGTCTATTGCATTTTCTGCATTGGCAGATGGATTCTTTACCACTGCACCACCTGGTAAGCCTCACATGAAGTGATTCAGATCAGATCAGATCAGTCGCTCAGTCGTGTCCGACTCTTTGCGACCCCATGAACTGCAGCACGCCAGGCCTCCCTATCCATCACCAGCTCTCGGAGGTCACCCAGACTCACATTCATCGAGTCAGTGATGCCATCCAGCCATCTCATCCTCTGTCGTCCCCTTCTCCTCTTGCCCCCAATCCCTCCTAGCATCAGAGTCTTCTCTAATGAGTCAACTCTTCGCATGAGGTGGCCAAAATACTGGAGTTTCAGCTTTAGCATCATTCCTTCCAAAGAAATCCCAAAGCTGATCTCCTTCAGAATGGACCGGTTGGATCTCCTTGCAGTCCAAGTGACTCTCAAGAGTCTTCTCCAACACCACAGTTCAAAAGCATCAATTCTTCGGCGCTCAGCCTTCTTCACAGTCCAGCTTTCATATCCATACATGACCACAGGAAAGACCATAGCCTTGACTAGGCAAAACTTTGTTGGCAAAGTGATGTCTCTGCTTTTGAATATACTATCTAGGTTGGTCATAACTTTCCTTCCAAGGAGTAAGAGTCTTTTAATTTCATGGCTGCAGTCACCTTCTGCAGTGATTTTGGAGCCCAGAAAAATAAAATCTGACACTGTTTCCACTGTTTCCCCATCTATTTCCCATGTAGTGATGGGACCAGATGCCATGATCTTCGTTTTCTGAATGTTGAGCTTTAAGCCAACCTTTTCACTCTCCACTTTCACTTTCATCAAGAGGCTTTTTAGTTCCTCTTCACTTTCTGCCATAAGGGTGGTATCATCTGCATATCTGAGGTTATTGATATTTCTCCTGGCAATCTTGATTCCAGCTTGTGTTTCTTCCAGTCCAGCATTTCTCATGATGTACTCTGCATATAAGTTAAATAAACATGGTGACAATATACAGCCTTGACGTACTCCTTTTCTTATTTGGAACCAGTCTGTTGTTCCATGACCAGTTCTAACTGTTGCTTCCTGACCTGCATACAGATTTCTCAAGAGGCAGATCAAGTGGTCTGGTATTCCCATCTCTCTCAGAATTTTCCACAGTTTATTGTGATCTACACAGTCAAGGGTGGGACCAAATCTAATATAATTGGTGTCCTGTAAAATGATGACAATGTGAAGACAGGGAGAAGACAACCATCTATAAGCTATGGACAAAAGCCTAGCAGAAATCTTTCCCTTGGGGCTATAAAAAGAAACCAAACCTGCTAACAGCTTGATCTTGGACTTTAAGCTTCCAGTCTGAGACAATAAATTTGTTGTTTAAGCTACCTAGTCAGTGGTGCTTTGTTATGGTAGCCCCAGCAAAGACGCAAAACCACCCATTTCAATATTCCTAAAAACACATCACAAAGGTCACTGCCTGGTATGTCTATAAGTTCAGACAAAACTCTTCAGGGAGGCAGGCATTTCAGTCTCCTATTCTTGTGTATATACAACTCCATGGGATAAAATTAAATAAATATATATTTAATTAGTGTATATTGTGTTTAAAACAGAACAACACCATAGACGATAAAAATTCCCTCCTCTCAAGAAACACAAGCCCAAATGAGAATGAAAAACATACAAATCATTCATTTATTCTTAAATAAATACAATTTTAGAACAATGTTGATGGCAATAAACTTACTACAAGGCAGATCAAAGCTACCTGAGAAGAGTAGTTATTGTAAAAGGATTGGGGGAAAGATTATTTCCAAATGGATATATCTGGCTATGCTTTCTAGGAAGCATATCTAAACTGAATCTTATGAACAATCTTCCACTTTTTAAGAATTGTGGAATAGATAAAAAGAATGGCCTGTGATAAACTATAGGTATTAAATTAAGGAGGGCATGTTCAAGAAAACAAAGTAAGGATAGTCATTTGGAGAAATAATGAAAAAAAAAAAAGAATGAAAATATCAATACTTCAGAATACTTAAACTTACTAGGAATAAGGCAAAGAATAAGGGAGTAAGATACTAGAGAGATGAAATACTATTCAGTATTAAGTATCAAACAATATTTTTATCAACAGTGTTTTATAAATCTTATAGAAGTTGTTTACAAAAGCAGCTGTCTTCCTTTCACATACAAAATAAAATTCAGGTAAACGTATGTATTTGTGGAGCTTCCCTAGTGGTCCAGTGGTTAATAATCTGCCTTGCAATGTGGCAACATGGGTTCAATCCCTAGCTGGGGAACTAAAATCCCTCATTCCCCAGAGCAACTAAGCCCAGGTGCTAGAGAGAAGCCTGAGCAACTCAATGAAAGATCCTGCATGCCACAACAAAGATCCTGTGTGATGCAACTAAGACCCAATGAGTCAAATAAATAAACAGACTACCTAGGCTACTTACAAAGAATCTATTTGCTTTGCAGCACTGTATTGAAACCATGCCCCATTTCTGTGACTGAGAGAAATTCTTGAGCTTGTTTTATAGGACAGCAGAAAAGGATGGTAAAGAAGATGTGGTTCATATCTATACAAGTAAAGATATGTGTGTACACACACACACACATAGACCCATACACACCATGGAATATTACTCAGCCATTAAAAAGAATGAATCAATGTCATTTGCAGTGACATGGATCAACCTGGAGATTAGCAAACTCAGTGAAGCAAATCAGACAGAGAAACAAATATATGATCTCACTTATGTGGGATCTAAAAAAATGGTAAAAATGAACTTACTTTACAAAACAGAATTAGACTCCCAGACTTAGAAAACAAGCTTATAGTTACCAAAGTGGAAAGGTTGGGGGAGGGATAATTTAGAAGCTTGGCATTGACATGTACACACTATTATATCTTAAATAAATAACCAACAATGACTTAGTCGATAGCCCTGGGGAATTCTCAATATTCTGTAACAAACAGAATGGCAAAAGAATGAACAAGAATAGATACGTGTGTATGTATAAGTGAGTCACTTTGCTGTACACTGGAAACTAATACAACATTTTAAATCAACTATACTTCATTATAAAACATTAAAAAAGATAATAAAATATATAAGGATGGAGGAGAAGTAGAGAGAAGGGAAGGGGCAAAGAATGTGACAAAACATTAAAAGTTGATAAATCTGCTTAAAGAGTATCTAGGAGCTCTTTATTATTCTGACAAAATTTCTCTAAGTATAGAATTACTTCAAAAATCAAAGCCTAATCATGGTATGGCAATATCTATAATCAGACGAAGTGAAAAATGCTTCTCACGACTTCCTCTTTTGTGACTCTGTTCCATTTCATCCAACCTTGCATGATGTTTTTGACCACTTAAACTTATTGACAAACAGTTTTAAGAGCAAAAGCTAATAAAAGAAATGAAAGCTCCAAAGGCTTCTGAGTTATTGTTATGAAAAAGCAAAGCTTTTGCAATTTCTCTATTTTGGTGGATAAATCCTATTGCTTTTCTCAGACCATCTAAACTTGTCAACTAAAGACTCAGATTAAAGTTTCGAGAAGGTACAAATGTTTGCTGTTTTGGAAAAATCTATTTGGAATTGCATACCTCATTATTCTTTAAAAAAGCAGTAAAATAACAACAATACAATTATCCTGGACTCTTATGGTGCTTATTTTATGTATGATATTTTAAAACATTTGGCATTTGAAGTCATTGAAAATGAGACACTTTTTGACTTGTCTTGCATTTAGTATTCTAACTGAAAACTTGCTGTCATCACAAAACATTTTTATCCTGAAGATTCTATGAGTGGGTGCACTGGAGCTGGAGCTCTGAGGGAAAAAAAGAGAGAGGGAGATATTTTGTGAATTCTGACATTTTTAGCCTATCTGTAACACAGACCTCTCTCACCTCTGTTTAAAAAATAGACTTGACTCATTATTAACTTAATGAGTCTGATACATTTAGTTTCTTTCTCATGATGGAATTATTTCTTGAAAAATAACAGAAGGCAAATGGAATGACTTATCTCTCACTTCATTCATAAAAGAAAAAAAAGATAACAAAGCTAAGTGGTTTATATGATTGGAAAAACTTTACTAAATTTGATTACAGTCACTCCCATATTTTCTCATAATACAAATATTTGTCTTACTAAAGTGTTTAATAGAAATTTAAATGTCAATAAGGAAATGAAGACATAGTCAAAAAGATAATGGAAAAAAATGTCTCTCCAGAATGGAAAATGAGCCTGGCATCAGAAAAAAATGCAATACTTTTTCCAATAAGAATGTGTAGTTTCAAGTCTTTCCATCAGCAAATGACTCAGATTCTCACATAAGCATACTTCATCTGTGTTTTTCGAATGCTATGACTGCAGAAATAAGGTTCAAAAATTTATAGCTAGAGTAGTTTATAACAGGACAGCATGAGGAGCTCTATAGATCAACTCCACATTGAATTGGTGAAAATTTTTAACAAAAGAAAAAATAACTCAAGTTTTCTATAAATGGTTTTAAGTGACACAGAAAATGAAGAGACATCTATTCAAGAAAGTTTGTTTAAATTCATTTTTTTTAAAAAAAGAGAGAGTCTGTAGTATTTAAACCAAGACTGCTCCTTTGGGCCACCTGTCAGCAAACTGAAAGCTCCAGCCTAGTGTATCCAAGAACAGAGGGCTCCCTCTCCTGCTAGCTCCCACCTAGGGGCTTTATTCCTGGGACGACTGAGACATATTAATGTCTACTATTATCTATTATCTACTAGTGAGACCTAGTTCAGGGTTTGTATGGTTAAAAGAATGGCACTTTCTCCTTCTCTCCAGCCTCCATTTATAGAAGAGAACCTCTACCTACCTCTACCTAGCATCATGAGAACACTGGGCCCCTAAACAGCCACTCCCTGGCTTCTAAGACTGGTTCCATGGCAAATAAAACAAGCCAAGAAGAACTCAGGCTATTGTCCACATCTCTTCTCCCACTGAATGATTAAAAATTAAAGACAGAGTGTCACTCTAAGAAAAGTATGATGTTGTTCCCACTTCCAGAGTCTTTGACTTGGCTCTGCAATTTCATCTGGGGTGAGAAACAGGACATACAACCAAGACAGCCTACTGTATGGCACAGGGACCTCTACTCCATCAATGTTCTGTGGGACCTAAACAGGAAGGAAATCTAAAAAACAGTAGATATATATGTGTGTGTGAATGTGCACAGTTGTGTCCAACTCTTTGCGACCCTATGGATTATAGCCTCCCAGGCCCTCAGTGCATGGAATTTTCCAGGCACAAATACTATAGTGGGTTTGTCATTTCCTCCTCTAGGGGATCTTCCCCACACAGGCATTGAAACACAGTCCTTGTGTCTCCTGCATTAGCAGGCAGATTCTTTCCAACTGAGCTACCTGGGAAGCCCACAGGTATATGTGTAGGTATAGCTGATTTCCTGGTGGCTTAGCGAGCAGTAAAGAATCTGCCTGCCAATGCAGGAGACACTGGTTTGATTTGGGCCAGGCAGAATCCCTGGAGAAGGAAATGGCAATCTACACCAGTATTCTTGCTTGGAAAATCCCATGGATAGAGGAGCCTGGTGGGCTACAGCCCATGGGGTCACAAAAGAGTAAGATGCGACTTAGCGATTAAACAAGCAATGACAAAATACAAACAAAAAATCAGCTGATTCACTTTTCTGTACAGCAGAGACTAACACAACATTGTAAAGTAACTTTGCTGCACGCTCAGTTGCTCAGTCATGTCTGACTCTTTGCAAATATACAACAAAAAATTAAAAATAAACAACAACAAAAACAGCTCCTAATCTCTTTCCAAATGATCCAATTTAATTTACAATAGGACCTAATGAATTTCAAGACTAAGGATACTCCATAATAACTGAAGGTTGAGGTGAAAAGCAATTGGGAGGAAATTCCCAGATTACTAAAAATTCAGAATAAATTGGAGGCTGGCTAATTTGCAAGAGAGAACCACTGAAGACATCTGGAAGGAGCCTTCATGGGGTCTGAAGAAATATCAAACACCTTGTGGAAGAATAATTTAATGAACTTAAATATTATATTATACAATCTGAAGATTGTATAAGTACAAGATTGTATAGTATAAGATACTATGCAATCTGAAGAACAGAGAGAAACAAGAATGCAGAGAGATAAATGGAGATTCAGAGAAATATGGGACACTGCTGCTGATGGACAGGAGTTTTTGCAAACTCTGGGAGGTAGTGAAGGACAGGGAGACCTGGCATTCTGCAGTCCATGGGGTTGCAAAGAGTGGTGCATGACTTAAGGATTGAACAACAACAACTGAATGCACCACATATACACAATAAGAGTAGCAGAGGTCAGGAGACAAAGAGAGCAGAAAAAAAATATTGAAGGAATAAGGCTGAAAACTTTTCAAAACATACTGAGCAAAAAATCTGCATATACGAAAAGCTTAATGAACTCAAAGGATAAATACAGAGATCCACAGACACTTCATCATAAACATACTGACAGTAAAAGACAAGGAGAAACTCTGGAAACTAGCTGGAGATGAAGGGCCCATCACTTATAAGGGAATATGCTAATAAAGGTAACAGCTCACTTCATAGAAACAACCTAGATCAGAGGATGTATCATAACCTATCCAAAGAGAGTAAAGAAGCAAACTGACAGCTGGCAAAGCTATCTTTCAAAAATGAAAGCAAAATGAACACATTTGCAGGCAAAAACTGGGAGCATTTGTTGCTAGTTTATCTCTAACTTACAAGCAATATTTAAAGAAGTTCTGTGGGCTAAAAGCAACTGACTCAGATATTAATTTAAATCCACAAAAAAAATGAGCATCAGTGAAATAAATCATATATTATAAAATACAGCATAAATGCAAACTCTATCTACCTAATGTAAAAATCAATTATATAAAATAATATGTATATAATGTCATTGGATCCATGATATGCAGAACAGTAATTTATGTATAAAATATTTGCCAGTAAAAACATGAAAGACATATGTAGGAGCAAAGCTAAAGAAATGACTACAAATGGTATGGTAATAATTATAAGAATATGTTGTTGCATTTGCAATGCTAACAGATATAAACATAACAAAATATCATAGAAGGATGATAAAGTAATAGCGATATATTGGAGTTACATTTCTTCATCACACTGATATTAAGCTAATATAAAGCTGTTGTCAAAGATATAGATAGATATGAAATGAGATATACATGGTAAGCTCTATGTTAGCCACTACAAAATGACTAAAAAATAATTAAGGTAAAATGCTTTCTGGGAAAATACTCACAATGTAAACAGTAGTAAAGGAGAGATAGAGGAACCCAACAAAATCCTGGAAAAACAGAACAGATATAAAATATTTTTATATTTCCAATATAAAAAATAATTAGACCATTTTCTCACACCATAATTAAAAATAAACTAAAATGGATAAAAGATCTAACTATAAAACAGGAAATATTAAAGCTTCTAGAAGAAAACTTGGTTAGAACATACTTTAAAATAAATTATACCAATAATTTTTGAAACCTGTCTTCTAAGCCAAAAAAAGAAAAACCAAACAAATGGGACCTAGTTAAACTAAAATCTTCTGCACAGCAAAGAAAATCATCAACAAAATGAAAAAACAACCAAACGAATGGGAGAGGATATTTTCAAATCATATGACCTATAAAGTGTCAATATTCAAATTGTATAAATGACTCATACAACTCGCCATCAAAAAATCAAACAAAATGGGCAGAGGTCCTAAATAGACATTTTCCCAAAGACCACCACTAGGTACATGAAATGATGCTCAACATGGCTAACCAGAGAAATACAAATCAAAACTACAATGAAATATCACCCTACACTTGTCAGAATAGTAGTATTAGTAGTGTTAGTCACTCAGTTGTGTCTAACTTTTTGCAACTCTACAGACTGTGGCCCACCAGGCTCCTCTGTCCGTTGGATTCTCCAGACAAGAGTATTGAAGTGCGTTGCCACTCCCTTCTCCAGAGAGTCTTCCCAACCCAGGGTCTCCTGTATTACAGGAAGATTCTTTATCATATGAGCTACAGAGAAGTCCCACTTGTCATGATGGTTACCATCAAAAAGCCACATGTAACAAATATTCGTGAGGATGTGGAGAAAGGCAGCCTTCGTACCCTGTTGATAGAAATGTCAATTGGCACAGCCACTATGGAAAAAGAGAACAGTTTCCTCAAAAAAGAAAAAAAAAAGAATATAACTACCATATGATCTAGCAGTTTCAATCTTGGATATATATTTGAAGAAAACAAAACACTAGTTAGAAATATTATATTCATCAAGATGTTCACAGCAACATTACTTATAATAGCAACCTAACTATCCATCAATAGATGAATGAATACAAAAGATATAGTGTGTGTGTCTATATATGCATACATACACACAGAGTGGAATACTACTCAGCCATAAGAATAAAATTCTGACATTAGCAAACATGGATGGACCTGGAAGATATTACACTTTGTGAAGTAAGTCAGACAGAGAAGACAAATTGTGTATATTATCACTTACAAGTGGAAAACAAAAAATAACATGAAAGAATATAACACAACAGAAATAGCATAACAGGTACAGAAAACAACCTAGTGTTTACCAGTGGGGAGAGGAACACAGGGAAGGGCAGTATAGGGATAGTGCTTAAGAGGTACAAACTATCACGGATAAAATCAATAAGCTGTAATAAGATTATATTATAAGCACAAGGAAATTGAGCCACTACTTTATTATGGAGTATAATCATTAAAATATTGAATCATTATATTATACACTAGAAGCTATAATATTATAAATTGACTATACTTTAATTACCAAAAAAAAAAGAGAGAAATCAGCAAGAAAGATAAAAAGATTTTGGAAACTCACAGATATTTGAAATTAAAACAATCTTCTTAGGAATGTTATTAAATTATTAATGAGTCAAATATGATATCAAAAAAGTAAATCAGAAAATATCTTGAAATGGATGGAAATGAAGGCAAAGCATACTAAAATTTAGTCAAATATAATTCAAGAGGTTTTCACCAAAAAATTCATAGCTACAAATGGATATATTAAGACTAACATATTTTTAATTTAGCGTAATTCCCTCAAGGTCCATCCAAGTTGTTGCAAATGGTGGTATTTCCTTCTCTCCTTTCTATTTACTGCAGAATAAATATTTCATTATATCTCTCTCACATTTTCTTTATCCATTTATCCACCAATAGGCACTCAAGTTGTTTCCGTGTCTCGGGCAGTGAACATGTCCATACAGATATCTTTGAGTTAGTGTTGATTTTCCTTCCTCTCATGTTTACTGGTTTGAGCATTATTTCAGATACCTGTTAGCCATTTTTATATCTTCTTTAAGTAAAAAGGAGATTTCGATCCTGTGCTCATTTTTTAAAATCACATTCTATTTTTGCCATTGAGTTGAAAAAAAAATTAATCAATAATTAACCTTCTACCCAGAGACCCTGGGAGAATGAGAAATCTAAAAATAAAACTAACATGAGCAAGGAACTAATAAAGATGGGGAAAATGATTAAAGAGAGAATATAACAATAGAGGAAAATCAGAGGCCAAAATTTAAGTTTTTTAGAGACAACAAAATGAACAAAGTATTAGTTACATTAACAAGGAAAAAGGGAAAGACTAAAATGACTGTTATCAACTATGAAAAAGGCAACACCACTGACAATAAAGAAAACATTGAGGAGAAATAGTACAAACAATCATATACCAAGAAATGAGATAACTTAAATTGAGTGGATGTTTTTAATAAAGACATCAACTACCAGAACTTGCTCTAAAAGTCATAGACTTGTAACAAGCGAAGATACTGAATTATTACTATTGCTACTACTACTACTATTACTTATACTACTAATAAAACTACCCACAAAGAAAATTCAAATGCATAGACTTCACTGCTATAATCTAGCAAACATTTAAGGAACAATTTATACCAATTATTGAAAAATTCTTTCAGAAACCAGAGGAGAGGACAATTCCAACTCTATCTCTAGGTGTTACCTTGGTACCAAAGCCAGAAAAAGACATCACAAGAGAGAAAAACTACAAACCATTATCTCTTATGAATAAGGCAAAATGCTTTAACAAAATACTAGCAAACTGAATCCAGTAACCTATAAAAATAATTTTACAAGTAGAATTTATTTTATGAATGCAAGGTTGGTTTAGCATCTGAAAAATTAATATAATACATCATATCAGTAGAATAAAACCAATTGTGTGATCCTCTCAATAGATACAGATGGACAAACCAAAATGAGTAATGATGTGTTATTATTCTATTACTGCTATAATAAACTACAACAACATATTTTTTATCTTAGAGTTCTGGAGGACACGAGCCCCAAATGACTAAAAGTCTAAAATTGAGGTGTTCATTGGATCCTTCAGGAAGCTCCAGAGGATAATTTGTCTTCCTCGCTTTTTTCAGATTCTGGAGACTGCCCACATTCTTTGCCTTGCAATCCCACAGAACTTTGACCTCTGTTTTTACCATCACATCATGTTCTTTCTCTCTGTCTCTATTACCACACTGCCATCTCTCTACCTCCCTTAGTCCAATATTACTATTTCTTCGGGTACTGCATTCTCAAGGATATTGTCTGTGTGAGTCACAGGACACAGTTCATTTGCTAAGAGGCTTCTCCACACACCTCCTGTGGATAGTCCTATCGTTATTCCCAGGTTCTGCTTAAGTGACTGTGGGGATCCAAGAATGACACTCATAATCTCTATAAAAAGCTCCCTGTGTGGATACTCTATTTGATCCTACCAAAGCACTAAGAAAAGGTTGTTCAGCTACACCTTCAACTTTCTGTTAAGAGCACATTCACTTTTATGCCATTCCTCATTATATTACTTTTTGTAAGCTTAATAGGCTTGAAGTGAAGTGAAGTTGCTCAGTTGTGTCCAACTCTTTGCAACCCCATGGACTGTAGTCTACCGGGATCCTCCATCCATGGGATTCTCCAGGCAAAATACTGGAGTGGGTTGCCGTTTCCTTCTCCAGGAGATCTTCCCGACCCAGGGATTGAACCCAGGTCTCCCGCATTGTAGGCAGATGCTTTACCGTCTGAATTTCCCTGTTTCTCTAATTATCAAGTTCTAGTTTCTTTTTGTTTAACATTTCTTCTCTCTCTCTCTCTTTTAATCTTTCCTGTTGTATTTTACTCTAAGCAGTAAGACCACCACAGGTCACAGTTTCAATAATTTATTTGGAAATTTCCTTAGCTGAATAACTAAGTTCACTGCTTGCTGCTAAGTCGCTTCAGTCGTGTGCAATTCTGCAACCTCAGAGACGGCAGCCCACCAGGCTCCCCCATCCCTGGGATTCTCCAGGCAACAACACTGGAGTGGGTTGCCATTTCCTTCTCCAGTGCATGAAAGTGAAAAGTGAAGGTGAAGTCGCTCAGTCGTGTCCGACTTTTAACGTCCCATGGACTGCAGCCGACCAGGCTCCTCCATCCATGGGATTTTCCAGGCAAGAGTACTGGAGTGGGGTGCCATAAGTTCACTGCTTACAAGTCTTTATTTTTACTATAACTAGATTGTGTGGTGGTAAAGAATCTACCTGCCACTGTAGAAGAGGCAGGAGACAGACGTGGGTTTGATCCCTGGGTTGGAAAGATCCCCTAGAGTAGGAAATGGCAACCTATTGCAGTATTCTTGCCTGGAAAATTCCATGGACAGAGGAGCCTGGTGGGCTACAGGCCATGGGGTTGCAAAGAGTCAGACACGACTGAGCACGCCCACATACTAGAACACACAAAGCAATTCAACCAAGGCTTCTATCACTATATAACAAGGATACCCTTTCTTCCAACTTTCATAGCATGTTACTCATTTCCTTCTGAGCTCTTACCAGCAGTGTCTTTATCATCGTGCTTAGCAGTTTGTTCAAGGAAATTTGACTTTTTCTATTATGCCCCTCAAAAATCCTTCTGCCTCTGCCAACTGATCAATTTCAAAATCACTTGAACATATTCAGATTTTTGTTGTGGCAGCACTCATTTCCAGGCACTAAAAATCTGATCAGACTTCAACTAGAGAAACAGAACTAATGGTGATATATGGTAAAACATTTATTGTACATAACTGGCATACACAATTGTGGGGCTGCCAAGGCAAGTCTGAAATTCACAGAGCAGGCTATCATAAATGTAACTCTCAGGCATAATCTATTCTACTGTCTTAGTCTGTTTGGGCTGCTATAACAAAATACCACAGGATAGATAGTTTATAAATGACAGAAATTTATTTCTCACAGGTCTGAGGGCTGAGATCGGATATCAGCATGGTCAGGAAGGATCCTCTCTAGGGAAGTAACTTCTTTTATGTTCACATGGTGAAAGTGGGTGAGGACACTTTCTCAGGCTTTCTTTTTACAACGTGCATGTTCAGTCATGTCTGACTCTTTATGAGCCCCTGGATAGTAGCCCCCCAGGCACCTCTATTCTTTTATATGCACACTTTAATAATCCCATTTGTGAGGGTCCTGCCTTCTAACATAATCATCTCTTAAAGGTGCCCACATCCTTTGGATATTAGCATTCCTTGAGCATGTGAATTTTAGGGGAATAAATTCAGAGCATAGTGTACATCCACAGTTATTCAAACATTTTTTCTAGCTATTGCTGTCAAGTTATTTTATAAATGAAACTAAAGTCCATAATGAGCTGATTTAAATAAGGAAGATTATCCAAGATAATCTTGGTGATCATTCAATCAACTGAAAGGCCTTATGAAGCAGAGCAGAAGTTTCTAGAAAAATTCTACCAGTGAAATGAAGGTGTAGTCCCCATCTGAAAAATCTAACCTGTCCTTCCTGGCAGTCTGCCCATATGGATCTCAGGGTTATGGAGCTAGCACCTACAATTTCATAAGCCAATTCCTTATGCTGCTGCTGCTGCTAAGTCGCTTAAGTCGTGTCCGACTCTGTGCGATCCCATGGACGGCAGGCCACCAGGCTCCCCCATCCCTGGGATTCTCCAGGCAAGAACACTGGAGTGGGTTGCCATTTCCTTCTCCAATAATGAAAGTGAAGGAAAGTGAAATCGCTCAGTTGTGTCTGACTCTTAGCGACGCCATGGACTGCAGCCTATCAGACTCGTCCATCCATGGGACATTCCAGGCAAGAGTGTCGGAGTGGGGTGCCATTGCCTTCTCCGTCAATTCCTTATAGTAACTTTTAAAATACATATCTGCTACTGGCTATTTCTCTGATTGAACCCTAACAGATGGACCTGAATTTAGATCAAAAATTTGTCTTCATAAACTAAACTAAAATCAGTTTAAATAGATGACAAATGCTTCTAACAATCAGCATCTTACTTGAATTTGACTTACAATACTTGAGTTTTGAAAACACAAAGTACTTACATGTAACTGCCAATTCAGAGTTAGTGTTATTCTTCAGAATTAACATTAATAAAGTGATATAACCAGCTTCTGAATGGTTTTGTTTTTATCATTAAAAGTAATCATAGAAACCCCTATAAATGTCTTTGAATGTTAGCAGAGAGTTTGTATTTGTGTCTTATATAGACTTATTTTATTCAAAATGGTATAATGAGTCACAAAAACTCAATGCCATTTTTCAAAATAAGTGATCTAGAGGCCTTTAAAATGATCCTATAAAGATCATCTTGGATTGACTATTTTCAAGTGAAGAACCATTTAGATCCAATGTTGTTTCATGATTTTAATGAGGAAAACTAAACAACCTTTTCTAACTATTAACATTTTTCACTGCCTGAGGCAGCATAGGCTTCTTGATGGACTGTGACTAAAACAAAGTAGCAGCAAAGTTTCTTATTTTTCCTAGAGAAACAGTTTAATTTTTCTAATGAGCCATATTTAGAGAACATTAGAACTCCAAATATAAGCATGTAAACTATGATTCTATCCTTTAAGCTCTATTTTTTATAAGCAGTTAAATAACAAATTTCAAATTTTCAGATAAAATTTGAAAAACAGTAGTAATAGTGTTTAGCCATTTTAGACCAAAAAATAAGCTATTATAAATGGAGGTTATTTGTTGGGGAATTCTGATGATGTCAAGATAGTTTTATGGAACAGGAAATAAAATGTTATTCTATACAACCAACATTTTAGATAGAAAAATATGCATAAGTCTTCTGCTTTCACACAGGACACTGATACTATATTTGTTGTTTAGGAAACAAACAACTATAATGCTAGGCAACATATCTGAGCCACTTGCTTGAAGGTCATGAACAGCAGAAAACACAGGACTATGATTCTCACAAAATGAAAAACACAAGAGATGAGCTTCATGTAAATCATATTAGCCTCTGCATGGGATGCTTTTCTGAGATGAGTAAAGAACCTTGACTGAACTAAGCAGGGAGATGTTAGAGTTCCAACTAAAATGACAGGACTCCAAGGAAAGACAAAGCCATGCATGATGCTTCATAGGACTTGAGGGCTGTTCCTCAAGTGCTGGAACAGACTCCAGGTACCTTTTACTTCTGGGCAGAGAACTTAGTGATGATATCAGAAGTTATGCATCCTTGGGGGAATGGATATTAGAGTTCTGAGATAGTGCAAGTAGAGTCTTTGCTCAGTGCCCCATATATTCAGATTAAACCCCCAATAAAGGCACACCTAATACTATGGAGCACACCCTAGAGTAAAGGCCATTCCCTGGGAGTCAACCTCAAATTATTGTACATTTTCACTAACAAAGAATATAAATCTATCAGAGAGGAGCCAAAATATCTTCTAGTAATTTCATGACCAGTGAAAACACATCTCCTCACTCTCACAACAAGAAGACTTAATCCAGCTGCCTTATGGTACCTCACTGTGTCAAAGCAGTTCATAGAAAGGACCAAAATTTTCCCCAGATGTTCAAATTAGGAGGCACTGAATTTGAGACATGTACTATAATATTCCCAAGAATATTACAGAAAACTTGATCATAAAGAGTGAACAATGAGGACTTCAAATAGAGAATGAATGAATGTGAAGTCGCTCAGTCGTGTCCGACTCTTTGCGACCCCATGGACTGTAGCCTACCAGGCTCCTCTGTCCATGGGATTTTCCAGGCAATAGTACTGGAGTGGATTGCCATTTCCTTCTCCAAGGGATCTTCCCGACCCAGGGATCGAACCCGGGTCTCCCACATCGTAGACAGACGCTTTACCGTCTGTCAAATAGAGAAACATAAATTAAAACGAAACAAAACCAAAATAGAGACCTGAGTTGAACATGTCATTTACTGGGCTTAACATCAATGAAGAGAGTAAAATAAATTCTTAGTGAAATTGAAGCCATACCAATACAAAGCCTTCAGTCTAAAGATACTTATACCTCAATGATCATTGTAGCACTATTATCAATAGGGAGAACATGGAAGCAACTTAAATGTCCAACAACAGAAGAACAGATAAAGAAGATGTGATCCATGTATACAATGAAATATAACTCAGCAATAAAAAAGAAATAATGCCATTTGTAGCAGCATGGAAGAACCTAGAGACTGTCATAGTGAATAAAGTCACACAGAGAAAGCCAAATATATATCATTTACATGTGGAATCTAAAAAAAAAAATGGTACCAATGAGCTTATCTACAGAACAGAAATAGATTCACAGCTGTAGAAAACAAACGTATGGTTACCAGAGGGTAAAGGGTGTGGTATAAATTGGGAGATTGGGGTTGACGTATACATACTACTATATACATAAAGTAGATATAAAACATGGATCTACTGTATAGCACAGAAGGCTTCCCTGGTGGCTCAGATGGTAAAAAAATCTTCCTGCAATGCAGGAGTCCCAGGTTCTATCCCTGGGTTAGGAAGACCCCCTAGAGAAGGGGATACAGCACAGGGAACTCTACTCAGTACTCTGTAACCTATAGGAGAAAAGAATCTAAAAGAGAGTGGATACGTGTGTAACTGATTCATTTTGCTCTAAACCTGAAACTAACATGACATTGTAAATCAACTAAAGAGTATATAGTCAACTATAAGGAAGATATAGATCAATTAAGGAGGATAGAGGTAAGGAGATTGAAAAATATGAAGAGTCTCAGTGACTCGGTTATCGTATCAAGTCAAATATATGGGTAATTTGATTTCAAGGTGGAAATGATAGAGAAATAGGGAAAAGTTACTGAGAATATATTTATGCAAGGCATTTGAAAGTTTATTTTAATTTATATAACCGGTATTTTGCGCTAGAAAGACTAAAAATGTCTAGTCTTTCATACTGTTATAAGTAGAAGTTCGATATGTTAACTTCTGAATTGATGTTAGTTTGTTGCAATATTTTTTATACCTGCCCATTTCTACCCTTCAGAATATTATAGATGGTATACAGATACAAGAGAATTAGTGCAGTTTCATAACATGCCAATATGGGATAAAGTGGGTGCTTGATGAACCAAATCTCTTTGGGCAGCAAGTGACAAATATTCTAATCTCAGTATTTTTTGCCAATGGAAAATTAGGCCATCAATTGTCGTGTTCCAAACTGTGCATGTCTTATGTACAATAATGATACTTATGACTCATGGTTAGGGGAAATCTATGTGAATTGCTTTTCCAGGAAGAAGCAAAACACATTTGGTGATAAGCCAAAGAAATTGCTATAAATTTGTAAATCCTGTTTCAGATCGCCTTCCTGTCTTCATCCATGACATGGAGGTAAGAAGACAGTGTGACTCCAGATGTGCCCCCATTTTTTACACTAGAGTATTATTAAAAATACACTATATAAGACTCAATTCATTTCTATAAAAGTACCGCTTACAAATAGTTAACAAAATTATTAGGCATTAATTATATTTTGGCTCTAGCAATTTTCAAAATAGGTATTTTTTTCTTTCTGTTCACCTTACTGAGTGCCTAAGACAGTGGGTCTCAGACTGTGATCCTACCAAGGTTTCTTAGTGACATCCTAGGATGCAAAGTATGACTATGCATACTATCCTATTCATCTTGAGAAGAAAAACACAACTGAGATACTAATCTAAACAATATATACTATGGCATGGAATAAAATGCAAAATTAATCTTCATTTTCTGAAATAAAATATAGTGCTCAAAGGCATTCTTGCAACAGAAGCTTAGACTATACTGTTGTTCTTCATTTTTTTTCAAGATTTTTTTGATGTGGACCATTTTCAAAGTCTTTATTGAATTCATTACATTGCTTCTGCCTTATGTTTGGGATTTTGGCCCCAAAGCACATGGAATCTTAGTTCCCTGACCAAGGATTGAACCCACACCCACTGCACTGCAAGTTTTAACCACTGGACCACCAGGGAAGTCCCATAGACTATAACCTTTAAATGGTCAGAGAAGGCATTTACTTTGCTTATAGACATGCTTTAAAAGCAACATTTAAAAAGTCCTTGGTTAAGAGACTATATTCCATTTTGTTATTAAATCTTTATTTAAAAAAATATTGAAGTTATTTTTTTATAAATATACTGTGTAGAATAGTATGACTATGAAACACAAAATTAGTAATTTTTAAAAGATGATTTCATTAAAACCAATAAAAATATCAGGTTAAGAACAATATCTTTCCCTCTGACTTGGACCTGATCATCTCAGAGAATTTTTTTTTTTTTTAAGATTATGTAGCAGTCTGCGTCTTTAAGGATATGTATACAGTATGTAGGCAGAAACGCTCTTCAAAATCCTCACCCAGAAGCAAGTGGAGTAAATTTTTTGCAAAACATATTAATAATTTTTCTGCTTATGCATCTCCTTTTAGGAAGCTTGAAGGTGATTACTTTTACATAAAAGTGAAAACATTTACACTAAGTGAAAATAAGAGCCTTTAAGTTAGTTATATATACTTGTTATCCCCTTACGAGAAATCTCAGCTGAGTGATAAAAGAAAGAAGAGCTCATAAACCACATTTCCTTAAGGATTGTTGGTTGATGCTATTTAATTTCTCCCTGAGAACAGGAATTTAGCTGATAGCCAATTATGTTTGTTTTCTCTGACTTAATGCAGACTCAGGAAGAGACTCATAGATACTGATGTACACTTACTGGTAGCAAGAAAAATAAAATCAGTAAACAGAATTTACCATAAGAGGTCAGAAACAACATTCATTATTTTGCCTTTTGCCAAAGAGTTAAAATAAATGTTTAAGAATAATATTATATAAAGCCATTCCATATTTTAAAAGCTATCAAAGTAAATGCAGCACTCTGTGCTGGAATAAAAAAAAAAAAAAGTCCACATGCATTTTAAAAGGCCCTTCAGTTCTGCAAGTCATAACTTGGTGAGTTTTTCAGGGTTCTTAAAGTTCATTAGTAACCAGTCTTAAAGTTAATTAATAATAGCAGTAGTTTTTGATAGACATTAACTTTTGCTAAGAGCTGATTAGTTACTATTCATGGGATTAAAACTGAACCTTATTCAACTATATCAGATCAGATCAGTCGCTCAGTCGTGTCTGACTCTTTGCGACCCCATGAACCGCAGCACGCCAGGCCTCCCTGTCCATCACCAACTCCCGGAGGTCACTCAGACTCACACCCATCGAGTCAGTGATGCCATCCAGCCATCTCATCCTCTGTCGTCCCCTTCTCCTCCTGCCCCCAATCCCTCCCAGCATCAGAGTCTTCTCCAATGAGTTAACTCTTTGCATGAGGTGGCCAAAGTACTGGAGTTTCAGCTTTAGCATCATTCCTTCCAAAGAAATCCCAGGGCTGATCTCCTTCAGAATGGACTGGTTGGATCTCCTTGCACTCCAAGGGACTCTCAAGAGTCTTCTCCAACACCACAGTTCAAAAGCATCAATTCTTCGGCACTCAGCCTTCTTCACAGTCCAGCTCTCACATCCATACATGACCACAGGAAAGACCATAGCCTTGACTAGGCGAACCTTTGTTGGTAAAGTAATGTCTCTGCTTTTGAATATGCTATCTAGGTTGGTCATAACTTTCCTTCCAAGGAGTAAGCGTCTTTTAATTTCATGGCTGCAGTCACCATTTGCAGTGATTTGGGAGCCCAGAAAAAGAAAGTCTGACACTGTTTCCACTGTTTCCCCATCTATTTCCCATGAAGTGATGGGACCAAATGCCATGATCTTCATTTTCTGAATGTTGAGCTTTAAGCCAAACTTTTCACTCTCCTCTTTCACTTTCATCAAGAGGCTTTTTAGTTCCTTTTCACTTTCTGCCATAAGGGTGGTGTCAACTATATCAGATCAGATCAGTCGCTCAGTCGTGTCCGACTCTTTGTGACCCCATGAACTGCAGCACGCCACGCCTCCCTATCCATCACCAGCTCTCGGAGGTCACTCAGACTCACATCCATCGAGTCGGTGATGCCATCCAGCCATCTCATCTTCTGTCGTCCCCTACTCCTCCTGCCCCCAATCCCTCCCAGCATCAGAGTCTTCTCCAATGAGTCAACTCTTCGCATGAGGTGGCCAAAATACTGGAGTTTCAGCTTTAGCATCATTCCTTCCAAAAGATGATGCTGTGAAAGTGCTGCACTCAATATGCCAGCAAATTTGGAAAACTCAGCAGTGGCCACAAGATTGGAAAAGGTCAGTTTTCATCCCAATCCCAAAGAAAGGCAATGCCAAAGAGTGCTCAAACTACCGCACAACTGCATTCATCTCACACGCTAGTAAAGTAATGCTCAAAATTCTCCAAGCCAGGCTTCAGCAATATGTGAACCGTCAACTATATACTTATAGATAAATACATAAAAATATCCCTTTTGAATATACTTATCTATCACAGGTACCAGTGAGGAATATATATATATTTTGAAGAGTAGGTATATAAGAAATGTTACCTTTAGTTTGAAATACTCTATATTCAAATTTAAATATTAAATTGATTCATACTCCTCTTAGTTATGATTTGCTCAAATGTAACAAACCCTCATAATGTTTAGGTTATTCCTGTTGTGTAGTAATTGCTTGCTGTAAACCAGTTTCAAGACTCTTCTTACTTTCACTTTGGGCTCAAGAGCATAAAAATGACTCTATAAAGAATATGTCAACCACTGCTAATCTCCTCCTTTGATTTCATGACTTTACACATAATTATCCATTATGCACTTCTCAGTAAATTTTCTACCTTAGCCTAAGATTGTCACAAATAGCAGTAATCAAAAAGGATCCATGTACTTATCAGTATCAGAAAAAGGATTTATATAAGCATAACCAGTCTGTGACCAATTCAATTTCAACTGAATTGAACAACATAAAGACATAGGTTATTTTTTGTGCATATGTTCATCATGGAGGAGAGAAAGGTAGAAGTAGGAACTTCTAATTCTTTTTTTACCCACGAATTGAAGTGAGATTAACTATTGTATCTATATCAACATTGTCTCCTCAACTGAAGCTATAATCAGTGTCAGTATAGGGCACAATGTATGCTGATGATTCCTTCCAGCACAAGGAATAAATTCTATCTTTTCCAGACCAAAATCTAAGTTGCTAGCTGCAGAGCCACACAACTTAAAATCAGTTAACTCCAACACGTATTTGTCCCTCTGTTATCCTTGAGAAACAAAAATGAATCAAAGTCCTGACTGATATTTCTGCATGAAATTGAAATACATTTAAAAATTTTTGAGGCACACTTAGTTTTTTAGTTATTTAATATTTTTGGTGGTAAATATCACAATATGCTTACATATAAAATCAGATCATTCTTTCTGAAGAGAACATTGCTGTACAAATTTGGGTAATGATTATAAACAACAAACACAGATAAAATTGTTATGAACACTTTAGAGCAACTGATCAAAAACAACTTGATAAAATAAATATATTGCAAAAACAGAAATTAACTGCCTTTGTACAAGAAAATACCACTTCTCAATTTTCAACATTTTCTTCATTTGGTGAGCAAGCATTTAGCGCAAGCAATTTTTTTTACTTTTTATTGGAACATACATATTGGTGTCCTTACAAACAATGATGCTTTTAATTCAATTGAACTTATGGTATTCTGTATTGACTAAAAGGTTTTTGAACTTGAATAGCAACATATATAGTGGGAAAATTAAGATGTTCTAGGATCAGGCTAGTTATATCTTGCAATGTACAGATTGTTGCAGTGGAGTTGGTAGGAGGCTAGACTTGATGCCAATAGTGTGATTTTAACAAATGGCATAAACTTCTAGAAAGTGATACTAGTATAGTCAAGGACAAAATAAAAATTTGCCTTTGGATAAAAGGAGGGATGTACTTTCTCTCCATATGGAATGGAAGTTGGAGAAGTGAAGAAAAATGGGGAAGCAGGGATAATTAGGAAATATAAATCATAACTACTGGTTATTTTATGAGAAACAAGGTCATAATCTGAGGACCAGGGCAGCTCTAGGCATAAAGCTGGGAAAATGTGGTTCATAATTGGATTCTCCTGTTAGACCAAGAATCTTAAAACAATGTTTTGTGAGGCTCTGGTCAGAATTACTTAGAGGAGAGCCATAGTCCTTTTGTGAAAAGTGATGAGAAGGAGGCCTCCAAGGGCTCTCCATTCATGACCTGTACAATTCTCTCTGATGCACCCTTTCATATTCCAGCCAATAAAACAGAAGCCCTAAGGCTACTATCGAAAAAGAACAAAAAATTGGTTATGGTACTTTTTAGATGAATGGTTGTGTATAAATTCAATCTAATTAAAGTATTTATTCTTTTTTGCTGTTTATTTGCTAAGTCATGTCCAACACATAGACAGGACTGTAGCCCTCCAAGCTTCTCTGTCCATGGGATTTTCCAGTCAAGAACACTGGAGTGGGTTCCACTTCCTCCTTCAGGGTATCTCCCAACCTGGGGATTGAACCTTCATCTCCTGCACTGGCAGGTGGATTCTTTACCATGAGCCAAGAGAGCGGCCTGGTTAAAGTATGCCTCTACCCAACACAAACCTTAATACCAACAGCCACTGTCTGCTGTTTTTAATCACTTTCTTCCTTTTGCCATAGCCCAGGAGGACTGGGCCTGCTTACATTGGGGAGAACTGGAAAATAACATCCTACATTAAGCAACTCAACTGCTCATGAAAAGAGTTCTGTTTATATTATGGGGTCTTGGGCCCATAATGAGATAATGAGAGAGCTCCATCCAAATATATGTATGACTTTCTGTGAGACTTACAAAAATTCTTCCATTTTTTAAAAAATCTAAAAACACTTTACGATTCTATGAAGGGTCTAGAGATACTTTTGCATGCCTTGCCAACTGGTACCTTTGGTAACTGCATATTTTGTGTGTCACTTGCTCTAGCAGAAGTGGAGTAGAAGCGATGTTTGACCCATGGTTGGCAATTGGAAAGGCTGTGGTTAGAATGAGTGAGGTCATCATGAGAACTAACAAATGTACCAGTGATGCATCTTATTACATGGTTCAGGCTGTGTGGATTGAAAAGTAAAATCGGAATGTGCTTGGATTTGTAGGAGAAAATGAAGTAATCAAATGGGTAAAATTCTTGGAGTAGGTATAGTGAGAGAAAGTAATGAGTGAAAAGCTTAAGCAGTAATTTGTGCCCCTTAATTTGAACTTGTAAGAAATTAAGCAAGAAGTATAATGACTTCCTTTAGAGAACTTAGAACAGATAGGAAGAGAAAATGGACTGGGATTTGGCAGTTTTATACCCATCAAGTTTTATGTACAGGCTGAATCATAGTCCACTGTCTATCAGTAAGTTGTGTCAGAGAAAAAAAATACATAAGAAAAAAGAATTTCAGCAGAGTGATCTGAAGGGTCACTGAAGTTCATGCTCATTAAGCAAAGTTGAAAAACTAGCTTTTTCCTCTTCAGTGGAGTCACTCAGTCGTGTCTGACTCTTTGCGACTTCATGGACTGTAGCCTAGCATGCTCCTCCATCCATGGGATTTTCCAGGCAATAGTACTGGAGTGGGTTGCCATTTCCTTCTCCAGGGGCTCTTCCTGACCCAGGGATCGAACCTGGGTCTCCTGCATTGTAGACAGATGCTTTACAGTCTGAGCCACCAGGGAAGTCCTAGCTTTTTCCTCTAGCACAGCTGAAAGAGTAGCATTGTGTATGATATCCACCTATTCTCCTGTATGGTCCAGATGGAATTTCTATAGGAACCATAGGAATTCTATTTAGATCCTGATCCCCAGAAGTCACTGATTTTCTGAAAATGGCCATAATAATTTCCAACTTCACAGTAACTCATTCATATAATATAAACTCCATTAACAATTTTAGCTATCCATTTAAGACAAACTGAAACATTTTTTTTCCCACTGTGTTGGATATTTTTTAAATGAATACTTTGCTTGTTTGTTTGCACTAATTCACTGATGAATTTACTTGAAATGGTCAATCCGGCTGTATAATTATGCAAAGCTAATGGATTTCTTGGACTAGGTCATTAGATAATTATATTAGTTAATGTTCTTGGGTTGTAAACAATGAAAGCTGACTCTCTTAGCTCAGATGAAAGAGGAACCTCAATGGCAAGACATTGAAATAGTTTATGTCATCAAAGGAACAGTTGTGCAAATAAGGCTTAAAAAGGGATTGAACCAGGACAGCTTTTTTTTTAGTGTTTTCTACTTAACATTTTTTTCTTAATTAAAAATACTCATGGTTCTCTCCTCTAGACTATAGTAAGCAATTTTTTTTTCCTCCACAAAGAGACAAATAGAAAACACATTATGCTTTGTGGACGATGCAGTCTTTGTTGTATTAATCATTGCTACCAATGCAGTGTAAGCAGCCAATCACAATGCACAAATAAATGAGTATCTGTGCACCAATAAAACTATTGATGTACACTGAAATATAAATGCCACAGAATTTTCATGTACCATGAAACACCATTCTGTTTTTAATTTTTTTCCATTAAAAAATCTAAAAACCATCCTTGCCTGCTGATCAGCCAAAACCAAGCAGCAGGCTGGCCTGGCCTGTGTATCTTACTCTGTCCAGTTTTTCTCTAGATGGCTGCATGAATGCTCAACAACTTATAATCTCTCTCTGTTCAAAGTTTACAATTCTGGGACAGATAATCCTATTAACTTTTTCTGAGTCAGTTTCTACTCCTTGCTCAAATGTTCTCTGCCAGATGGGAAGGGCTACACAAGGCAGACATGGTCTCTAAAAGTCTATCAAGGGGTATTAGGTGTAGTTTTTTGCAAAGATTGGGCAGGGATTATTTGTAGCTAAGAAGCCCCTCAACAAAAAACCTACTGCAATAATACTATTTATTTTTATTTGTCTTCATGTGCTGTGCTGGCTTAGTCACTCAGTCATGTCTTGGATTACAGCCCACCAGGCTCCTCTGTCCATGGGGATTCTCCAGGCAAGTATACTGGAGTGGGTTGCCATATCCTCCTCCAGGGGATCTTCCCAACCCAGGGATTGAATCCAAGTCTCTCACATTGCAGGTAGATTCTTTAACTTCTGAGCCACCAAGGAAGCCCAAGAATACTGGAGTGGGTAGCCTATACCTTCTCCAGGGGATCTTCCAGACCCAGGAATTGAACTGGGCTCTCCTGCATTGCAGGCAGATTCTTTCCCAGTTGAACTGCCAGGGAAGCCTATATGTCTTCATACTACTAAGCAAATGTATATATTTAGTAGGTAGGGACTTTGTTAATCAGTGCATCCACACTTACACTTTGTTTGGCTCTTTATGTTTTCTTTATTTTGAGGTAAGAAAGAATTTTCACAGGAGGGATGATAAGAGCTCCAAACAGTACATAAGTGCAGCCCTTCTTTGAGATGTTCCAAGCTCCATGAGATCTTAATTTAAAAATTTCAAAAGTTAAACAAAAATTTTCAACTGCTTAAAGATGTTTAAAGCTTCTTCTTACATGAAAACATCGAACTTGTGGAGAATGACATAGAGATCCTTTATCAGTTCAGTTCAGTCACCCAGTCATGTCCGACTCTTTGTGACCCCATGGACTTCAGCACGCCAGGCTTCCCTGTCCATCACCAACTCCTGGAACTTGTTCAAACTCATGGCCATCAAGTTAGTGATGCCATCCTTCATGATCTGACCTCAACATACAGTACTATTCTGTCAACATGCCCTAGTATTCTTACTCAAGATATGTTCCACATATCTGCCCACATATCTGTTTGTGCTTAGTTGCTCAGTCATGTCTAACTTTTTGCAAACCTATGGATTATAGTCCACTGGGCTCCTCTGTCCATGAGTTTCCAGGCAAGAACACTGGAAACTATTCTTGTCAACCCTTCTCCAGGGCATCTTCCTGACCCTGGGATCAAATCCATGTCTCCTGTGTCTCCTTCACTGCAGGCAGATTCTTGAACAATGAGACATCTGTGAAGCCCCCACATTCCTGCCCTACTGTTCTCTAAACACACTGTACACAACTTTGTATCTTGCAGCAAAATCCATCCAAAACGCATTTTCTCCTTTTTACCTGAGAACTCCTGCTTGGAATTCCTTAACCCACACAGTTGTTTCCCATCCTCTGTGCTT
Source organism: Tragelaphus eurycerus (assembly GCA_935064755.1). Classification (NCBI taxonomy): domain Eukaryota; kingdom Metazoa; phylum Chordata; class Mammalia; order Artiodactyla; family Bovidae; genus Tragelaphus; species Tragelaphus eurycerus. Next base: position 173,839 of record CAKXYN010000321.1, read on the forward strand.
TTAACAGAGAAGGCAATGGCACCCCACTCCAGTACTCTTGCCTGGAGAATCCCACGGACAGAGGAGCCTGTTAGGCTGCAATCCATGGGGTTGTGAAGAGTCCGACACGACTGAGCAACTTCACTTTTATGCATTGGAGAAGGAAATGGCAACCCACTCCAGTGTTCTTGCCTGGAGAATCCCAGGGATGGCGGAGCCTGGTGGGCTGCTGTTTATGGGATCGCACAGAGTCAGACACGACTGAAGTGACTTAGCAGCAGTAGCAGTAGCAGCAGCCTCTTAATCTGAGTTGAATTGAGTTGAGGTCAGTTCAGTCGCTCAATAGTGTCCAACTCTTGTGACCACATGGACTGTCCATCAACTCCAGGAGCTTGCTCAAACTCATGTCCATGAAGTCGGTGATGCCATCCAACCATCTCATCCTCTGTCATCCCCTTTTCCTCCCACCTTCAGTCTTTCCCAGCATCAGGGTCTTTTCCAATGAGTCAGTTCTTCATATCAGGTGACCAAGTATTGGAGTTTCAGCTTCAGCATCAGTCCTCCCAAGGAATATTCAGGACTGATTTCCCTTAGCATGAACTGGTTGAATCTCCTTGCAGTCCAAGGAACTCTCAAGAGTCTTCTCCAACACCACAGTTCAAAAGCATCAATTCTTTGGTGATCTGAGTTCCATAATAATAAAAATCATTATTGACAATATTTGGAATTATATTCGAACCACCTAAAAATAAGAAATATGTCATTTTTCCCTGCCTATAGACTTCAAGTTTAAAATGAATGTGGGTTAATGACCTTATTTTTGTATAGCCTATTGCAGTAGGCATAATTCTAAAATGGCCTCTAAGATTTCATCTTACATGCTGGGTTTCATCATTACATGCTGGGTTGGCTAAAAAATTTGTTAGGGATTTTTGGTACTATATTAGGGAAAATCCCTAACCTACTTCTTGGCCAAACTAATACATCCATTTAAGTGTGAGTTCTACCTGTGAATATCATGTATTATCACTGTTATGATATGTTACCTGAATAAAGAATTTCTGCAGATATACTTAAGATCCTTATTTAGGTTACTCTGATCTAGTAAAAAAGTGATATTATCCTGGGCAGGCTTGCCTTAATTGGATGTGTTTTTAAAAGAGAGAGATCTCAGAGAAATGCTCTTATGCTGGCCTTGAATGGGAAGATGTGGTCAAGGGTACAACCTATCAATTACAAAATAAAGAAGTTCAGGGGATCTAATGTATAGTATGGAAATCACAATAATACTGTATTATAGACTGGAAACTTGCTAAGAGAATAGATCTTAAGTGTTTGAGACATACACACACACAAGTAACTATGTGAGGTGATATATGTGTTAACTTGATTATACGAATCATTTCACAACATGCATGCATATCAAATCTACATAGTGTACACTTTAAATATCTACAATTTTATTTATCAATATCACTGTAGTAAAGTTGGGGCAGGGGAAGATGAAAAATGAAGCCATTTTCCATTTTCAATAGGCTCTGTGAATGGGACCAAGTGGACAAAACCAACGGAGTGAAACTGTCTCAGGGAGCTCTATGCTAAAGGATTATATCTAGAAGCTACAACTGCATCTGATTTATCATAATAAATAATTAATCATTATGTAGATAATTATGAGATTTGGGTCATTGAATTAGTGATATTTAGCTTTGATTTTAGACTTTGAGTTGAAAATAATGAGATTTAGACTTAGATGAAAAGATATGGGATTTTGAGCCAAATATGTGATAGAATGAGAGTCAGGAATTTTGATAGATGGTGGAAATATTTTGCATTTGTGAAGCATTTGTGCATCTTTACGTGGCAGGGAGGCAGATTGTACTAACCAGGATTCTGTAGAGCTCCCAAGATTCCCACCACCTGATGTGTATGTTTTGTATTATCATCTTCCCTTGAGTGTAGGCAAAATGTGTGGAACTAATGAAATATTGCTCTCATGATAAGGTGACATGGAAAAGGTAAAGGGATTTTCACATGCAATTAGGTCTTTAATTAGTTGACTTTGACCTTGAAGGAGATTATCCCAGGTGGTGCTAGTGGTCAAGAATCCTCCTGCCAATGCAAGAGACATAAGAGACGAGGGTTCAACCTCTGGGTCAGGAAGATCCCCTGGAGGAGGGCATGGCAACCCATTCCAGTATTCTTGCCTTGAGAATCCCATGGACAGAAGAGCCTGGTGGCCTACAATCCATAGGGTCACAAAGAGCTGGACATGACTAAAGTGATTAGGCACAGCACATCACATCCTTATTGGGGCTGACCTAATCAGTAAGTTTTTAAAAAGAATAACTCCCTTACTGATGTAAAAGAAAAGAGAGAACCATGTCATGAACTGTCTATGGAGGGGCACGTGGCTAGTTTCTGAGGGATGGCTGGAACTGAGAATGGTACCTAGCTGACAGGAAAAAAAGGAAATATCAGACCTCTAGGTACAAGAAATTGAATTTTGCCAATAACCACAAGAGCTTAGAAGAGAACCCTAAACACCAAAAAGGAATGGAACCCCAGCTACCATTTTGATTTAAGCCTTTTGAGAGCTCTGCAGAGGATTCAGGTAAACAGTATGCGAACTTCTGACCTGCAGAAACTGAGATAGTGCATGACGTGTGTGTTCAGTCATGTCCGACTGTTTGTGACTCCATAGACTAGAACCTGCCAGGCTCTTCTGTCCATGGAATTCTCCAGGCAAGAATACCAGAGTTGGTTTCCATTTCCTTCTCCAGGGCATCTTCCTGACTCAGGGATCAAACCCACATCTCTTGCCTCTCCTGCACTGGCAGGCAGATTCTTTACCACTTAGCCACCTAGAAAGCCTGAGATAATAAGCAGATGTTGTTTGTGGTATCACTTAAGTTTGTGATAATTCGTTGCACAGCAATAGAAAGCTAATACAACTGTGTTGCAATTACTAGTCTCAGTTCCCAGATGCCAGCCTGATGCGCTTGTTGACAGTATTTTATAATCTATATCTAATTGTAAGTTTTACCAAGAAAATTTAGTACACATTTGCATAATTCCCTCACTAGTAAATTGAATACATCGTCCCTCTCACTCAATCCTTTATAGGAAAGCTCAGGTCTTTCTATATTCATTGTCTATTCAATGTTTCTATCTTTGCACTGAAATTAGTATTATTTTTCATTGTTTTCTTTTTTCTTCACAATCTGATAAATGTTTATGTTTGCTTAACTGCTAATCCAAAAAAAAAAAACAAACACAGAATTTTAATTTGTATATGAGACTATTTTATGTCCCTGTTGCATAGAACAACTAACTATATTTCCTTAGCAGGAAAAAGATCCAGAAACAGAGTCAATTCTGATTTCATTATATACTTGTCCTCTATTAGTTTTCTCCAGTATCTTGAAACCACTAACTGTGTCTGAGTTCATTTCACCAATTATTGCTTCAGCCAAAAAGCAGGAGCTAATATCCTCAAGCACCAAAACATTTCAAAATTCAAATATATAAAAGAATGCCCATTACAAAATGAGTCACACAAATAAACTCACAAAGTAGAATAAATCATATTACAGTTATAAACCATCTTTTCTGAGATTTTAAATAAAGCTATTCTTAAAATATCCATAGAATAAGTATATCCAAAGGATATATTTTTAAAAAGAATTACACATGATTTTCACTAGAATATGTACTTTGAATTTCCTTAAGCATTAACAATAGATATTAATAGTTATTATAAAAATGAATGACATATTTTAAGATTGAAAATATTTCTGTAAAAAAAGGTACAGAGTCTGGAATGGTAATTATCATTATTAGTAAAATCTGGAATTTTTTGTTTATTTTCTTAAGGTGGCATGGATTGGATCATGAGGAGAATGCACAGTTCCAAACATTTTCTGACATACACACGTGTGAGATTGTTAGGGTGAAGCCAGAAAAAGATTTATTCAGGCCCATAATTCTTCCCCATGTCAAGGGGAAGGATACTGGTGAACCCCATCAGTAACGGCAGCCTTGCTATCCCTAAGCCAGTCCAATGACAGCTGTCTTATCCTTCTCTTGAGGTACTAGGATTTTGTGTCCAACTACACTAGGTGTTACTTTGATCTTGGGTTCTAAGTCCCATTTTCAGTCACAGCATCTTAGATCTAATTGCCTCCTACTCCTATCCTAAGGAGCATGGTGAAGTGCGGGTCTGACCTCATGTTGCTTCTAGTCTCACTCCTTGGATACTGATGACGGCCTGACTGGGTCTCATGTCTGAGTCTGAGCTGATTCTGCAGCTACCTGCTTTCTTGCCCAGATCTTAGTCCTGGGTCTCCGCTTCCATGTGGCTGACTTCTCTCTGTAACACTCACCTCACATACATTTTCATCCATTGTCTCCATGTACCACTAACACAAGTGAAAAATTCTGATGAAATATATGGAGACTTAAGAGGAATTTTAAATAGTGAAAAAATAGAATCAAATTCCAAGCTTCCTAACCTTGCCTTAGGTCAATTTTCCTTGCAAGGTTTCTCCCATATTATTTTCCTTTTCTAGGTAAGACTTCATATCCCTGATATTTTAAAATACTGAATAGTTACAGTTTTCATTCTCTGTCTTCTACATCCTGATCTCAATTCACTTAATTGATTTCACAATGCACAAATGAATTTGGTTGCAGTCTGTAGAAAAATTTCCAGATCAAGCCACAAAACCCTCACCTATCATGACAAAAAACATTGTTGTTTTTTTTCCCCCAAAATATCCAAGTCATCTGCCTCTGAAATGAATCCAGCTGCTGTATCTAGAATATAGAATTAGTAGATATACTATTAGAATATTAAAAATATTTTTTCTTTCTTTTAGATTACTTTTATTGTTGGACTTGTTATTGTCATTGCTACTGCTGCTACTATTATCATGGTTATTACCACAGGGCTTCTCTGGTGGCTCAGATGGTGAAGAATCTCCTTGCAATGTGGGAGACGTCCCTGGGTTAGGAAGATCCCCTGGAAGAAGGCATAGCAACGCACTCTAGCATTATTTCCTGGAGAATCCCATGGACAGAGCAGCCTGGTGGGCTGCAGTCCATAGGGTTGCAATGAGTCAGACATGACTGAGCAACTAAGCACAGCACAGCACCACAGCTCATATCTTTACTAATATTTACCGTTCATTATTATACTTGATTCCACATCAAAACTTAGGTCTCTGATTGCTCCACTGTTTTAAGAATCTGTAATTAGCAACTATGCTAGGCAGCCTCTAAAATGACTCTTAATGTTTCCTGATTCCTGGTACTTATGACCTTGTATAATTCACCCTCCACCCCCAACCTTGTGCATTTAAAAGAGAGTGTGTATGGCCCACTTCTAAACACTAGAATATAGTGATAGAAAACAAATGTCACATCCAAAGTCAGGTTACAAAAGACTGGTTTATGTTTTGCTGGCCTTCTCTTGCTCTCTTACTTCTGACTTTGATGGAATCCAGCTGACATTTTATGAGCTGAGCTACAGAGAGACCTGATGGAAATGACTGAGGCTGGCTTCTGGCTACCAACCACAGGCCTGAAGTTCTCAGATCAACAGCCTACAAGAATCCAATTCCTGCTAACAATTCTGTGATTGAGTTTGGATGTGAATTCTCCCTCAGCTGAACCCCGAGATGATTATAACCCTAGCTTATACCTTATGTGCAGCCATGGGAGAAATTCTGAGTAAGGGATTCAGCTACATGTTGTGTAGACTTCTGACCAACAGAAGCTCTGTTGTTTAATCTACTATGCTTTGGGGTATTTCATTATGCAGCAGTAGATAACCAACAAAACGTTTTACCTAACTGATTTTTTTTGTCTCTTTCATGGCTCTGTAACTCCATATATTATCCCATCAATAGTTACATAATATCAGTTACAGTAGTAATTGTTATTTATTTCTTCAACTAACCTACAAGACATTAAGCAAAATAGGAACTGCCCTGATTACTCCTGTGATCAGCTCTGTATTCTGTCACTATCCCCTCAGAACTCTACCAAGTATGACTTTGTCCGTTAACAGGTATCCAGTAAATATTACAAAAAAGATGAAGTTGTCTAATATGTATCAGCTATAAAAACAGTACTTTCTTGACTCAGATACCTGATGCGAGGAACTAACTCACTGGAAAAGACCCTGATGCTGGGAAAGATTGAAGGCAGGAGCAGAAGGGGATAATAGAGGATGAGAAAATTGGATGGCATCACCGACTTGATGAATATGAGTTTGAGCAAACTCCAGGAGTTGGTGATGGCAGGGAAACCTGGTGGGCTGCCGTCCATGGAGTCGCAAAGAGTTGGACACGACTGAGCAACCTGGATTGAACTGAATGACTCAGAAATTGAAAAGAGAAAGAAAGACTATCTTGCTACCTATTTTAGATACATAGGACAAAGAAATAAAGAGAATGTTTTTCCATGTGAGAGACAGAGAAATGTCATCAAATAAAAGTGGCAGTGTAGAGTTTAATCTCGAAGTGAAGAAAACTGAATCAGATGGTTCAATTCAGCTACTGACAGTTCTCTAACGTTTTTTAAGACCACCACTTTTGTCAGCATTCTGAGATTGAGTTATATACTTGCTAAGCATCGGGTTTCTTATGTTCCAGATGTCCTGCTAAGGTTATAATTATTTTCTTCTCAGTTTTATACTTATAGTCACTCCCATATTAGACTTTAAGAGTGATTCACAATGATACAGAAAGGAAAATGGATATTCAAACGATGTGGTTTTCTCAGACTGACATTGCATCTGCTGCTACTGGAACCCTGGCTAGCAAAGAAGTTTAAGGTCTGTCAGCATCTCTTTCTAATGAAAATTCCCAGGAATATAATCACCATTGCTACTAAAAGCAGCAGCTCCTGTTGCTTCTTGTGATGAGTTTCATTTCCTCCTCAATTCCTGATCAGTTTCATCTTTCATCACACATTTCAGTATTGCTCTTTAAGCACTATTCAACAAGTGTTCCAATAGCTGAAATCTAATATTATCAGACTTCTGTCTTACATATTCTGATTCTGTAGGATATGTATGTTTGATAAATATCAAGGTGAGTCTTACCTGCAGGGACGTTTCAAAATCACAAGAAGACAGCTTAAAACTAACACCACGCTGAAACTATCTAGAAATAACAAGGGTGCTATGTAGTTCTCTCAAATAATTTCAAGACATTTAAACTTTGAATCTCTTTTAACTCTACACAATTGAAAAAATCCTAAAAGGTTACATTTTAATAGTCACAAAACTAAAAATCAATGCATTTATTCTACAGGCACTATAGCACTTTGGGATACAGAAGAGTCAGACATATTCCCTGTCCTTGAGGAGCTCAAACTCTACCAAGACAGTTGAAATCAATGTGGAGATGGAGATAAAATCCTTCAGATAAACGAAAATCAGAAGTTTAAGAATTTCATGCCAGGATATGTGATCCAAACCATGTGTTAACATGATAATTACATCTAGATTTCCTAAAATTATGCAGAGTACATCATGAGAAACGCTGGACTGGAAGAAACACAAGTTGCAACCAAGATTGCTGGGAGAAATATCAATAACCTCAGATATGCAGATGACACCACCCTTATGGCAGAAAGTGAAGAGGAACTAAAAAGCCTCTTGATGAAGGTGAAAGTGGAGAGTGAAAAGGTTGGCTTAAAGCTCAACATTCAGAAAATGAAGATCATGGCATCTGGTCCCATCACTTCATGGCAAATAGATGGGGAAACAGTGGAAACAGTGTCAGACTTTATTTTTCGGGGCTCCAAAATCACTGCAGATGGTGACTGCAGCCATGAAATTAAAAGATGCTTACTTATTGGAAGGAAACTTATGACCAACCTAGATAGCATACTGAAAAGCAGAGACATTACTTTACCAACAAAGGTCTGTCTAGTCAAGGCTATTGTTTTTCCTGTGGTCATGTATGGATGTGAGAGTTGGACTGTGAAGAAAGCTGAGCACTGAAGAATTGATGCTTTTGAACTGTGGTGTTGGAGAAGACTCTTGAGAGTCCCTTGGACTGCAAGGACATCCAACCAGTCCATTCTGAAGGAGATCAGCCCTGGGATTTCTTTGGAAGGAATGATGCTAAAGCTGAACTCCAATACTTTGGCCACCTCATGCTGAGTTGACTCATTGGAGAAGACTCTGATGCTGGGAGGGATTGAGGGCAAGAGGAGAAGGGGACGACAGAGGATGAGATGGCTGGATGGCATCACTGACTCGATGGATGTGAGTCTCAGTGACCTCCGGGAGTTGGTGATTGAGAGGGAGACCTGGCGTGCTGCGATTCATGGGGTCGCAGAGTCGGACACAACTGAGCGACTGATTTGATCTGATCTGAATGCAAAAATAAATAGATAAAATCATATACTTTTCATGGAAGGAAGGGGAAACTAAGGTCCTGTGGAACTGATCTTTATTTCACCCATGGGCGGAGGAGCCTGGTAGGCTGCAGTCCATGGAGTCGCTAAGAGTCGGACAGGACTGAGCGATTTCACTTTCACTTTTCACTTTCCTGCATTGGAGAAGAAAATGGCAACCCACTCCAGTGTTCTTGCCTGGAGAATCCCAGGGATGGGGGAGCCTGGTGGGCTGCCGTCTATAGGGCTGCAGAGAGTTGGACACGACTGAAGCGACTCAGCAGCAGCAGACAATGCAAGGAGTTAAATTCTTGGCTTTTTTTAAATACAAAGAATATTAAATGACATATGTTGTACTTATAATGAAAGACAGGGTTATTCCTGATGGTTTCGACTCTTATCTAGGAAATAAATGTCAGCCAGGAGGAAGAACAGTGGTTGGGTGGAAGAGGACGGTAAAGAGACAGTTAAATACTAAAGAGTGGGATCTGTTTTAAAAGGTGCTTGCAAGTCATGTGTCTGTAATTCAGCCAAGCAAACATACTTATTACATGCTAATAAGCTTGTCAATAACAGAAGTTGATATGAGCAGAAGATCAGAGGCTTTACTTTGTAAGTGTTTAACCCTGAATTCTAAAAAGCGACTCTGACATTAGCTTTAACCGTACATTTTGCCAAGTGACACATAATTATGATCATTATAACATTAGGATGTGTCGTCTCTATTTAAAATATACAGGATATGGATGGCTTTTTGGGTAAAATTCTCTGAGCATATCAATAAAATGCCCACTGACTTTTGGGATGTAGCTGTGCCCTTCACATAGTGTCATTACAGAGAGACCTTATTTCACAACCAAATGAAGATTCAGTGGTGAGTCTCCACCAATGGTTTATGAAATCTAAATCCTGGATTTGCAGAGGTACAGTATTCCCATAGAGTACTTTGTGCAAAATGGATTGGAATCTGCTATGGTCTTACATCTCTTTGACAGTCAATTTTGTGCCTTATTCGCAAATGTAGCACTTGGTGTGAAGTCGTTCGCCATCAATGTTACAAATCCTAATGAAGTGTTTTACCTCCTACCAGATTTCAGTGGGGAAGGCTTTCAAATGCATTTCCATTTATACATGCCTGCTTTTTACTCTCAGTGCACAGTGAAATCCTTCTGAATAATGTGCTTTATTTTCTATTTCCTTTCTTTGGCAATGTGTGTTGAAAGACAGAAAGTAGATTGGTGTTATAAATGCAAAGAGAGAAGCAATTAAGTCATAAATAATTGGGTAGGCTCTGCCTAATATAGATGTATTGTTACAAATCAGAGAGTCAACTTTGGGATTTTGTTCTCCATGCCACTGATTTCAGTTTTCTATCAATGTTGAGGAGGCAAGGACTCTATTTTCTTTTTTTTTGCTAGACCTCAGAAACAATATATACAAGCTTGTGTGCTAAGTCATTGCGATCCCATGGACCGTAGCCTGCCAGACTCCTCTATACATAGGATCCTCCAGGCAAGAATATTAGAGAGGGTTGCCATGCCCTCCTCCAGGGGATCTTCCCAACCCGTATCTCCTGCATTGGCAGGCTGGTTATTTACCATTAGCGCTACCTGGGAAGCCCTATACAAGCCTGTCGTTTCAGTGTTTTAGAGCTCTCATTCTGTATTTTTCATCTTTCAAGCTGAGTGCCATTAAGAGGAGTAAAATTTAGGTACTAAAAGGAGAGTGTTAACTAAAAAAAAAAAAGATAAATTGTGTCAAAAAATAGTTACAAAAATAACAGAAAAAATTAAATAAAGCCACTTGTTTTGCTTTCAGACTAGTCAGCACAATTTGATATAATGATAAATTTACATCTATTTACATTAGTTTGGTAAACAACAAAAGCTTTTCAATTATGTATGTGACTTCTATCTTTCAATATTTTCAAAATAAGTTACAAGATATCTTAATTGATTGTGAACATGATTTTGATTTAAACTACCATATTCAGTCACTGATAAAATGATTTTATCACCCAGCTATGCTGCTGCTGCTGCTGCTGCTGCTGCTAAGTCGCTTCAGTCGTGTCCGACTCTGTGCAACCCCATAGATGGCAGCCCACCAGGCTCCTCTGTCCCTGGGATTCTCCAGGCAAGAACACTGGAGTGGGTTGCCATTTCCTTCTCCAATGTGTGAAAGTGAAAAGTGAAAGTGAAGTTGCTCAGTCGTGTCCGACTCTTAGCAACCCCATGGACTGCAGTCCACCAGGCTCCTCCGTCCATGGGATTTTACAGGCAAGAGTACTGGAGTGGGGTGACAGTGCTTTCTCCAAAATCATGCTAATAAACCACAAGTTTTAGGATTTATTCATTTCTATAATTATTACTATCATTTGAAAACTTACTAAGGAAGGCATGTATCTTTGGCCTCTGTTGCTACAAGTATGATCAAGATGTAATAAAAACACTGACTGCAGATTTCAAAGCAATTGGTATAATATTATACCCTTGAGTTTCAAAGATAATAATAATAGCCCTAAACTCTATGCCAGGAGCTGTCCTAATGCTTCTTTGTCGTTTTACTGCACATTCTCAAGGTATCATTATACAGATGAAGAAAGTAAGCCCTAGAGAATGACTCAGGGTCTCCACATCCAGTAAAAAGACAAAACAAAACAAAACAACCTGAGATTTAAATCCAGACAGCTTGTCCCCAGCATCAAGTCTGTATAAGTGCTATCATCTGCCACCTCTCCTGTTCCCTCAAACCCTTACCTAATATCCATTACTACAGCTTCGGCAGTCAAGGCAAGAAGGAATAAAAAAAAACTTACAAGCTGGGATCTACTCAAGCACTGTTAGTTAGGCTTATTGGGCTGCCTTTGTAGCAATGATGAATGAGTTTAAAAAAAAAAAAAAAGGAATTATTTTTAATAAAGCACTGGGACAGCAACTCATAATAAGCCCCTACTATCTTCCCCTTAACGTATTTGTGCAGGCATAGGAAAGCGTGAAAACACACATTTTTAATAGATCAGATATATAGGCCATTTATTGCTGTGATATCTGAGAAATTTTATCAGCCATTGAAAATAGCTGAATACACATGACCTTCACATCACAGGACTGGTGTAGAAAAAGGAGGAAGGGGAATATAACATTCCCATGGACAATGTGCTGTGGATTCTTATTTAGTCTAGGCTCTTCTGGTCATTAGATATTGTCAGTAGTTTATAGAGTCTATAAAATAACTGAAAACAAGAACAGTATCATCCCTAAAATACAAAATAAAGAAAATAAAGTGCAAAGTTAAAAAATACACAACTAAAATATTAGTATAATATTACATCATATGAATGAGTTATAATTTATCTGCATTTTTAACACGCAAGTACATGAGCTATATTTAGGTGGACGGGAAGACTAACAGAGTGGCCATGGATTCCTGGAGACATCCTTGGACTGAACAAAACTTTGCCAGGTTCTCAGCTCCTGATTCTGCCACCCTTAGTTCCTCACACTCAGTCCTGCTGACCTCCTGTCCTACAGGCTCAGTATCACTGTTTCCAAGGTCAAATGGAACTCACAAAACCAGAAAGAAAGGCACTCTCAGCTTCTCTGAAATTTGGCAGTAATTTTAAATTATTCTGGCATGGGGTAGAAGTGGTTTACTCTATGTAACAGAGAGAGCCAGTGGGAGTTTGCAGAATGACTTAGGGAACCTAAAGCTAGGCTCTGTGATAACCTAGAGGGGTGGGAGGGGTACTCAAGATGGGAGGGAGGTAGGAGGGGGTTCAAGAGAAGGGGACATTTGTATACCTATGGCCATTTCATGTTGATGTATGGCAAGAAAAAAAAAATCACAATATTGTAAAGTAATTACCCTCTAATTAAAAATAAAATAATAAAAAAAAGAAGATAAGACAAAACTGGTTAGAAGCTACTAGGCCCAAGATGGTAGAATATTTGGATCCCAATAGACCTTGAGCCTTAGTATAAGTACATTGTAATATATTAGCATCTGCTAAATAAACCATAGATGCCATGAGAGTTCAGAGGTCCACCAGGAAAGACCAAATATTGGGTGCTGCCTCAATTCCTGGAAATCCCAGCCCTCTCTTCAAAATAGTTAGCCTTTGAAATTACTCAACTCATAAAAACGAATACTCCCACACCTCAGGCTCCCTCTCACTTTCTGAGATGGATCCCATTCTGTCTATTGAATGTGTTTCTCAATAATTCTTGAATTCTTTCCTGTGCAAAGCCAAGGGCCCTCAGTTGGCAGTCCATTCTAGGAACTCAATTTTGACTTGATACATGACCATTCTCTGGTGATCCATTTTTCCTACAAAAACCTTGGCCACATCTATGTGCTACATCAGAACTAAGCATTGGATTTCAGCTATAACTGACAATTTAATTTTTTTTTTTTTTTTTTTCTTACTGACGTCCACAGTAACACAGCTTCTCTGAAAATATTGGTGCTAATATACTGTTAACTCTTGTGCTCCAAGTCCCTCACTGTGTCCCAATCTGTAGTCAGGACAAAACTTCTTTGGTGATCTCTAATTATTGTTTGGATGGCCCATCTACCACCAGAATATTGTTCCTCTTACTTGACCTTTTACCTCCTATAGTGTATATATATACACATATATGTATATATACTTCATGGGAAATAGATGGGGAAACAGTGGAAACAGTGTCAGACTTTATTTTTCTGGGCTCCAAAATCACTGCAGATGGTGACTGCAGCCATGAAATTAAAAGACGCTTACTCCTTGGAAGGAAAGTTATGACCAACCTAGATAGCATATTCAAAAGCAGAGACATTACTTTGCCAACAAAGGTTCATCTAGTCAAGGCTATGGTTTTTCCTGTGGTCATGTATGGATGTGAGAGTTGGACTGTGAAGAAGGCTGAGCGCTGAAGAATTGATGTTTTTGAACTGTGGTGTTGGAGAAGACTCTTGAGAGTCCCTTGGACTGCAAGGAGATCCAACCAGTCCATTCTGAAGGAGATCAGCCCTGGGATTTCTTTGGAAGGAATGATGCTAAAGCTGAAACTCCAGTACTTTGGTCACCTCATGCTGAGTTGACTCATTGGAGAAGACTCTGATGCTGGGAGGGATTGAGGGCAAGAGGAGAAGGCGACGACAGAGGATGAGATGGCTGGATGGCATCACTGACTTGATGGACATGAGTGTGAGTGAACTCCGGGAGTTGGTGATGGACAGGGAGGCCTGGCGTGCTGCGATTCATGGGGTCGCAAAGAGTCAGACACGACTGAGCGACTGATCTGATCTGATCTGACCTCCTATAGATTCAGAACATGACCCCTGAAGCTCTGTTACACCTGGGCTAGAGTGATTCACAAATCACTTTAAGGTTCAGCTGCTGCATTTTGGATCTCTGGAGATCTCTATTCATCTAACTTATTATGATGGGAGAGGATGGTCATCCTTGTCCAGATGAATCTCTGGTCAGCCAGGCTCAAAGGCATTTGTAGCAGAAGAGCAGATTCCAAGTTTATCTATTTCTGGACATAACTTACCATAAACAAAAAGCATGATTTCCTGACACTTCCCAAGATTATACAAACTGAACTCTCTTCTGTAGATGAAGATGAAGATACATGTATTTGTTCTCCTTTTACCACATTTTTGGGAGCACATCAGTCATTCTGCTCCATTTAGTGAGAGGCATACTCTCAAGATTTTTACTAATTTCTTGAGAACATTATTTCAAACAGTGATAGCTAAGGCTTCTTCTTTTCTTTTTTAATGGGTAACATGGTATTGTATAAAGTAATTTTTAAAAATGTTTCTTAAATTTTATCAGGCTTGGAATTTAGAATGACTTCCTAGATCAATGAATCATGATTTTTTTTAAAAAAGAGGAGAGGAAAAAGAATATTTAAAAACCCTTGAAGCTTTGAGTTACCACAATTGTGGAGGGTATAAGGGTATACCAATAGATACTTTCAATGAATATTCAGGACTGATTTCCTCTAGGATGGACAGGGTGGATATCTTTGCAGACCAAGGGACTCTCAAGAGTCTTCTCCAACACCACAGTTCAAAAGTCACCACAACTGTGGAGGGTAATAAGAGTATAAGGAATACTGTGGTAAAGAGACTTCAAGAGGAAAAACAAGTCATTATCTCATAGCAGGGGTGAAATACGGGCCTTGAATAGGGAAGATATTTCTTATATACTTTCTTAACTGAATTTCTTGCCCTTTTCCATTTCTTACATGTGGCCATCAGTTCAGTTCTGTTCAGTCACTCAGTTGTGTCCAACTCTTTGCCACCCCACAGACTGCAGCATGCCAGGCCTCCCTGTCCATCACCAACTCCTGGAGCTTACTCAAACTCATGTCCATTGAGTTGGTGATGCCATCCAACCATCTCATACTCTGTTGTCCCCTTCTCCACCTGCCTTCAATCTTTCCCAGCGTCAGGGTATTTTTCAATGTGTCAGTTCTTTGCATCAGGTGGCCAAAGTATTAGAGTTTCAGCTTCAGTATAAGTCCTTCCAATGAATATTCAGGACTGATCTCCTTTAGGATGAACTGGTTTGATCTCCTTGCAGTCCAAGGGACTCTCAAGAGTCTTCTCCAATACCACAGTTAGAAAGCATCAATTCTTCAGCATTCAGCTTTCTTTATAGTCCAACTCTTATATCCACACATGACTACTGGAAAAATCATATGTGGCCATTATATATCCTTTTTATCATAGTGATTAATTGGTAATTTAGAGGGTTATAGTTAAGGTAGCAAAGGGTTATAGTGAAGGGTTAAGGTAAGGTAGCTTAGAGGATTATAGTTTATGGTAGTAAAGATTCAAATGGCCTAAACACACAGAAAAGCTGTATCTTTATTATTCAGTTTTCCATTTTGGCTTAGGATATAAGTCTAAATAAACAAGCAATACAATTGGCTAGACTGTCTATGTACTGCAGAGTAGGGTTAGTTTAGGGTGTAAGTGAAAGTATAGTTATAAGAACGTTGACCCAAGGCCCTATTTTCTACCCACTTGTATTCTTTTCTAGTTTCTTTAAAGTACAAAATATTATCAGTAGATATTGATACGAGATCTGCTGGCCTCTGGTTATTTTATACCTCAGCAAAGAGTATACTGCTGAGATGTGCACTGTTGTAACAACTCTGTCCTACATAAATGCATCTAGACTTTCTTACACATTTTTTTATGTTCCCAGAGAACTGGGCTGACCTTATGAGATTTTTAATCTTGTGTGTGTATGTGTTATATAAACTCCAAGGCCACTGCAAAAACCTGTAAATATACTTATAATTTTTTCAAGGCAGTATTATTTTCAAAAATAAAAAAAAAGCCTTCTTATAAATAAATTAACAGCAGAAATACTTCCCTTGCACAGTTCTGAGAAAAGATTTCAGATGAATTCAGAAGAAGCTGATCAGAAGAGAAGTAAAACAATCAATAATCATAATAGAATTTTCTCTATTCATTAACATCATGTGGCAATTTAAACATTTCATACAAGAAAAACTTATATATTTATCAGCTGTTTGTGATAAATACTTTGAGTTTCTTTCTTTGGGGGGCAAATGCCTTTTTACAAGTGATTTCTTTTTAATATCATAAAAGATAAAGACTGTAGGAAAAAAAGATGAAAAAGGGAACTATTTCATGTGTATTATAAATTTAGGAGATGCTTTATACATATGTATCTTTAAGACAATTTTTGTAAAGTAACTTTTGAAACACATGTTTTAAATATGCCTTTTGAGTAATTTTGTATTACTTTAAATTTTATTTGTCATACTTCTAAAAGTCTTTAAATATTTCTCAGTCTTAAGACAATGTATAAGAGTGTTTATTATTTGCTATATTTTAGAAACAAAGAATTTAATTAAATTTTTATACTGAGGACTAAAATTGTGAATGAAATGTATTATTCTAACTTTTCTTCATTTAAAAAAATAATCAAATGTCACTGCATTTCTTTCTAGTTTGCCTTTTTCTCTTTTGACATCTTTTCCATTTTTTCCTCTTCTTCTGTAAGATTTGCAGAAAATGTCATGAAGAAAGAGAAGAGATCTTGAGACCCTTTAGAAACAATTCAGCAATAATTAATAAAACACACACACTTTTTATAACTGGCTAAAGTTGATAATTAAGCAAAAACTCTCAAAAATTCAAATGGAGTTTTGAAGTCATATACATTTCGAGAGGAGAATAAATTCAGTATTTTGGATTTGAAATTCTGAAATATGAAACTTTTCCTTTTCATTCTATTTTGAAGTTTCTTCATAAGTCCTACTGCAAATATTCAGAATACATTCTCAATTATTTGTTTCTGGCCTAATGTGGGACTCATTTCTTAACCACAGTATGTACTAGTAACTGATAGAACCAGAGCTATGTCTGCTAGTGGATGAATAAAATAAATGATATTTTAAACACCTGGTCTGCTAACTGGGAGAAGATGGAAGAAAAGGGGAATTGCACTGAAAAGAGAGAAGAGTAATTCACTTAGCAATGAATATAAGAAAAGTCAAAACCACTGCAGATGGTGGCTTCAGCCATGAAACTAAAAGACACTTGCTCCTTGGAAGAAAAGCTATGACAAACCTAGACAGCATATTAAAAAGCAGAGACATTACTTTGCCAACAAAGGTCTGTCTAGTCAAAGCTATGGTGTTTCCAGTAGTCATGTATGGATGTGATATTTGGACCATAAAGAAGGCTGAGTGCTGAAGAATTGATGCTTTTGAACTGTGGTGTTGCAGAAGACTCTTGAGAGTCCTTTGGACTGCAGGGAGATCCAACCAGTCAATCCTAAAGGAAATCAGTCCTGATCATTGATCGGAAGGATTGAAGATGAAGCTCCAATACTTTGGCCATCTGATGCAAAGAACTGACTCACTGGAAAAGACCCTGATGCTGGGAAAGATTGAAGGCAGGAGGAGAAGGGGATGACAGAGGACGAGATGGTTGGAATGCATCCCTGACTCAGTGGGCATGTTTTGAGTATACTCTTGAAGATGGTAGAAAGACAGGGAAACCTGTTGTTTTGCAGTCCATGGAGTCTCAGAGGGTCTGATATGACTGAACATGCTGTTCAGCAACTGAACAACAGATAGAGAAAGAGGTTAGAGGAACTGATGATAAAAAAGAGCAAAAATATGATAAGATACAGGACAAAAAATATTAAGGAAGTGCCATCGTCAGTATAAAGATGGCAGAGATCCTATTTAGTTCAAAAGTCTATGGGAATTTGGTAGTGTTCTCATCACCCAGGTCTTCTGTAAGATAGTGCAGTTGGCCTCTGAACAACAGGGAGGGTAGGGGCACCTATCCACCACACATGTATCCTTGCTTTCTTTGTAATTTGCTTTCATATCCTTAGAGTCAACTAAGCCTAGATTCAGGAAACCTCAAATCTTGTAATGCCATAGAATTTACTGGAAAAAAAATGTGTGTAAGTAAAGTAAGTGGTGCTTCATAGCTCAAACTCATATTGTTCAAAGATCAACTGTAACTCTTATTTTGAGAGACACTATACTATACTATGGGCTTCCCAGGTGACACAGTTGGTAAAGCATCTGCCTGCCAATGTAGGAGATTCAAGAGATGTGGGTTCAATCCCTGGGTCAGAAAGATCCCCTGGAAAAGGAAATGGCAACCCACTCCAATATTCTTGCCTGGAAAATTCAATGGACAGAGGAGTCTTGTGAGCTAGCAGATTGCAAAGCGTTGGACATGACTGAGTACATACATGCAAGCATGCAATAATAAGTATTAGTTTGTGGAAATCCTGAAAAATGTGTGTGTTTGTGTATATATGTATGTACTTATGTATGTGTATGAACATAAAGTTTAATTTTGCTTATCTAAGTATAAAAACATCATTATATAGTGACTGTACCAAAACTTTTGCTAATTTTATTTGTGTTACTAAAAAAAAAAAAAAAAAAGAAATAAAGATAACTTTAAGGGAGTAAGTTGCAATTTAAAGCAAATACATTGTCTATGGCCATACCACCTGAATGCCCCCGATCGTGTCTAAAAAATATACGTTGAAAACCCAGGTTTGTTTGTTTGTTTTTGATAACCTAGTTTATTTTATTTACAAATGTATGTCAAATATTTAGAAAGGAATATGCAAGATAGCAATGACAACAACAACAAAAAATACTTAAGAAAATCCAGTACTGTGCAACATATACAAAGAAGGCAGAGAACTATGCACATTTCTATAAAACATGTAAATCTATCATTACTTTAAAATAACAATTTAAAACAGAGGAAATCAGTGTAGATCTACCTTTTTAATGCACAGCTGGGCTTGAAGGTAGGAGAATTCACCAACAATGTATACCAAGTTCAGAGTGCTTATGATAGATGTTTACACAAGAAGAGTTTAAGCCACAACATCGGCCATGTAGAGAAGAAGGCTTCAACTGTCACAGAGAAATTACTGGAAAGCTAGTGAGAAGAAATTCTGTACATTTGAAAGGGAATGCAATTCAATGAGGATTGCTTTGTCTATGAGTATTTCTGATAAGTTTTGGAAAACTCATTAAGGCTGTGATCAAACTTAGGTTGTGAAAACACTAGGAAATTCTCCTTTCAGATGACTAAATAATGAAATTGTAATTAAAATTTTCAAATAAATAGTCATGCTATAAATTAAAACATCACAGCCTCAAACAAAATTAAGTTTTCCGTGAACTATAAATGCACAGAAGTAAACTAAAGATGGAGTAGCAGGGCACTTGGGTAACAGAAATAGAAAAACTTATATGAGCAGCAGAGGTGTGAAACAAGACTGCCTACCTGAATCATGGAGGCTGAAAATAAGTGGAAAATGCTGCCCATGGCTAGAGCTGACATCAATCAGTGTACTGGTGGTTGTAGGAGAAATCATCGCAGAGCTTGAGTCAAGTTACTCTCTGGTTGAATAACTAGAGCTGGAGTATCAACAATATTTTGTGAGACAAATTTTAGTCACTGATAGAACACCTGAGTCTGGGTTCGGAGTTACGAGAGTGCCCACAAAATCTATGAAGAGATAACTGTTAAATGCAAAGGAGAGAAATAGTGCACAAAAAATCTTCCCACAGAATTAGACCCAAATTCTCAAACTTCCTGAGAATAACAATGGAAGGTACCAGCAATATAGAGCAATCGTGTTTTAATAGACTCACAGAACAATCTCTAAACATCTTTAAAACCAAGTAGCTCTGTAAACTATAAAATGAGAGCATAACAGTCCTAAGAACAAAATAAGATATTAACAGCAGTTATCTATAGATTAGAATTATATAGAAACGGGTTTATAACACTTAGACAAACAGAGACCATATATTGTTTAATGTTATTATCAGGCTTTTACATTTGTAAATAACCATATAGGTGCTTATGGTTTTTCCTGTGGTCATGTATGGATGTGAGAGCTGGACTGTGAAGAAGGCTGAGCGCCGAAGAATTGATGCTTTTGAACTGTGGTGTTGGAGAAGACTCTTGAGAGTCCCTTGGACTGCAAGGAGATCCAACCAGTCCATTCTGAAGGAGATCAGCCCTGGGATTTCTTTGGAAGGAATGATGTTGAAGCTGAAACTCCAGTACTTTGGTCACCTCATGCAAAGAGTTGACTCATTGGAAAAGACTCTGATGCTGGGAGGGATTGGGGACAAGAGGAGAAGGGGATGACAGAGGATGAGATGGCTGGATGGCATCACTGACTTGATGGATGTGAGTCTGAGTCACCTCCAGGAGTTGGTGATGGACAGGGAGGCCTGGCGTGCTGCGATTCATGGGGTGGCAAAGAGTCGGACATGACTGAGTGACTGATCTGATCTGATACTTGATTTTGCCTCTCGGCCAGCTTAGAGAAAAAATTTGCCTACTCTTGGTACACAAAAGAGTAAAGCACATGCAACTATGACCAATTTAGAGGAGGAAGTCATCAAATCTCCTGTTAAATTTCCAACATTTCCAACAAAACAACTAATCCAAGAGTTCTAAGTAAGTAGAACCTGTAATTCACCCCTAATGTCTGCACTTTTTTGTTACATAAATTAATAATAAAAAAAGGATCAGCTCCAAATCTGGATGGTATCAGTAATTTTATTTTCAGTCAGTTCAATTCAGTTCAGTCTCTCAGTCATGTCCGACTCTTTGCAACTCCATGAATTGCAGCACGCAGGCCTCCCTGTCCATCACCAACTCCCGGAGGTCACTTAGACTCACATCCATCGAGTCAGTGATGCCATCCAGCCATCTCATCCTCTGTCGACCCCTTCTCCTCCTGCCCCCAATCCCTCCCAGCATCAGAGTCTTTTCCAATGAGTCAACTCTTAGCATGAGGTGGCCAAAGTACTGGAGTTTCAGCTTTAGCATCGTTCCCTCCAAAGAAATCCCAGGGCTGATCTCCTTCAGAATGGACTGGTTGGATTTCCTTGCTGTTCAAGGGACTCTCAAGAATCTTCTCCAATACCACAGTTCAAAAGCACCAGTTCTTCGGGGCTCAGCTTTCTTCACAGTCCAGCTCTCACATCCATACATGACCGCTGGAAAAACCATAGCCTTGACTAGATGGACATTTGTAGGCAAAGTAATGTCTCTGCTTTTGAATATGCTATCTAGGTTGGTCATAGCTTTCCTTCCAAGAAGTAAGCGTCTTTTAATTTCATGGCTGCAGTCACCATCTGCAGTGACTTTGGAGCCCCCAAAAACAAAGTCTGACATTTTTTCCCCATCTATTTCCCATGAAGTGATGGGACCAGATGCCATGATCTTCGTTTTCTGAATGTTGAGCTTTAAGCCAACCTTTTCACTCTCCTCTTTCACTTTTATCAAGAGGTTTTTTAGTTCCTCTTCGCTTTCTGCCATAAGGGTGGTGTCATCTGCATATGTGAGGCTATTGATATTTCTCCTGGCAATCTTGATTCCAGCTTGTGCTTCTTCCAGCCCAGCATTTCTCATGATGTACTCTGCATATAAGTTAAATAAGCAGGGTACAAGTGCCTTCAGAAGCAAGGTAAATACCTCTTCTTTCACTTGATACAAAGTTTATATACTTGGTAGGTTCAGGTGATCAACTGCTAACACAGATGTCATTGATCTTGACTTCAGAGAGCCTACTGATTCTGTTTTAACTTGGCAAACTTCAACAGGTCAGGATAATCTAGACACACCACACTTAGGTGGCCATATAACTGGTTAATGCCCAAAGTATTTTCAGTGTAAGATGCTGACTAGAAGAATTTAATATGCATTTATTTCTAAAGGAAAAGCCTCAAGTTTATTTTAAACATTTCTACCAGTAGAATCTGGATAAAAATACAATTTGCTACATCTGCAAATTCAACCAAAGATGAGAAATATTATAGAACTACACTGTGGCTAATTAAACTTCAATTTAAAGTTAACATAATTTAACATAATTAAAAATTCAGTTCGTCATTTCTGTTAGCCACATTTCAAATGCTCAATAGCTGCATTTGTTAGTGGTTACCTTTTGTATAGCACAGACTTAGAAGATTTCCAGCACTGCAAAAATGTGTACTAGACAGGGGAGTTGTAGAAGATAAACTAGGATTCAGACTGAACTTCATCCTATCTAGAAGCAGGATGAAGAATCAACTAAATACAAACTTGTTGCCTTAGCTGATAAAATACATCTGACATTGCCTATGAGGTAGTGAGTACAGTTTTGAATACATTTAGACTACTTTTGGTAAATACCTATGTGAAGATGACAAATAAGTGAAGAAATAGCATAATGCTCAAATGTCTGATGTCAAAGACAGAAATAAATATTAACTTCTAGGTTTTTGCTGAAATCGTGAAATGGTTTTACTGATGACCAGAATAGAGACCTTTAGTTATTAAATCATGTCCAACTCTTTGCTATCCTCCACTATGCATAGTTTGGAGCTAGACCTTTGAGGGACACTGTGTTAGTCACTTACTAATCTCTGATACTAACAATATAATAGAAAGCACTGTAGCTAGTTAGAGGAGAAAAATATTAAGAAATTAAACTCAAAAAATTATAGGTGACTTCTAGAGATTCAGGCTTAGAGATGATGCAGTCAAACATTTCCTGACTATCTCATGGGAATGAACCAGCAAAAACTCTGACACTGTAATTGACATCACTGGCACCAGCCAAGGAGGTGGAGCTCTTTGTCTTGTGCTTGTAGGGTGGGTGCTTGTAGGGTGGGTGCTTCCAGCTCCATTCCCAGCCAGCCTTGTTCCTCACTTCCCAATTAAAGTCCCTATGAATGTACTCGACCTGACAGAGCCTAATTTCCGCATCTACTTTGGCCCCTGGAGGCAAACAGCTGACTCATTGGAAATACCCTGATGCTGGGAAAGACTGCAGGCAAAAGAAAAAGGCAGCAGCAAGAAAGTGAGATGGTTTGACAGCATCACTGACTCAATAGACACGAATTTGAGTAAGCTCCTGGAGATAGTTGAAGATAGAGGGACCTGGCATGCCACTCATGCCACCCCAGCTCATGGGGGTGCAAATAGTCAGACACGACTTAGTGAATGAACAACGATAATGCCTTCTTAGCTTCAAAACCAAAACAGGGTTTTCCTAAATTCTACCTTAAGGATGCACAACTCATACTGTATGAAATGTACCAAAACATGGGATGCATTTTTAAAAACAGCCAGAAATCTTGACTGAAGTTCATGATAATATGGATATCCTCAGCAAAGGAAGAGTACACAGCTAAACTATCTAAAAATTGTCAGAATCAAGAAAGTCATGGGACAAAGGATTTTTAGAAATGAAGGGTGACCTCCTATGTCAAATTCAATAGGGAGACAGTTGAAGAAACAACTATTTTAAATTTAATTTTGTAAAAGATGAACCAGTTGATGTTAAGTCAAGCTTTGTGTGTGAAAATGACAATGTTATATAAAAATTAACTCTGGTAAAAAACTCATTTCACTTGTTTGTCAGGTTTCTGGATTAACAAGCCATCTACCTTGTGGTTGTGGCACATTACATGAATTATCTAATGATATCTCTGCTTCAAACCGTATTTATTTCCTTTGTATAGATAAAGCAAACTTCAGAGACATTAAATATTTTGCCCAAGGTAACAAAACTGGTAGGTACTAGAGCTGGGCATCAAAAGAGCATGCAGCAGCTCCAATGTTCATTATCTTTCCATTACGTTTTGCTCCCTAATATTATTAGACTTTGACCTCAGCAAACTGTAGGACAAGTATAAAAGCATCTGAAAGAACAAAAAAGAAAAAAAAATGTGCTGGATGTTAAAATAAGTTAACTGACAGATAAATGAACAACCAATTCCCAGAGAGTACTTATCAAGTTAGATCAATTAATAAGATAATAATATTAATTAATAAGATAAACTATTTGGTTCTCTGCATATGTTGCTGTGTTTTTACAATAACAAAGTTGAAAATTTGGGAGATAGCATGTTTAATCCTGTTACTGTTGTTTTTATTTTCACATATACTTCTAATTTTGCTATTCTCCTTTACTTCCTGTTTCTGCTGTGTTGACTTAAATCATAGCTTTGGTTTAATTCCTAGTTTCATCATTCAGTACAAATTAGTTGACAGTCTATTGATTCAATCAATGAATGATTATTTACTACTCACCATGTATCAGGTCTTTTTCTAGGTGCTGGGAATATAACTAATGAGCAAGGTCGTTGCAGACTCTGGCTTCATGAAGTCTGGGTTTCTAAGCTAATGTTTCTTCATCTATAAGGTGGAAATTGTACTCCACACTTAAAATTTACTGTGAATGAATAAGCAGATGCATCTAAAAATATTAGCACAGTGGTGACTACTTTATTTATTTATTAACTCACTAATTTACCCATTACAACCACTGTTTCTGTATGCTTATGTTTTATCTTGGTAATTTCTCCTAACTATTATGATTAAATATTCCTGACAACCTATTGGTCTAGTACTCTGATTATGGTATTCCTGGGTTGCCCTATAAACTAGATTTACTCATGTCTGTTGCATATTCTTTTTACCCCTTGATGAACTTCTTTGAAGCACTGGTATGTCTTCCTTTGACCTAATAGTAAATTCTGATGCCTTTCATCATCTGTCTCCATAAATGCCCCATTCTTTTTCCTGCTGGATATACTCCATAGGTTCACAAAGTTTTGAGTACACAGGATTCACCTAGGGAACTAGTTCAAATGCATTTCTCCACCACCACCTTCAATTGCTGGATACCGATTATTGGAATATATTCTTACTAAAGAACAAGCCTTGAGAGATCCAAGACTTAGATAATTATAGGTTATTATAGGCTGAAATGTATCCCTCCGAAATTCTTATGTTGAATCCCTAGCCCACAATACTTCTGAATATAAGTGTATTTGGAGGCAGAGCCTTAAAAGAAGTGAGCAACTTAAAACAAGGCCATTAGGATGATCCCTAATCCAATCTGACTATGGTGCTTATTAAAAGAGGGAATTTGGACAGCAGGATGCACACACAGAGACAAGAGGACATAACAAGAAGGTGGCCATACACAAACCAATGGGAAGAACCTCAGGAGAAACCAAACCTACTGACACCTTCATCTTGGACTACTAGCCGCCTCAACATAAAAAAAAAAAAAAAAAATGTTGTTTAAGCCAGACTGTTTCTGGAAATCTAAGCAAACTAATACATATGATAAAATTTCTATATAGTAAATAAAGAGTGCATGTACTTTTCCCAAGTTCAATGAACTCAAAAAGAAGTACAAATACGATTCAAACATAGATCATTTAATCTACGTAAACACTTTTTTACATTATGCCACATTGGCTCCCATAAACAGCAGTGATATTGTCAGGTTATTAAAGGTAACTCTTGGCTAACAATGAGACTTTTAAGATATTCTCAAGGGAGATCATGGCATTTCCCATATGGAATTGCACATGTGGCAGCTGAGTAAGGATGAAAGGACTGACAAAACGATCCATCATTCAGAGTTCATCCCTACAACACTAGTCTACGGTCCAATGTTCCCCTCTAATATCTGCTAGTCATACAGACTTCCTCTTTAAATTTTCCAGCTGATGGGGTTACTTGTCAGTGAAAAAAGACCTGCACTGATTTTCAACTGTTTTATTTCTTGTCTTGAAATCATCAGAATGAAGAGGGTAAAACCAAAATCTTTTTTGTAATCTGTGATGAAAATTTCACCTGCCTGTTTTCAGTCATCACAGTCAGTCAGTCCACAGTCTAAGTTGAAAACTGATTACAACAGACAATTTTTTTATTATAACTCATCTAACCTTTACTGTACAAGAAAAACTTATCTCTCATCTCACTTTTTGTGTATGTGATGTGTTTTGGGATTGTAAAAAAGTCCTTGAGATTTTCCTATTTTTGTGGGTGTCAGTATTTTCAGAGACATGATTCACAGAGGATAGAATCATTTTCAAGGAATATGAAATTCTGAGTCTGCAGCCTCAATAAGACAAAGGTGAAGTAAAGGAATAAATGAAAATCTCTTGTATCTATAATGAACTTCAAAAGGCAAATTATAAATAACTCAGAATTTTTACCCAGTTATTACATAAGCTTACATTATGCTATTCAAGTTCATAATCAAAATAATGAAGGTGAAACCTTCTATTAGAAAATAATACATCCTTCAGATTAAGACACTGCACTGCACCCAGTTGCAAAAATAAAATGTCCTAATGAAGCTAAAGTTGTGAGATTAATTGCTGTCATATAGTCATTTTTTAATGAAGAGTAACAATTGACTTGACAGGTTAATTATTATAACATCCTGGGTCCACAGTACGCAATAAGAGTTATAATGTACCAGTCAATCAAAGTCTCTCATTTCTGTTACTGTGCTTGAAATCCTCAACTTTCTTTGTTTGTCATATTAACTAGATGACATATGGAAATTACTAAAGGTGTTACCCTCAAGAGAGAACAGAAACATGAAATATTCTGCTCATATTTCTACTGCAATTGATGTTGTGAGATGGCTTCGGCTACACTGAGGAAAAACTCTTCCCAATTTTATAATAATTATTATGTTACCATGGGGCATACTGACATGGAAATTTTGATAAGAATCACTAAAGCTTAGAGCATTCCATTGTTAGTATAGGTTCTTGTAGAATAGAGAAAGATTAGAAAAGTTTTAAAATAAACTCCCTAATGAAAGGAATGTTAGAAGATACTATAATATGTAGAAGTTATTGCTGGTGTTGCTAGATTGTTTTAACAAAAATTTTCAGTCACTCTGTTCTTTCTCTATATAAAGTGTTAGCTGCAAAGTCATGTCCAACTCTTTGCAACCCCATGGGCTGTAGCTCTCCAGGATCCTCTGTCCATGGAATTCTCCAGGCAAGAATACTGGAGTGGATAGCCATTTCTCCAGGGGATCTTTTGGACCCAGGGACTGGGGACCCAGGAAACAGGATCTCCTGCATTGCAGGCCAAAGAAAGTATGTTTTCTGGGGAGTTTTATTTTTTAAGAGCTTATGTTTAAAATTTATTACCTGAATGTGTGTGATTCTTCCTTTTAATGCAATTCAGCCTTTCTAATGTACCTACCCGATCATGTTTGTATATTATGCTCACATTTATACTGAGAGATCCTGCCATCAAAATATACAAAGAAATCTACAGTGAAAGGAGGAATGTGAAGCAACTAGTCCAGAAGTCAAGCACATGAAAGGACAGAAATTGAAAATACTGTTTAGCAATGCAGCGTGGGTGAGAATTGAAAAATGATTTTCAAGATGTCATTGAGATACTACTATGATAAAACAGTGCTGAAGTACTTACACACGAGGTGTCTGTGCATCATATCTAGTGAGAAGAAATTGAATTCTGTGGATCATCTAATCTAAGATGGTGTCAGTTGTAAGAGTACCACTACCAACTTTACTGACAACACTTTCTTACATTTAGAAATTTTATAATCATTGGAAGAGCTTTCTACACATATTCTAATAAAGATAGTTATCACATACATCTTGGTTAGATATCTATAAGAATAAAAGAAAAAATAACTGATCAAATGATTCCTAAAATTTATATTCAACTCAAGTTTTCTGAAATATTCTTTGACTTGATGTTAAAAATGTCTATGTGGTTTTCACAGTATTGTTCCCTGGGACACCAAGAGAGTTGATAATGTAGCATTTTTAAGAGTGCTAACTATTGTCTTGGTTTTTAATGTATGTGCTCAATCACATCTGACTTATTTGCCATCCCATGGACTATAGCCCACCAGCCTCCTCTGTCGATGGAATTTTCCAGGCAAACACTGGACTGGATTGCCATTTTTTTTACTCCAGAACATCAGGAATCGAACCCTCATCTCTTTTGTCTCCTGCACTGGCAGGCAGATTACTTACCACTGTGTCACTTGGGAAGTCCCACTGTCTTTGTTATTTTCTCCTAAGTTTCTGGCGATTCTTTATCTGTTGACACTACTCTTTGTTCTTTTCACTAAGAGATATCAACAGGTTCAGTTAGTTCAGTTCCTCAATCATGTTAGACTCTTTGTGACCCCATGGACTGCAGCACACCAGGCCTCCCTGTCCATCACCAACTCCTGGAGCTTACTCAAACTCATGTCCACTGAGTTGGTGATGCCATCCAACCATCTAATCCTCTGTCATCCCCTTCTCCTCCTGTCCACAATCTTTCCCAGCATCCAGATCTTTTCCAAGGAGTCAGTGCTTCACATCAGGTGGCCAAAGTATTGGAGTTTCAGCTTTAGCATCAATTCTTCCAATGAACACCTGGGACGTATCTCCTTTAGGATGGACTGATTGGATCTCCTTGCAGTCCAAGGGACTCTCAAGAGTTTTCTCCAACATCACAGTTCAAAAGCATCAATTCTTTGGCTGTAAACTTTCTTAATAGTTCAACACTCACATCCATACATGAATACTGGAAAAACCATAGTTTTGACTAGATAGAACTTTGTTGGCAAAGTAATGTCTCTGCTTTTGAATATGCTGTCTAGGTTGGTCATAACTTTTCTTGCAAGCGGCAAGCAGTCAACAGGTTATCAAATAGTAACCAAAACTCCTATATCTTTCACATTTGTATCCAGACTGGAACATGGGGGGGTTGTCTTTGTCTACTCAGATAATAGGAATAGTAGCCAAGTTTCTGCATGATCAGAGCATAACTACATCCCAATGTCACTAGACCAATAGAGACAGTATTACACCACCAAAGGATAAGATGTAGCTCAATTTCAGATATTAAAATGTGAAAAACAATGTCACAAAGTTAAAGAATATAATAGGCTTCACCAGGGTTATTCCATTCCTGTAAACAATTCTAAAATGTATCCTTTTTCTAGAAACAACTAAGAAATAGAGTTTATGTAGCTATTCAGTTTTTCTTGCCCAAAATAATAAAATGAAGAAAGATGGGCTGTATCATGGGGTACCACATAAGATACCATTTACTGTAGCTCACAGAGTTCTAGTCATTCTCCCACATGCAAAGGGTATGATTCAGTTGAGTTCAGTCGTTCAGTCGTGTCTGACTCTTTGCGACCCCATGAATCGCAGCACTGCAGGCCTTCCTGTCCATCACCAACTCCCTGAGTTCACCCAGACTCATATCCATTGAGTCAGTGATGCTATCCAGCCATCTCATCCTCTGTCGTCCCCTTCTCCTGCCCCCAATCCCTCCCAGCATCAGAGTCTTCTCCAATGAGTCAACTCTTCACATGAGGTGGCCAAAGTACTGGAGTTTCAGCTTTAGCATAATTCCTTCCAAAGAAATCCCAGGGCTGATCTCCTTCAGAATGGACTGGTTGGAGCTCCTTGCAGTCCAAGGGACTCTCAAGAGTCTTCTCCAACACCACAGTTCAAAAGCATCAATTCTTCGGTGCTCAGCCTTCTTCACAGTCCAACTCTCACATCCATACATGACCACAGGAAAAAACATAGCCTTGACTAGACAGACCTTTGTTGGCAAAGTCATGTCTCTGCTTTTGAATATGCTATCTAGGTTGGTCATAACTTTCCTCCAAGGAGTAAGCGTCTTTTAATTTCATGGCTGCAGTCAACATCTGCAGTGATTTTGGAGCCTCTAAAAATAAAATCTGACACTGTTTCCACTGTTTCCCCATCTAATTCCCATGAAGTGATGGGACCTGATGCCATGATCTTCATTTTCTGAATGTTGAGCTTTAAGCCAACCTTTTCACTCTCCACTTTCACTTTCATCAAGAGGCTTTTTAGTTCCTCTTCACTTTCTGCCATAAGGGTGGTGTCATCTGCATATCTGAGGTTATTGATATTTCTCCTGGCAATCTTGATTCCAGCTTGTGCTTCTTCCAGCCCAGCGTTTCTCATGATGTATTCTGCATATAAGTTAAATAAGCAGGGTGACAGTATAAAGCCTTGATGTACTCTGGTATGATTAGTCTTCATCAAAATAGAGCCCCTTTAATTGGAAATTCAGATCTAAGACAGTACTTGAAAATGATCAAAACATGTTATTGGATGGTGGTACATGTATATCTGGAGCTTCCCAGGTGGCACAGTGATAATCTGTCTGCAATACAGGAGACATGGGTTTGATCCCTGGGTCAGAAAGATATCCAGGAGAAGGAAATGGCAACCCACTCCAGTATTCTTGCTTGGGAAATCCCAAGGATGGAGGAGCCTGATGGGTTATAGTCCATGGGGTTGTAGTCAGACACTAATGAGCAACTGAGCACACACACGTACATTATCTACCAAATAATTGAAGCATATACTTCAAATAAGAATGAGTGTAATGGATTGATTCGATTCTGATTATATATCTCTGATCTCTTCTCTTTAGGCTGCTGTTAAAAATACACTAGCCATGAATGAATAAATAAATATCTCAGGCCTGATCTTGGACCTCAGTGTTTTAAAATTTTGCTTATCTTTGATTTTCTTGTATACCTTTCAGGGAATAACAAATGCACTCTGCACTGTAACGTCTTATTGCAAGGTCTTTGCTACATTAAATATAAAAGCATTGCTTTGCTTCTGCCCTTGAGTCAGTTGCTTCTTCTGATCTCAGGACTACCTTAACTCTATTTTCCATGTTTCTCTTATAATGTCGCATCCCTTCTCAGTCTTTTTTTTTTTCCTTTCTTCTAAACTGTACATCTGTCTTCACTATGTATTTCACCTTTGGATACTTTTTCCTGGAGAACTGGTTCAGTTTACTTAGGTCTCCAGGCCTATGATTTCCAGACAATTCCTAGACTCTATCAGTAAAATAATTGTATATGGAGGTATAATCTTTCATGTGTATATCTGTTTAATACTTTACTAATTTTTAATAATTGTTTTTTATTTAATTTTTTTTTTTGTTGGCTCATTGCTAAGGGAAGTTAACACTTCTGTTTTTTTTTTTTTTTTTTTTTGATCTCTTCTTGCTCTAATCACCAGTGGCAAATTGTAGGATTTGAGCAGTTGCTTTGTTTCAAGAATTCTGCTAGACACTTTACATATTTTATTCTTCATCTTAATATTATAAGGTCAATTTTTTTTTTTTTTTTTTTTTTTTGCAGGGGAAAATGGACAAAGGAAAGGATCAATGAGGGTGAGAGGGAAATGCGAAGAAAGAAGGGGAGTGATGGTGGGGAGGAGTATATGTAATTTCTTAACCAATGGCTTTCTGTTTTTAATCACAAAGAACACTTAAAATCATGTTGAATTCATCCTATATTAGGATGTTTGTTCTCGAAATGAAAAGTTCAAGAAACAAAAAGTCCAGTTTGGGTGTCCTCATCTTTAGGCACATCTTGGTATTTTGTATTGGTAGGTCTATCTTTACCACAATATATTATTTAGGACAGGATCACATTTGTCACCTCTTCCTCCCTACTACCCAAAGTGGTACCAAACCCATAAAATAGTCAATAAACCTTTACAGAGTGGACAAATAAGTCTTTTTTTTTTTTAAACTCTCCTGAGTGAACTGAATTTTTTGAGGCTCATAAGTAAATATGTTTTGCTCTTTACTTTGTCTATTACAGCCAGATTATATGAGTGGGGTATTAAAGTCTCCCACTATTATTGTATTGCTGCATATTTCTTCTATCATATCAATTAATGTTTGTCTTAGATATATCAATGCTCCAATGTTGGGTGCATATATATTTATAATTGTTATAACTTCTTTTTGGATTGTTCCTTTAAGTCGTTATGTGTAACCTTCATTGTCTCCTTTTCAAGATCTTTAAAGTCAATTTTATCTGATATAAATATTGCTACTCCTGTTTTCTTATGGTCCATATTTGCATAGAAAATCTTTTTCCAGGCCTTCATTTTCAGTCAGTATATATCCTGTATTTTAAGGTGGTTCTCTTGTAGGCAACATATATAGGGGTCTAGTTTTTGTATCCATTTGACCCATTTTAGTCTTTTGGTTGTCTCTTGTAGACAAGGTATGTAGGGGTCTTGTTTTTGTGTTGATTCGGCCAGTCTTTGTCTGTTGATTAGGGCATTCAGCCTATAAATGTTTAAAGCAATTATTGATAAATAAGATTTACTTTATTGTTTTGGGTTCGAATTTATACACCCTTTTAGTGATTCCTACCTAGAGAATGTCCTTTAGTTTTTGTTGGAGAAATGGTTTAATGGTGCAAAATTCTCTCAACTTTTGCTTATCTGTGAAGCTTTTGATTTCTCCTTCATATTTGAATGAGATCCTTGCTGGATACAATAAGCTAGGCTGTAAGTTATTTTCTTTCATTACTTTAATTACGTCTTGCCATTCCCTTCTGGCTTGGAGAGTTTCTATTGAAAGATCAGCTGTTATCCTTATGGGAATTCCCTTGTGAGTTATTTGATGTTTTTCCCTTGCTGCTTTTAATATTTGTTCTTTATATTTAATCTTTGTTAATTTGATTACTATGTGTCTTGGGGTGTTTCGCCTTGGGTTTATCCTGTTAGGGACTCTCTGGATTTCTTGAACTTGAGTGGTAATTTCCTTCTCCATTTTAGGGAAGTTTTCAACTATTATCTCCTCAAGTATTTCCTCATGGTCTTTCTTTTTATCTTCTTCTTCTGGAACTCCTATGATTCGAATGTTGTAGCATTTGATGCTATCCTGGAGTTTTCTGAAATTGTCCTCATTTCTTTTGATACGTTTTTCTTTTTTCTCGTCTGATTCATTTATTTCTAGGATTCTATCTTCTAATTCACTAATCCTATCTTCTGCCTCTGTTATTCTACTATTTGTTGCCTCCAGGGTGTGTTGGATCTCATTTATTGCATTATTCATTATGTGTTGACTCTTTTTTATTTCTTCTAGGTCCTTGTTAGACCTTTCTTGCATCTTCTCAATCCTTGTCTCCAGACTCTTTAACTGTGATTCTATTTTGATTTCGAGATTTTGAATTAATTTTGCTATCATTATTCGGAATTCTTTATCAGGTAGATTCCCTATCTCTTCCTCTTTGGTTTGGTTTGGTAGGCATCTATCCTGTTCCTTTAGCTGCTGGGTATTCTTTTGTCTCTTCATTTTGTTAAAATTGCCAAGTTTAGAGTGTCCTTACTATATTCTGGTAGTTTGTTGAATTCTATTTATTGAGGCGGTTTACAGGTCTTTTCAATATCTGATCTCTGCCTTGTTACAGAGGGGCGGAGATGAACACCCAAATCTAAACCGGCCAGGTTCAGGCACTCGGATAATCCTCAGAAGCACAGACTTGGTTGAGTCTGCGTTTTATGCCCTTCCCAGATCCGAGTAGCACAGGTGATGAAGTGTTTAGCGAGCACAGCTGCTGCGACTTATCGCCTCTCCGCTCAGTTTTCTGGGTATACAACCGGCGCACTTTCTCAGGCAGATGTTGACCATCCAGAGCCCCAAGAAGCATGAGTCAGCACAGAAACCTACTCACAGTTCCGTTAGACAGTGTCTCTCTAGGGCTGTAATTGCCCGCCTCCGGCCCTGGCTGCCTGTCACCGGAGTGGGACAGCCTGCAGCCGGCCAACTCTGTGTAGCCCTTTGTTCCGTAGGTAGTCCTGATGGTGTCTTAAGTTAGGGCTGGCTTTTGATGTAGTAGATAACCGACAGTCTGGCTATTTAGCTCAGATAGCGCCCGAGATAGCCAGGCCAAATCCTTTCTCAAAGCAATGCAGGCCTCGCCGCTCCTCCTAGCCCAGCCCCTGCTTGCCAATAGCAAATGCTGGTGTCCGCGTCACTTCTCCACAAAAGGAGTTACCGCAGGGCTCGTTTTCTCGTTTTGAAGACAATGAGTTGTCTTTCTAAGTGCCTGATGTCCTCTGCCGGCATTCAGAAGTTGTTTTATCGAATTTATTCAGCATACAAATGTTCTTTTAATGGATTTGTGGAGGAGAAAGTATTCTCCCCGTCTTACTCGTCTGCCATCTTAGCTCCTCCCCCCTAATAATTGTTTTTTAGCCCAACTTCTAATCACTGATTAAGTCACTGTTGAACTGAGTCTCCTGCATTACAGACAGATTCTTTACCATTTGAACTACCAGAGAAGCCCCTTCTTAATATTACTGAGAGCATAGTTGGGTAGAGGAGGAAAACTGTCAATCCTGCTCTTGTATTATTATTTGCTTATACTTATATTAGTTTAGTTTTTAATCTATAGGTCTTTAAATGGATATTTTCAAACTATTTTTTGTGATGGTAAATGTAATTAAAATTAAATAACATAGACTTTAAGTCCTCTTAACTTAGGCAACTATAAATTGCAATGTCCTAATAAACTAAAAGAACCAAACAGTAAGTAAAAGTCTCTGAAACCCCAAATTGTAGATTTCTCTTCCTTTATTTAGATTGCTTCCCATGTGTTGATATATTTGACCAAGGGCCACTTGACAAGTTAATTGATTCCATTCTTCCATTATTTATAAATGAAACTTAATTTATTTATTATCCATAGTTATATAGAAGTTATTACTGTGCTTTCTTTCCTAATTTTTTTATTTTATTTTTTTCCACAAGGCACATCTTTTTTTATATTTTTTTTTTTTTGTTTTTACTTTAATGGGTCATCTCACATATTTCCTAGCATGCACTGATTCCTCTTGGAGGTCATTGCTTTGAAATAAACCCCTTGACCTCTTTGTCACAAGGTCATGACCCCACTGCTTACATCTTTCTTCCATTCCTCATTCTGCTGACCTGAGCTGGGAAGACAATCTAGCTTCCTGCAAAGAGCAGACCAAAGAGCAATAAAAGAATTCTGTCTCCATATAGCTTTCTTGTCTCTGAAAGAAAACACGCCCCCTCAGGTATACAGCAAGGAAAAATGAACATATACCAAAATGTGCCAACTTGCTTTGAATTCTTACAGTTGCTAATGAAAAGTAATTCACCTTTAGCTCTTCCTTATCTACTCTAAATCGTATAGGCAAATTTCTTTTTTTTCCCTAGTTTTCGTTCTTACTGGGAAATGAAAAATATTGATGAACAGAGATAAAATCACTCCTTTTTCTCCTTTACTGCTTTACTTTATTGCTTTGCAATTGTTTTGAACCTAAGTACCACTACATATTTCCAAAATAAACCTGGCTTTCTTATTTTGATGAGAAGTGCGTCAGTTCTCAATATTTCGTTAACATTGACCACCTACTCTCTGTGACACGTATATTAAGAGCTAGAAATTTAAAATATGCTCATAAAGTCTTCAAAGACTCAGGGTCTAGTGAACAAGACAAGCACACAATGCAATTCTAATAAAATCTTATATGCATATCCTGCTTGTAAATATACAAGTGAAGTTACTCAGTTGTATCTGAATCTTTGCGACCCCATAGACTATAGCCCACCAGGTTCCTCCATCCATGGGATTTTCCAGGAAAGAATACTGGAGTGGTTACAAACAAAAGAATAATTAATTTTGCTTAAAAATAAGAGAGTTTGGTCTTAAATGATGAATGATTGTTTGGAACTTTATAGGGAGCAGGAAAGCTAAAAAAAATAATGCCTGGAGCATAAAAACAAAACAAAAAAATCCTTGGTTCCAGGTCATGTATAATGAGTAAGAAAGAAAGAGAGAATGATTACACACACAACTCAGCTTAGTTAAAATTGTTTTGCCCAAAAGGTAAAAATCTCAAATTCATCCAAACTGAGATGTTTTATTAACAATATTTCATGAGTAAGCTGTTTATCTTTATAATTTGAAAGCGAATTAAGTAGCTGAGAAAGTATAATAAAATCTAAGAAAAGGAAGAAAACAGAGTAGGCTAATGATTTGTGTAAAATAACCCACACATACTTTATTCTGTTTCCATAGAATAGCTCAGTTTCAAATATTTTATATCACATCTTTCTCATAAAGATTAACATTTGGAAGAGTAAGGGTCTAATTCAATTAACTTGAGTCTTGGTACCTGGGAGACAAAGGAGCAACCCACTTAGAATTGGGCAGGGTAGTTTTCTAGTAAGAGGCATTGTGACCAAAGGAGCATGGAACAAAAGGTGTCTTTGCAAAAATAACACTAATCAATTTCACTACTTGGTATCTCGGCATAAACACATTTTATTTCATACTGCCAATACAACACACGCGTAACGTCCTTTGCTATGGCTTAAATGGTAAAGAATCTGTCTGCAATGCAGGGCACCTGGGTTCAATCCCTGGGTTGGGAAGATCCCCTGAGAAGGAAATGGCAACCCAGTATTCTGGCAACTTCAGTTGCCAGAAATGGCAACTTCAATATTCTAGCCTGGGAAATTCCATGGACATAGAAGCCTGGAGGACTACGTTCCATGGGGTTGCAAAGAGTTAAATACGACTGAGCAACTAACACTTTCACTTTCATATCATACAAACATATACATTATAAATGTATATGCATTAAATCTATATCTAAATATATAACACATGAAAAACTCTCTTCCTTGTCTCCCCCAAAGAGGGGCAACTCTAACCAAGTTAACCATGGCAATTTCATGATTTCTGAATGACTCACATTCTTTTTTTTTCTTGCCCTGACTTTCTTTCTAGATATCTTCTAATCTATGCCATGTATGACCATAATCACTACACCTCTTATTAATAGTATGACTAAAGAAGAGGAAAACTATGATTTTTGTTTTTCAGTGTAACCTAATAAGAAAACATTATCATTTTGCTTCTAGAATTGTCCATATCTATAACTTTACACTTATGGTGCTCCTCCTTCTATTTCATCTATAGTTTGCTTAACAACCCAGCTAATTGGAGTATGTGGCCAAAATCTTATTTTAAGAAGATCTGATAAGTACTCTGGAGTAGGAAATGGCAACCCACTCCAGCGTTCATGCTTGGAATATTCTATGATAGAAGAGCCTGGCAGAATAAAATTCATGGGTCACAAAGAGTCAGGAACAACTGAGCAACTGAGCACACACATGCACACTATGCCTAGATTACACTTCAGTGGTCTTCTTTTAAAAATTACAGTTGTTTAAATAATGCCCCCCTCCCCCTGCCACACACACACACACAGATCTTAAAGAAGGTAATGGAAACCCACTCCAGTACTCTTGCCTGGAAAATCCCATGGACAGAGGAGCTTGGTAGGGTGCAGTCCATGGGGTCGCTGAGTCAGAAATGACTGATTGACTTCACTTTCACTTTTCACTTTCATGCATTGGAGAAGGAAATGGCAATCCACTCCAGTGTTCTTGCCTGGAGAATCCCAGGGACAGTGGAGCCTGGTGGGCTGCCGTCTACGGGGTCGCACAGAGTCAGACATGACTGAAATGACTTAGCAGCATCAGCAGCACATAGAGATCTTACATTCTTCTCATAGACCTTTTTCTAAGAGAAAAATCTATTTCTCAATGATTTAAGTTATCTTGTCACTATAGAGCTAACAGAAGCAGAAGATATTAAGAAGAGGTGTCAAGAATATATAGAAGAATTATATATATATGTTAATGTAAAGGGCTGCACTCAATATGCCAGCAAATTTGGAAAACTCAGCAGGGGTACAGGACTGAAGAAAGGTTAGTTTCATTCCAGTCCCAAAGAAGGGCAATGCCAAAGAATGTTCAAATTACTCCACAATTATACTCATTTCACATGGTAGCAAGGTAATGTTCAAAATCCTAAAAGCTGGACTTCAACAGTAAGTCAACTGAGAACTTCCAGATGTTCAAGCTGGATGTGGAAAAGGCAGAGGAGCCAGAGGTCAAATTGTCAACATCTGCTGGATCAGAGAAAGAGCAAGACAATTCCAGAAAAAACATCTACTTTTGCTTCATTGACTACTTTAAAGCCTTTGCGTGGATCACAACAAACTGTGGAAAATTCCTACAGAGATGGGAATACCAGGCCACCTTACCTGCTTCCTGAGAAACCTGTAAGAAGATCAAGAAGCAAGAGTTAGAACCAGACATGGAACAACAGACTGATTCATATTGGAAAAGGAGCATGTTAAGGCTGTATGTTGTCACTCTGCTTATTTAATTATATGCAGAGTACATCATGCTAAATGCCGGGCTGGATGAAGGATAAGCTGGAATCAAGATTGCCAGGAGAAATATCTATAGCCTCAGATACGCAGATGACACTAGCCTTTTGGCAGAAAGCAAAGAACTAAAGAGCCTCTTGATGAAGTTGAAAGAGGGAGTAAAAAACTGGCTTAAAAGTCAACATTCAAAAAACTAAGATCATGGCATCCAGTCTGATCACTTCATGGCAAATAGATGGGAAACAATGGAAACAGTGACAAATTTTCTTTTCTTGGACTCCAAAATCACTGAGGATTGTGACTCTAGCCATGAAATTAAAAGATGCTTGCTCCCTGGAAGGAAAGCTATGACAAACCTAGACAGCATATTAAAAAGCAGAGACATTATTTTTTCAATAAAGGTCCATATAGTCAAAGCTATGGTTTTTCCAGTAGTCATATACAGATGTGAGATTTGGACCATAAAGAAGGCTGAGTGCCAAAGAGTTGATGCTTTTGAACTGTGGTGATGTAGAAGACTCTTGAGAGTCTGGTGGACTGCAAGGAGATTAAACCTGTCAACCTAAAGGAAATCAACCCTAAATACACATTGCGAGGACTGATGCTGATGCTGAAGCTCCAATACTTTGGCTATTTGTTCTGAATAGCCAACTCACTGGAAATGACCCTGTTGCTGGGATAGATTGAGAACAGGAGGAAAAGAGGTGACAGAAGGTGAGATGGTTTGATGGCATCATTGACTCAATGGACATGAGTTTGAACAGACTCTGGGAGATGGTAAAGGACAGGGAAGCTTTGCGTGCTGCAGTCCATGGGGTCACAAAGAGTTGGACACAACTGAGTGACTGAATAACAAGGCTTTAAGACAGAGCCTTGTCTAAAGATTTCTAAAGCTGATAAGACATTATCAACTTCCAGTGTAATATGACCATTCTTGTATGCCCTGGTAGATGAACCTAGAATGGCAAAAATGGAAGTAATCTTATAAAGATCCAAGAATTTACTGAATCATCACTCCCACATCTGCTTTTTGGTTCCTGCTGCTGCTGCTGCTAAGTTGCTTCAGTCGTGTCCGACTCTGTGCGACCCCATAGACGGCAGCCCACCAGGCTCCTCTGTCCCTGGGATTCTCCAGGCAAGAATACTGGAGTGAGTTGCCATCTGGCTCTAAGTGAAACAGAACTATATCAATAAATGGCTTAGAGAATATAGCACACATCCTTTAGTACCATCAATTAAATGGTATTGGTAGCATCTTATGTCACATGGTCATTTGTTAAATTTTTGTCAGAGCCTGGTAGCATGTTGAGAGGTATTTGTTTGAGGCTAATTACCAAAAAATCATGGCTTTTCTCCTCCACTTTAGGATCCTACTCTCCAATTATGAGAATAATGCTTGCCAAAGGTTCCATCTATTTTGTCACAGTCACCTTGGGAATCATTGCCTTGGCTGCATCTTCAAATTAGTTCAAAGAACCATTAGCAACATAACCTGATATTTCTATATCTTGCTCTGAAATTCTAAGCACAAACTTCACAACTTCTTATTTCACCTGGTAAGTAGCTCACAGAGGGGCTTCCCTGGTGGTTCAGCTGATAAAGAATCTGCCTGTAATGCAGGAGATCTGGGTTTGATCCCTGGGTTTGGAAGATTCCCTGGAGAAGGGATTGGCTACCAAACTCCAGTATTCTTGCCTGGAAAATTCCATGGAAAGAGGAGCCTGGTGGGCTATAGATCATGGGATCACACAGAGCTGGACACATCTGAGAGACTAATACCCACTGCAAGTCACAGAAGGACATTTAAATGTTTTCAAAGTCCCAAGTAGCCATCCAAATATTGTTTGTCCTTTTCAGTAGTAGCAGAACAAAAATGAACAGCATTTCATTTACTTTAGAGGTAATATCCTGATATACCTTCAGACTATACAAACTCCAGAAACTTTCCTGATGTAAAAAACACATCAGTTCAGTTCAATCGCTCAGTCGTATCCAACTCTTTGGGACCCCATGAATTGCAGCACTCCAAGCTTCCCTGTCTATCACCAACTCCCAGAGCCTACTCAAACTCTGGGAGCCTACTCAAACTGGTGTCGGTGATGCCATCCAACCATCTCATCCTCTGTCGTCCCCTTCTCTCCCAGAGGCAGAGAGGCAGGCTTGTGACAGCCAGAGCTGGAAGGCAAGGGGCTGCTACAATCTCAGCCCCAGAGAGGGCATCTTCCACCAAACTGTGAGCAGGCTCCCAGCTGCTAACCACGTCTTCCTGAGATCCTGGATGGTTGACATCCACCAGGAGGGTTGCAGCCTAAGATCAGCTCTCCGAAGGAGAAACATGCCACACCTGAGACAGTGCTCTCACAGCACACTCAGGAAACTGAGCAGCCAGGTGATTAAGACACATGGCCCACCTGGGACAGTGCACTCACCAAGCACCTGGTCACCTGAGCCACTCAGACCTGGGAAGGGTGCAAAATGCATGCCCAATCCAGAGAGATTGAGTCAGAACTGTGTTTGGGTGTCTCCTGTGGAGGTATGGGTCAGCAGTGGCCTGCCACAGGGACTCTGGGTGCAGCAGACCTGGGTATGACATAAGCCCTCTTGGAGGAGGTCGCCATTAACCTCACCATAGAATCACTAGAACTTACATAGGACTGGGGAAACAGACCCTTGGATGGCACAAACAAAACCTGTGTGCAACAGGACCCAGAAGAAAGGAGTAGTGACCCCACAAGAAACTGACTCAGACATGCTAATGAGTGTCCAGGAGTCTCCAGTGGAGGTGTGGGTCAGCGGTGGCCTGTTTGAGGGTCAGAGGCACTGAGTGCAACAGTGCCTGCATGGGACCTTTTGAAGGAGGTCACCATTATCTTCATTTCTTCCACAATAGTTTGGCCTCAGGTCAAGCAACAGGGAGGGAATACAGCCCCACCCATCAACAGAAATTTGGATTAAAGATTTACTGAGCATGGCCCCAACCATAAGAACAAGACCCAGTTTCTGCCTCAGTTAGTCTCTCCCATCAGGAAGCTTCCATAAGCCTCTTATCCTTCTCCATTGAGGGCAGACAGACTGAAAACCACAATCACAGAAAACTAACCAAACTGATCACATGGACCATAGCCTTGTCTAGCTCAATGAAACTATGAGCCATGCCCTGTAGGGCCACACAAGATGGACAGGTCATGGTGGAGAGTTATGACAAAATGTGGTCCACTAGAGAAGGGAATGGCAAACCATTTCAGTATTCTTGAACAGTATGAAAAGGCAAATATATATATATATACACACACACACACACCTAAGATATATTTTGCTGTACTCTCTTACTTTGTGATACTCTTATTTAAACACCTTCACATAGCACAAACTCTTATTTTCTGGACATTAACATCATTAACATCACAATTCTTTCATTGTCACACAATAATGACTGTGACATTAAGTGAGCCAACAGAATGAATTAAATTGAGACACAAACAAGAATACAAGAGAGTGGTAGATTGAATGCTGATGCTGCTAAGTCACTTCAGTCATGTCAGACTCTGTGTGAACCCATAGATGGCAGCCCACCAGGATCTGCCATCCCTGGGATTCTCCACTGGAGTGGGTTGCCATTTCCTTCTCCAGTGCATGAAAGTGAAAAGTGAAAGTGAAGTCTGAAATCGCTCAGTTGTGTCCAACTCTTCGTGACCTCATGGACTGACCCCATGGACAGGCTCCTCCATCCATGGGGTTTTCCAGTCAAGAGTACTGGAGTGGGTTGCCATTGCCTTCTCTGGCAGATTGAATAAAGGTCCCCAAATATGTTCCCATTCTAATCCCTACAACCCATCAGTATATTTCTTTACATGGCAAAAAAATCTTTGCATGGGGTAAGAAATTTTCAATGGTAGATTATTCAGGTGGGTCCAATGTAATCATAAGCATTCTTACAAAAAGTATACCAGGAAAGTCAAAATCAGACAAAGAGTTGTGATGAGAGATACAGGGGTTGGAGCAATTTGTGGCCACTAACTAAGGCATTCAGGCCATCTCTGGAAGGTAAAAAAGGCATAGAAACAGTCTCATTGTAGAGTTACACATTGTAGTCTTATTGTACAAGTTATACATTGTAGACTGCTGATAACATATTTTTTGTTGTTTTAGTCCACTAAAGGACTAGAAGTTAGCCTGTCTTTTGTTTTTAGCTACCAAATGTGCAGCAATCTCCCATAGCAGGAGTAGAAAACTAATACAAACAGTATAAGGATATTATTGATTTTGCTGGGGAAAAAACAAACTACTTTGATAGTTGATACCAACAGCCAGGAGCAGCATTACTTTATCCAATAAGGCTGCAACATTAAGGAGAGTGTACAGGGACTGAATCAATTTTTTAAAAACTAAGCTTCCATAGTCCTACTATTTTCTAAGTCTCATCAGGAAATTTCACAGATGAAATTAAAGATTTGACCAGGGATCGTATGGAGGTTTCCACCTTGATTTTTTTTTTTTTTTTTAGGTCTTTGATGGTGAATAATATCTTGAATTTCCCAAGGATGTTATTACTTTTGTAGGGAGAACAGTCTCCAATTGTATCTTCATCATCCCTTCAACAATGACTCTTACAGTAGAGTCTGTGGATAATTTCCTATTTTCTGAGAATATCTACTCAGGTTATTATTCTCAGTGTATGTGAAGAAAACAAACAAAAAAAAATCAAATGGCTGAGTTTGAGGTCAGAATTGGGCCTCTTCTATTTCCTGAACCCTCATAAGACCCTGTTCTTTTCAGCAGGTCATAGTAGTACATTTTGTACCCAATTCTTTCCAAAATTTTCAGCTAGTTCTCATTACACAGTATTGTTTTGGATATTAATCCAGGTCTCTTTGTGTGGCTTCCCTGTTGGGTCAGATGGCAAAGAATCTGCCTGCAATGTAGGAGACCTAGGTTCAATTCCTGGGTCAGGAAGATCCCCTGGAGGAGGGCAATGCAACCCACTCCAGTATTCTTGCCTGGAGAATTCTATGGACAGAGGAGATTGGCAGGTTACAGTCCATGGGGTTACAAAAAGTTGGACATGAGTGAGCAACTAATACACAATGAAGGATTTACAGTACATATGATTGTAATACACGTATATAGTTTCCTCTATCACTAAGACACCACAGCAATTGTATTTCATTTCTAGTAGCCTCCTGGCTTTTTGTGGTGTATATATGCAGACCATACACCATATGATCTGGTTACCTTTCAATCCATTACGCTCAATATGATAATCAAAATCAGTGAACAGATGTACATGAAAGATACAATCCAGCTTTCCAACAATCAAAGTCTGTGACAGTACTTTTAGAAAGATATGGAAAGGGGGTTTAAGTCTTTCAATGTCAGTTAGCAAATTTCATTCAGGATTGCTCTTCCTAAAACAGAGGCAGGAGCTGCTTACTTAAGCTGGCTCAATAAATGTAAAAACTCTATTGAGAATAACAAGTTTGATAAGTCCAGCCTGATCCAAAACTATGTCTCCCTCCTCCATCCTTGGCTAAGCATTCTCAAAATCCAGTCTTACAAATAATTTCCAGGATTTGACTATACAAATTAGCAAATTCCTGTAAATCCTCTGGGACTAACTCTTAGCTTAACTATTCTAATTTTGCATTTCAATCTCATATTCACAATTATGGCCAGTAGGCTCTCAACAATGCAGATTTCTCTTGCATGAGAAACATAGATTCTTTCCAGAAAAGGATGTTTCACAAGGATTTGCGAGACCTGGGTTCTCCAGCTGGTCTTATTCCCCATAACCTGGGCCCTACTTGTCCCAGCTGTTGGGGATGTATTAGTTCTAGAGCTGTGCTTGATCTTCACAAAGGAAAACTGAAGAGGTTGTAAATATAACTAATTTATAATTCAGTAATCTACAGAACCAATCTATAAAGATTATTCTGATGATTTCAGCTTTATGGCTATACAAGGGAAGAGATTTTTTTTTTTTTTTTTTTTTCAGCACAGTTACAGAAAGGCCCTGAGTTTAAGTCCAAGCCTCAGGGTAAGAATTTAAAGATTTGAACTTGTCATTTTTTTTGTTTTTAAAATATTGAATATTGTCAGAAACAACTATTGTTCCCTTTGCTTTCAGGATTATTTGACCTTTCTGTGCCATTCTGTGACAGAAGTTAGTCACGCAAAGCCTTGCTCTTGTTGAACACATGGTTCCAGGTGACCCCAGGGAAATATTTAATTAGCTGTTAGACCACAGATTACCCTGAGGCAGTTATTTTCCAGTTCTGGAATGTTATGGGAATCTCAATGTCATTTCCTGCATTTCAATATCATAATCCATTATAAATACCCCATATTTCACTCAGAGTCTATTGTGTGAAATGCATTCTAAATCTTTATTTCAGTTTCCTTGTATATGTGCTCTGGACAAATTTATCCTGGAAAACCTAACTTCATAATCAAATATAAAACTACACAAATAAGCTTCTGAAAGGAGAAATATCAGGAGAGTTTCTGGGATTAGGTAGTGGAGGCAATGGCATCCCACTCCAGTACTCTTGCCTGGCAAATCCCATGGATGGAGGAGCCTGGTGGGCTGCAGTTCATGGGGTCACTAGGAGTTGGACGTGACTGAGCAACTTCACTTTCACTTTTCACTTTCATGCACTAGAGAAGGAAATGGCAACCCAGTCCAGTGTTCTTGCCTGGAGAATCCCAGGGATGGGGAAGCTTGATGGGCTTCCATCTCTGGGGTTGCACAGAGTCGGATACGACTGAAGCAACTAATCAGTAGTCTGTTAACCTTACAGAAATTACGGTGATATAGTTCTAGTAGTTTTCCACCTTTGGGGAATGCTCCTTAAAATTCAAATATCTAGATGTGATTTGCCTAATTTTGGTCACTGTTTGCTAGTGACCACTGTTTGCGAGTTCACGCCACCTTTGCTAGTGTTGGTGGTGGAGGATATCATCTG
Source organism: Tragelaphus eurycerus (assembly GCA_935064755.1). Classification (NCBI taxonomy): domain Eukaryota; kingdom Metazoa; phylum Chordata; class Mammalia; order Artiodactyla; family Bovidae; genus Tragelaphus; species Tragelaphus eurycerus. The sequence goes on from CAKXYN010000321.1 coordinate 218,615, forward strand.
GATTTGTAATACCGTCAAGAACACACTGACCGGAAAAAGTAGTGTGCTAAGGGAAGGAACAAAGTGAAGAGAGAAAGGAGTGATCTCAGGCAAAAACAATGACCAATAAAGCTTTGAAACATTATTGCTCTCAGATTCAACAGATTTGTATACATCTGTCTCTTTCTCATTTTATATACAATTTGTATACATAAATGAGAAAAATCATTATTTCTTTCAGGGTTTTTACCTTATATATAACAATCATGTAAAAGCTAATTGAGAAGGCCATCCAATAACTAGCCTATAACCTATAAACATCTTAATTATTTAAATTATATCTTACCACATAAGTATCACATTTACTTTTATATCATTTGCAAGATGGTATTCATAATATAATTACAGCATATGCATGATAAGTGATCTAATTTACATGCTTTAATTTATAGTGAACAAACCCTCAATTTTAGATGGTTATATAAAGGCAGAAAGTATAGAAATTCTAGAAAGTAATATAAATGCAGCAAAGTATAAGGAAAGGAGGAAAGAATCTAGAAACTACAGAGCTGGAATCAGTATCTGGCTGCTTCACTTTTCACATACTTTATAAATCTTTAAGATATATGTTTATGCCTAATTTAAAAACTCTTTCAAGAAATGGGAAAATGAAGACCAGCCTCCTACCTACTGGTTAAAGGTTGATGTCAGTGACTTAGTGAGCATGGACTGGACAGTAGTATCACATACTGTCCTGTCAGAAAACAATTACATACACATGCTGGTGTGTAAAATGCAGAAGAGTAGAATGGGCCACCTCCAAACATGCCACTTTTGCATGTGGATTCTCACAAGCGGAAGACAACCAAGGTTGCGTAACCCATGAAGACTGCTTATATTCCCCTTACCTGTCTAAAAGAATTTAGATAGAGGGCCTGTACCAGGAAGAGACCTAATATCAAAGATGATTTTTTTTTCTGCCAGAAAGACTTATCTGTTTGGCATGACACACATTTGTTTACCACACATCTTCTCTTCTCGTTTTCCTGTAATTTATCTCTCTTCCTTTTAAAGCCCCAAACCCCTACCCATTTCTGCTTAGCTCAGGAGGGCATATCAGCCCCAATCACCTCATTTTCCTTGGGTCTCATGACTTTGGGACTCCCATATATAGGAAATCTGTTTTTCTTCTTTGAATCTGTCTTATGTCAGTTTAATTATTAGAATGTTCAAAGAGCCCAGAAAAGAAGGGAAAAGTTTTCCACCTCTACAAATGCAGTGGTTAAGAGGATGGGATTTTAAGAAAGGCTGAATGGGATCAAAACGTGATCCCACTATTTGTTGGCTCTATGATGTTGGGAGACCTCTGGTCTTGTATGACTTCTGTCAATTTCAGTTTCTTCCTCTGTAAAATGACAATTATGATACTGAACATGGTAGTTACCAGGGTCAAATAAATTAATGCAGTTAGCACAAAGGGGCTACTCCAAATTAAGTAGGTTCAAAATGTATGAAGATTTTTCTATACATTGATTTATATTTATAGATACACACACACACACACACACACATAAATAGAATAGGAAATGGCAACCCACTCCAGTATTCTGGCCTGGAAAATTTCATGGACAGAGGAGCCTGGCAGGCTACAGTTCATGGGGTCACAGAGAGTCGGACATGAATGAGCAGGCATAAAACATACATATATAAAAAACGATATGTGTTTTATAGCATTGTTCTAACACACATTACCCCATAGTCTAGATACGTTTAATCCATAAAATAGCATGTCAGGACTGGATAATATGAGAAAAATCAAAATCTCTTTTTAACTTTCTTACAACTTTACAAGTAACTAGAGGTAAAAAGGAGCAGCTATTAAGCTCAGCAATTCTCAGTGGTGTAGGGGATTTTTGACTAATTTTTTCCCTTTCTTCTTAAGTAGTTTCTCTCTTATTCAACTGTTGAACAGAAGCATACATGGGTATCAACTCTGATCTCTAAAGCAAAAGCAGAATTTATTGTCTACCCTCCAGCATTTTTTTTTTTGTAATGCAGATTAACTATTGTTCTCTTGTCTTTTTTTCCCAAGGTAAAGAATCAGAGGACCAATAGGAGTTGAGGAAATACACTTTGTTCTTTAAAATCAGCACAATAGAGACAGAGCACGTAGAGATAAGGTGTTCAGGTTATCTTTATTTACCTTTCCATGTACCTAGTGACAAGGTGACTAGTTTCCACTTCCATCCTGAATTTTCTGGCAAAATAATTTTTAAAAGCCTATCCTTCTGAAAAAAGGATGAAATGATAAAAATTTCAGAATTTGAAAAGAGACGATGTCTGATTCACTCAGAAGACTAAAATGATAAAATTTAGATTCCAACCTGTTTCTAAACTACCAAATACAGGATTAGATATGACCAGATAATGTATGATAGGTTCCTTTAGTAATTCATTTACCACTGTGTCACACTGGATACTTTTAAGTAGTAATAGAAAACCCAACTAAAATTGAATCAAACAATAAGGGCTTTTATGACTCAGGACATTAGAAGACAGGCAGTCCAAAGTTTTGTTTGATGACTGGAAAGGTCAGCAGCAAACCCAAGATTTCCTGATCCTTTTGCTAAATCCCATTCAGTTTGACAGTGATATCTTTTTAAATGTACTGTATCAACAGGGCAGTACGACAAAGTAGGAAGAAGGATGAGGTTGGGGATAGCAGATGAAGATCTCTTCCATCCCTAGGTGATTTCTCTTTGAATATCATTGATCATAACTAGGTCATGTATCTTCCCTTAGTTGAGAAAAGAGTGAAAAAGCTAGTGTTTACCTTTTGAATGTCTTAGGAGGCATCACTGCTACTGCTAAGTCACTTCAGTCGTGTCCGACTCTGTGCGACCCCATAGACGGAAGCCCACCAGGCTCCCCTGTCCCTGGGATTCTCCAGGCAAGAACACTGGAGTGGGTTGCCATTTCCTTCTCCAATGCGTGACAGTGAAAAGTGAAAGTGAAGTCGCTCAGTCGTGTCCGACTCCCAGCGACCCCATGGACTGGAGCCCACCAGGCTCCTCCGTCCATGGGATTCTCCAGGCAAAAGTACTGGGGTGGGGTGCCATTGCCTTCACTTAGATTGCACAAAATAGCTGGAGTAAGAACAATTAGTTGAATAAGAAATACATTGACATTTAACATGTTTCCTTGACAAGAAAAATAGAATGTTAAATTATTTCTAGTTTGCTACATCATTTACTGGTTTGCTCCTCAGCACATTATGACCCTGTCAACCTATGGTGTATTTAAATCTCAAAATATATTTGGATACAGCCAGACGGATTTAAAATCATTTAAATGGGAGCCCACATGGTCTCGCATTCACTAACATTGTGTGTACTAAGTTGCTTCAGTCATGTTTGACTCTTTGTGACCCCATGGACTGTAGCACTACATAATCCTCTGTCCATGTGATTCTCTAAGCAAGATTACTAGAGTGGTTTGCCATTTCCTTCTCCAGGGGCTCTTCCTGACCCAGAGATCGAATCTGCCCCTCTTGCATCTCCTGCATTGGCAGGCAGATTTTGTACCACTATCACCACCTGGGAGGCCAACATTACACGACTACACAGCCCATCCATCTCCTCTGTTATCCGTTTTCATTTCAGCATATTTCATCCAACAATAGTAATATTCCAACCAATCAGTCTCTTCATGAGAAAGCAATGGAAAAAAACAAATTCTGCTTGTGTTCCTGATTGTAAAACTAAAGTCTGATTAAAAGAAAACACTTTTCCCCTTCTACTTCCACATCTCATTTTTCTAATTCTTTACCAGGTAACATAAGACATGTAACTGGTACAAATGCAGATACAGTGAACCACAGTGCAAATGCTCTCTATTCCATTGTCCTGTGATCTCAAATCTCTGGAGCTGAAAAAACACCCAAGAATTGGATTATTTGTTATATGCCTCCCACCTTCCTGCTCTTATCTTCCTGTCCTTTTCTAATTTTCCCATAAATCAAGAAGGTAGATGTTACAAACAACTGGTCAAGTTTAAAGAGATATTGCTATGGCATTATGGAGGGAAATGTTCTTTTATTTTTCTACTAGAAACCTCTGTAATATAATTTTTGAGTTAAAGCCTAGATTCCTGCCATTTGAATTTTAACATGTATTTTTAAGACTGGAAAGCACAGTAATATGATATAGAGATTCTTTCAGTTACACTATTAAAAGCTTATTTTCTCAGTCTATCATCTATTACATATGTTGCTACTTGACAGATACTTGAAGTTTATAACTACAATACATGGAATTCTTAATAGAATTTTGAGTATCTCAGATATTATTTAACTGCACAGCTGAATTTAAGAGAAAATAAATATTTCATATTTGAGCAAAAGTTTTGTTGCTTAGGATGGTTTCCTGATTTATGTAGGCACTTGCCTTCTGATCCATCTTTCTTTTAATAAAGATTGAGGCCACTGGGTGGCCCACTGAAGGCTATCTTTTGCACACAGCCTTGCTTTTGGATTTTGGGTGTGTGATTCTCTCCATCTTGTTAAATCTTCCCCTGAGGGGAAAACATTTGAAGTGCCCCCAAATGTATTATTAAATTCTCTTTCAAAGGGATAGTTGAGGAAAATATAAAGTATTTTATATTTTATTTTAGCACCTAGGGCTAATGCAATATTTTCTATTATTCTCCCATAAGATCTCTAGGTTTGTAACTGCTGAGGTGGGTGTGACAAAAAAAAAAAAAAAAAAGGCATCAGCATCAAGATTTGCAGTGGTCTGAGTTGGCGAGTGCCTCATTTACTCTGAACTCTGCCCCTAGCTTCAGGGCCTTTCTTCATGGCTCTGATCCATGGGCAAACACAGCGTTGACAGGGGTCAGCCCAGATAGCCCAGGTGCAGATTACAATGGGATGTAACCATTTTCTTCAAGTTAAGACAACATTATAGCAAGTCCCCAAATATAAACTAGTGCTGTACCATGAGCAAGTCTGTAAGTCCAATTTGTTCATATAAGTCCAACAATGTTAGCCTAGGTACCCAACTAACACAACTGTCTGTACTATAGTTCTGTATGGGCTTCCCTCGTAGCTCAGACTGTAAAGAATCCATCTTTAATGCAGGAAACCTGGCTTTGATCTCTGGGTGGGGAAGATTCCCCTGGAGAAGGGAATGGGTACCCACTCTAGTATTCTTGCCTGGAGAATTCCATGGGCAGAGGAGCCTGGCCAGGGCTACAGTTGATGGGGTCACAGAGTTGGACATGACTGAGTGATTTACACACCACACACATAGTTCTGTACTGAAATAAATTTATAATAATTTTCACACAAATAAATGGAATAAGCAAAAATATGAAAAACATTTTTAATCTTACAATACAGTACCTTGAAAAGTGCAGTAGTACAGTACAATAGCTGGCATATAGGGGTTGGCATGTACTTTCGCATATTTGAAAGTTCTTAACATAAAGGTTTGTATGTAAGAGGCTTACTGTACAGACTTCAATCTTGCTCAGGTTTTTAAAACCTCACAGAATGGTGTACAAGAGGTCATATAAATCCCACTTGTGACTGTCCTTGCTAAACTTATACACTAGAAGCAAATCCTAGATGGGGCAAATCACAGCCTAAAACCAGGCTGCATTTTGTGGAGTTCTCTCCTAATAGGGATCAGCAGTGTGCTTCCTTGGCTTAACTAATGTAGCCTGTGTATCTATGCATCTCTGTGCACACATGGTCCCTAGTGGGTACTCAAACATGGAATCACGCATCATGAATGAAAAGATGAAAGAATGAAGACTGAAAGGTGCCTTACCCTTCCTATCCTAAGTTCTATACCGTGCTTCTAGGGAATTTTCCTCAGAGGTTTATGTTCTCATTTGTTTGATTTGTCCCAGTAGTCACAAAGTTATCTCAAAATGAGTATATATCCCCAAGTAACTTTTTTTTTTTTTTCCCATTTTTAAAAACCTGTCTCTTACCCTCTGGTTCCTGTCTTGATAAAGCTATGCAATCATTCAAAAATTTTTGAATTGCTTTACTTTTTCAGTTCATTTAGTGTCTAAGTACCTTGATTCTTGCTTTCCATGTTTTCATATATTCACACACTTCACCCCCCCATCTGTCAATGCTGTACTTTAGGGACAAACTGCATTTAACTTGGGTAAGTGACACAGTATCCTAAAAATCTGGTTGCTCTGCAGCCTCAGAGCTCTCCTGTACTTTCTCTGCAATGTTTAAAGAAAATGAAATAAAATGGGAATAAGACCCCATCTCTCTCTAGTTAAAATCTTAGTTTATCCTCGTTACAAAGGAGATAAAATCAAACTTGCTGCTGTCATAAATATTTACCTATTTTCCAAAAGTATTTTCAAGTTCTATCTTTATTATTAACATATTATTGATATCTATATGTTTGATTCACAAATACATACGACACTGTTCTGAGAGTAAAATTCTTCCAGAAAATAAGAGGTACTCAATAAATGGGAAAACAGTGGAAACAGTGTCAGACTTTAGTTTTTGGGGCTCTGAAATCACTGCAGATGGTGATTGCAGCCATGAAATTAAAAGACGTTTACTCCTTGGAAGGAAAGTTATGATCAATCAAGATAGCATGTTAAAAAGCAAAGATATTACTTTGCCAACCAAGGGTCATCTAGTCAAGGCTATGGTTTTTCCTATGGTCATGTATGGATGTGAGAGTTGGACTGTGAAGAAGTCTGAGCACCAAAGAATTGATGCTTTTGAACTGTGGTGTTGGAGAAGACTTGGACTGCAAGGAGATCCAACCAGTCCATTCTGAAGGAGATCAGCCCTGGGATTTCTTTGGAAGGAATGATGCTAAAGCTGAAACTCCAGTACTCTGGCCACCTCATGTGAAGAGTTGACTCATTGGAAAAGACTCTGATGGTGGGAGGGATTGTGGGCAGGAGGAGAAGTGGACGACAGAGGATGATATGGCTGGATGGCATCACCGATTCAGTGCACATGAGTTTGGGTAAACTCCGGGAGTTGGTGACGGACAGGGAGGCCTGCAGTGCTGCAATTCATGGGGTCGCAGTCAGACATGACTGAGCAACTGAACTGAACTCAATAAATGACTGACAAATAAATCAATGAAAAAATATAGATGATATTGAACTGAAATCTGTTTCCTGACAACTTATTTTCATTTATCAAAGATATTACCCTTGGACTTAAGACTCTAATGTATTCCTTTTGCTTTATTTAATTTTTGGTCCATGACAATTTTCTAATAATTTAAAAGTACTCCTTCATAAATTTGTCAACACTAGCTAAGAATCACCTCTTTGCTATGCTGATTTTCCTAACTTTTAATTATTTTCCTGAATTATAATGTTTATTTTTTTAATATTTCTATAATTAATAAAATTAAAATACATGCAAAAGAAAAGGAAACAGACTGAGGCCCAAAGAGCTGGCTTTAAGAATGAACAAAGTCAGTAATCAAGACAGTATTTTACAAACACAAAACCAGGAATATAGATCAATGAAACAGGACAGAAAGCCCAGAGATAAACCCATGCACCGATGGACTCCTAATCTATGACAAAGGAGTCAAGAACATACAATAGATAAAAGACAGTCTCTTCAATAAGTGCTTCTGAGAAAACTGGACAGCTATATATAAAAGAATAAAATTAGAACACCCCCTAACACCATACACAAAAATAAACTCAAAATGGATTAAAGACCTATATGTAAGGCTGGACTATAAAACTCTTAGAGGAAAACATAGGCTGAGCACTTTTTGACATAAGTTGTGACACCACCCTTATGGCAGAAAGTGAAGAGGAACTAAAAAGCCTCTTGATGAAAGTGAAAGTGGAGAGTGAAAAGGTTGGTTTAAAGCTCAACATTCAGAAAACGAAGATCATGGCATCTGGTCCCATCACTTCATGGGAAATAGATGGGGAAACAGTGGAAACAGTGTCAGACTTTATTTTTCTGGGCTCCAAAATCACTGCAGATGGTGACTGCAGCCATGAAATTAAAAGACGCTTACTCCTTGGAAGGAAAGTTATGACTAACCTAGATAGCATATTCAAGAGCAGAGACATTACTTTGCCAACAAAGGTTCGTCTAGTCAAGGCTATGGTTTTTCCTGTGGTCATGTATGGATGTGAGAGCTGGACTGTGAAGAAGGCTGAGCACCAAAGAATTGATGCTTTTGAACTGTGGTGTTGGAGAAGCCTCTTGAGAGTGCCTTGGACTGCAAGGAGATCCAACCAGTCCATTCTAAACGAGATCAGCCCTGGGTTTTCTTTGGAAGGAATGATACTAAAGCTGAAACTCCATTATTTTGGCCACCTGATGGCGAAGAATTGACTCATTGGAGAAGACTCTGATGCTGGGAGGGGTTGGGGGCAAGAGGAGAAGTGGACGACAGAGGATGAGATGGCTGGACGGCATCACTGACTCAATGGATGTGAGTCTGAGTGACCTCCGGGAGTTGGTGATGGACAGGGAGGTCTGGTGTGCTGCGATTCATGGGGTCACAAAGAGTTGGACATGACTGAGCGACTGATCTGATCTGATCTGGTCTGTGGCAAGATCTTTTGTGACCCACCTCCTAGGTTAATTAAAATAAAAGAAAAATAGACAAAATAAACTTAAAAACTTTTGCACAGCGGAGTGAAAGTGAAGGCATAGTCAATCAATTGTGTCCAACTCCTGGCAACTCCATGGCCATGGTATTCTCTAGGCAAGAACACTGGAGTGGACTGCCATTCTATTCTCCAGGGGAAATTCCTAACCCAAGGATTGAACCTGGGTCTCCTGCATTGCAAACAGATTCTTTACCATCTGAGCCACAAGGGAAGCCACACTAAAGGAAACCATAAACAAGACAAAAACACAACTCTTGGAATAGGAGAAAATATGTGCAAATGAAGTAACTGACAAGGGATTAATCTCAAAAATATACAAACATCTCATGCAGTTCAATATGAAGAAAACAAATGACCCAATCTAAAAATGAGCATACAACCTAAATAGACATTTCTTCAATTTAAGACATGCAGATGGCCAAAAGACATTTGAAAAGATGCTCAACATTACTAATTATTAGAGACATGCAAGTTAAAACTACAATGAAGTATCAGCTCACATCTGTCAGAATGGCCATCATCAAAAAATCTGTAGACAATAAATTTTGGAAAGGGTGTGGAGAAAATGGAACACTCTTACACTGTTGGTAGGAATGTAAATTGATACAACCACTAAGGAGAATTATGGGGGTTCCTTAAAAAACTAAAAACAGAAGTACCATGTGACCCAGAAATCTCTCTTCTGGGTGTATACCCAGAGAAAACCATAATTCAAAAAGATACCCACTCTTCAGTGTTCATTGCAGCACTGTTTAGAACATCCAGAACATGAAAACAACCTAAATGTCCATCACTAGAGTAATGGATAAAGAAGATGTGAACTTATACACAATGCAATATTACTTAGCCATGAAAAGGAATAAAATTGTTCCATGTGCAGAGACGTGGGTGGACTTAGAGACTGTCATACAGAGTAAAGTAAGTCAGAAAGAGAGAAACAGATACCATTTATTAATACATAAAGAAAAATGGTACAGATGAATCTATTTGCAAAGTAGAACACAGATAACAAATTTTTGGGCACCAAAGGGGGAAATAGGGAATGGGATGAATTGGGAGATTGGGATTGACATATATTCACTACTCTGTATAACACAGATAACTAATAAGAACTTACTGTATAGTACAGGAAACTCTACTCAACACTCTGTGGTGATATAAAAGGGAAGGAAATCCAGAAAAGAGAGGATATATGTTTACATATGGCTGATTCACATTGCTGTACAGCAGAAACTAATACAACATTGCAAAGCTGCAAAATACTCCAATGAAAAAAATTTCAAAAACAGAAGCAACAAAGCATGGGTCAAGCTGTTACATCAATATCATCACCTTTCCAAACAACTTTAACTTTTATGAAGTGAATTCCAGACACAATATAATTTTTATCAGTAAAAGTTTTGGCATGTATTTTCAAAGTGTAAGTTTTTTATACTAACATGGTTTCACGACCCACTCATTATTCTGGTCAGTATCCTCTGAATATGTTTGATTCTCCTTGTATCCAAGCATGACATATACATAACTAGAATGAGACAATCAGCAGAGCAAGAGTATTAGTACTACCCTAACTCCACACACCTATTTCTAAATAATTATATTCTTCAGTTCAGTTCAGTTCAGTCGCTCAGTCATGTCCACACCAGGCCTCCCTGTCCATCACTAACTCCCAGAGTTCACTCAGACTCACATCCATCGAGTCAGTGATGTCATCCAGCCATCTCATCCTCTGTCCTCCCCTTCTCTTCTTGTCCCCCATCCCTCCCAGCATCAGAGTCTTCTCCAATGAGTAAACTCTTTGCATGAGGTGGCCAAAGTACTGGAGTTTCAGCTTTAGCATCATTCTTTCCAAAGAAATCCCAGGGCTGATCTCCTTCAGAATGGACCGGTTGGATCTCCTTGCAGTCCAAGGGACTCTCAAGAGTCTTCTCCAACACCACAGTTCAAAAGCATCAATTCTTCGGTGCTCAACCTTCTTCACAGTCCAACTCTCACATCCATACCCGACCACTGGAAAAATTGACTAGACGGACCAAATTAAAAAAAAAACAAACAAACAAAAAAACAAAAAAAACACACTATTTTCTCCTTTAAAAGCTATTTTTCAACATTTATTCATATTAATTTAAGCGAATGGCAACCCACTCCAGTGTTCTTGCCTGAAGAATTCCATGGATGAGAAGGGTCTGGTGGGCTAGCATCCATGGTGTCGCAAAGAGTTGGACATGACCGCGATTTTACCTTTCTTTTTTACTTTTCACCAAATAGGATACTTGTGACATTTTGTCATGTTCTACAATAATCTGGGGAGGCCTTACAAATAGCTGTGAAAAGAAGAGAAGTGAAAAGCAAAGGAGAAAAGGAAAGATATAAACATCTAAATGCAGAGTTCCAAAGAATAGCAAGAAGACATAAGAAAGCCTTCTTCAGTGATCAATGCAAAGAAATAGAGGAAAACAACAGAATGGGAAAACTAGGGATCTCTTCAAGAAAATCAGAGATGCCAAAGGAACATTTCATGCAGAGATGGGCTCGATAAAGGACAGAAATGGTATGGACCTAACGGAAGCAGAAGATATTAAGAAGAGGTGGCAAGAATACACAGAAGAACTGTACAAAAAAGAGCTTCACGACCCAGATAATCACGATGGTGTGATCACTGACCTAGAGCCAGACATCCTGGAATGTGAAGTCAAGTGGGCCTTAGAAAGCATCACTAGGAACAAAGCTAGTGGAGGTGATGGAATTCCAGTTGAGCTATTTCAAATCCTGAAAGATGATGCTGTGAAAGTGTTGCACTCAATATGCCAGCAAATTTGGAAAACTCAGCAGTGGCCACAAGATTGGAAAAGGTCAGTTTTCATCCCAATCCCAAAGAAAGGCAATGCCAAAGAATGCTCAAACTATCGCACAATTGCACTCATCTCCCACACTAGTAAAGTAATGCTCAAAATTTTCCAAGCCAGGCTTCAGCAATATGTGAACCGTGAACTTCCTGATGTTCAAGCTGGTTTTAGAAAAGGCAGAGGAACCAGAGATCAAATTGCCAACATCCGCTGGATCATCGAAAAAGCAAGAGAGTTCCAGAAAAACATCTATTTCTGCTTTATTGACTATGTCAAAGCCTTTGACTGTGTAGATCACAATAAACTATGGAAAATTCTGAAAGAGATGGGAATACCAGACCACCTGATCTGCCTCTTGAGAAATCTGTATGCAGGTCAGGAAGCAACAGTTAGAACTGGACATGGAACAACAGACTGGTTCCAAATAGGAAAAGGAGTACGTCGAGGCTGTATATTGTCACCCTGTTTATTTAACTTATATGCAGAGTACATCATGAGAAACGCTGGAATGGAAGAAACACAAGTTGGAATCAAGATTGCTGGGAGAAATACCAATAACCTCAGATATGCAGATGACACCACCCTTATGGCAGAAAGTGAAAAGGAACTCAAAAGCCTCTTGATGAAAGTGAAAGTGGAGAGTGGAAAAGTTGGCTTAAAGCTCAACATTCAGAAAATGAAGATCATGGCATCTGGTCCCATCACTTCATGGGAAGTAGATGGAGAAACAGTGGAAACAGTGTCAGACTTTATTTTTCTGGGCTCCAAAATCACTGCAGATGGTGACTGCAGCCATGAAATTAAAAGACACTTACTCCTTGGAAGGAAAGTTATGACCAACCTAGATAGCATATTGAGAAACAGAGACATTACTTTGCCAACAAATGTTCGCCTAATCAAGGCTATGGTCTTTCCTGTGGTAATGTATGGATGTGAGAGCTGGACTGTGAAGAAGGCTGAGCACCGAAGAATTGATGCTTTTCAACTGTGGTGTTGGAGGAGACTCTTGAGAGTCCCTTGGACTGCAAGGAGCTCCAACCAGTCAATTCTGAAGGAGATCAGCCCTGGGATTTCTTTGGAAGGAATGATGCTAAAGCTGAATCTCCAGTATTTTGGCCACCTTATGTGAAGTGTTGACTCATTGGAGAAGACTCTGATGCTGGGAGGGATTGGGGGCAGGAGGAGAAGGGGATAACAGAGGATGAGATGGCTGGATGGCATCACTGACTCGATGGATGTGAGTCTGAGTGACCCCTGGGAGTTGGTGATGGACAGGGAGGCCTGGTGTGCTGCGATTCATGGGGTCGCAAAGAGTCGGACACGACTGAGTGACTGATCTGATCTGACAATAATCTCTGAGCCTGTGTGTGTTAGAAACTCCAAGGGGCAAAGTTCACCTTTTATTATTTGGGGAGAATTTTTAAGAAAATCAGAGAAGAGTAAATGGTTTTCGTATCTTAAACAGTTTAAAAACTGCTGTAACTAGATGGTAAAACAGCCAACTCATTGGAAAATACCTTGATTCTGGGAAAGACTTAAGTAAAAGGAGAAGAGAGGGGCAGATGGTGAGTTGGTTGGATAGCATCACTCATTGAATGGACATGAACTTGGGTGAACTCCAGGACATAGTGAGGAATATGGAGGCCAATGGCACCCCACCCCAGTACTTTTGCCTGGAAAATCCCATGGACGGAGGATCCTGGTAGTCTCCAGTCCATGGGGTCGCTAAGAGTCGGACAAGACTGAGCGACTTCACTTTTCCTTTTCACTTTCATGCATTGGGGAAGGAAATGGCAACCCACTCCAGTGTTCTTGCCTGGAGAATCCCAGGGACAGGGGAGCCTGGTGGGCTTCCGTCTATGGGGTCGCACAGAGTCGGACACGACTGAAACGACTTAGCAGCAGCAGCAGCAGCAGCAGTGTGCTACAGTCCAAGGGGTCGCAAAGAATTGAACACAACTGAACAACTACAAACAATAATAAAATAGGATGACCCTGAAGAAGGAGGATAAACTAAGTGGGGAAAGTTAGTGCAAAGGGAAGAATTAGGACTTTCAAAATTCCTTGTATTTAAACCATTCGTTACATATTATTATTTAACTTTAAAAACAATTTGTCTTTCTAGAGTAGAATAGAGGCACTCCTCTGTACAAAAGGACCATACAAGTATTAACCTCTTAGAATTCCAGTTATCAGTACCTAGCCTTTTAGCTGCAGGCTCTCCTTCCCAAATGGACAGCATCCCTTTAAGCATCTTTTTCATAGTGATCACAATGCTCAGCATTCTTAGGATGGCAAAATACAAGGATGTGGCAGAAGGAAGGATTCCTCTTGTGCAGTTGGCCCGTGTTGTGAGAGAAATCTTGGGAATACTGATTTGTTCACCAAGAACTCTGCCTGGCCTGATGATCATCTTTCCACCACTTTCTAGACATGGACACCAGCATCGTAAATTCCCTCCTGGCTACTCTGGCACCTTTTCTTTCTCTGGAGGCCTGTGTGGATGGTTCCTCCTGAGCATTCACTCTCTGCACACCTAAGCTACCAGTTCCTGATTGCCTAAGCCCCACATGACTTCAAGAGCTGCTTTCCGCTTGCCCAGCAACAGCAAGCTAGCTCTAACTGGGGCACACCAGCAAATGTCCCTGCTATCCAAGGGGTTGAGCTGCACCTCTGCAAGGAGGTCTGAACTCCAGCCTTGGGAGAGGACCCTTTCAAGTCTGCCCTGCCTTTGGTGTCCTCCCCAAGTGCTAGGGTACAATACATAGTGTCTTTGTATCTTATGGCCATTCCCTTATCAGAGCTTAATTGCTCTTTATCAGAGCTTAATTGCTCTTTATGTTAAACTTCTCTGGCTTAAAAACAAAAATCAAAGATGCTCATCAAAAATTAAATCCTTTATATGTGAGACATAACAATACCAGCAACAATTCTGTAAGCTGGAAAATGTATCCCAATCTAACATACAATAAAACTGGGTCTTAGGTATCTCTGATGGTTCAGTGGTAAAGAATCTGCCTGCCAAGGCAGGAGACACAGGTTCTGTCCCTGGTCCAGGAATATTCCACATGCCACAGAGCAACTAAGTCTGCGCACCACAGCTATTGAACATGTGCTCTAGGGCACAGCAACTACAACTGTTGAGCCCACGCCCTGCAACTAGATTAGCCCCTGCTCGCTGCAACTAGAGAAAAGCCTGCACAGTGATGAGGACCCGGCGGAGCCAAAAAAAAAAATGAAAATAAAAAGGCAAAACAGTCTCATGGAATTAAACGTGTCCATAGCCATTCACTCAATTACTTGATGAACCTGGTTTTCAATCCAGGTCATCTTTACTCTAAAGTCATGCTTTGTCTGTCTGTCTGAGCTATGGATAATTCCTCTGGTCAAAGCAGACATTTATGATGAAAATACATGTGGTATATAATATGTTTTCTCTAAACTCTCCTCTTTACACTAGCTCTAGAGAAGTTAGGGCTTTCCAGGTGGTACAGTGGTAAAACAAACAAACAAACAAACAAACAAAAACAAAAAAACCCACTTGCCAATGCAGGAGACTCAAGACACTCAGATTTGATCCCTGGGTCAGGAAGATCCCCTGTAATAGTAAAGGGCACCCTACTCCAATATTCCTACCTGGAAAATTCCATGGACAGAGGAGCCTGGTGGGCTCGCATCCATGGGATTGCAGAGTCAAATATGACTGAGAAAACATACCCTAGAGAAGTTATATATCCACATTCCCTCCCAAGTAGTGGATCAAACTCTCTCAGTGTTGCAGTATCATAATATCAAATCTATAATAATAATATTTTGACTATTCTCTGATAACATATTATGTTTTAATGCCATTAAAGTGAATGATCTGCCATATAACAAATTTTTGGTATGCGAATTTTCAGTCAGTACAACCAAATATTCATACCAGCCAGTTTTATTTTTAGTCTTGCTCTTGCAAAACGAAACAAGTCTTTTAATGTTTTTAAATATGAGTGCTATTCAATATACAGAAATAAATGTTTTAAAAATCACAGAAATGCTTAAACTATTATCAGTTAATATGACCAGTGGGCATCAAGGTTTCTAATACAATTATAGACCAGTATCTACACTGTGTAGGAAAGGAAAATAAAAGCTGCAGAGGCCAAGGAATAAATTCAAAAAGCTATGAATAATATTCTGAATGGGATATGTGCAATCTATTGAGTGGGTTAATTTAGCAGCAAAACCAGCAGTAAGAAAGAAAAATGACTGAACATATCTAATAGAATTGCTCCAGATTAGTTCACTTAAGAGGAAAATAGGTGTTTTTACAAAAGGGCATCTCAGGCAGTACCATTAACGATAAGATAAGAGATAGAAATCCAAAGGATATGTATAACTTGTCATATACTAAATTATATAATTAAACTCCTTGGAAAATTGCATTTTCATTTTCTTTAGACTCTGGTTGTGGCACCCCACTCCAGTACTCTTGCCTGGAAAATCTCATGGATGGAGGAGCCTGGTGGGCTGCAATCCATGGGGTCACTAAGAGTCAGACACAACTGAACGACTTCACCTTCACTTTTCACTTTACTGCATTGGAGAAGGAAATGGCAACCCACTCCAGTGTTTTGCCTGGAGAATCCCAGGGACAGGGGAGCCTGGTGGGCTGCCGTCTACAGGGTTGCACAGAGTCGGACACGACTGAAGTGACTTAGCATGTGTGTGTATCTATCTATCTATCTATCTATCTATCTCAACAGAATAGCTCAAAGATCTTTATTCAGGTCAGGTATACAAAGCTGATCAGTTTTCCAGTCACAGTTTGATTATTGAAAAATGGATTACTGTACTTAGAAAACAACATTATCTCATGATAGCAGCCATAAAATCCACTATACAATTAGGACTATTAAAAAGAAGAAAGCTAAAACGTCCTATAAAGATATCATATAGTAGTTGTGTGTGTATGTGTGTGTGCACATACTCATTCATGTCTGACTCTTTGTGACTCCATGGACTGTAGCCTGACAGGCTCCTCTGTTTGTGGAATTTTCCAGGTAAGAATACTGGAGTGGGTTGCTATTACCTACTCCAGGGGATATTCCTGACCCAGGGACCAAACCTGTGTTCCTTATGTCTCCTGCATTGGCAGGAGGATTTGCTACCACTGTGACACCTTGGAAGCCACACCTGGTAGTTAGAAATACTTAATTCAAATAATTTATTTTTCTAAGTCAAATATACTATAGGGAAGGCTTTGGTCAAATAATCTTTATTTTTCCTCCAATCAATTTAGAATCTTCATGTAGTGTCACTTAGGAAACCTTAATTTTTTCTGGGCCTGAAACCTTTATCTCTATAATAAGTGTTTTTCTGGATTTTTCAAAAATCTTCATTGGTATATATTTTCTGCCAGGCAACCACATACTCATTCATGTGCACTACCTTAAGAAGTTAAGTGTGTTATGTGCTTGGAAAAACACAACAACAACAAATTAAAAGATATTGTAGTTTATCCTATAAGTTTCTGCCTTAAATGGATTTTTTGGTTAAGTTACTTGACAGATCAATAAGAAAATTTTATACCAACACCGTTCATATCAAAACCAAAATGTCTCATTCCTAGAGATGTTCCTCAAAAATTATTACCCAATAACCAAAAATGATATCATCCTATGGCAGTTTTAGGGACATACAACTGCTGCTGCTGCTAAGTCACTTCAGTCGTGTCCGACTCTGTGTGACCCCATAGACGGAAGCTCACCAGGCTCCCCCGCCCCCACCTGCCCAAATTGGTTCAAATTATATTCATGATGATAATGAAAATATATGGCCATTTTGAGGCAAAGAGCTGACTCACTGGAAAAGATCCTGATGCTGGGAAAGATTGAAAGCAGGGGGAGAAGGGGACGATGAAGGATGAGATGGTTGAATTGCATCACGGACTCAATGGACATGAGTTTGAGCAAGCTCTGGGAGATAGTGAAGGACAGGGAAGCCTGGCGTCCTGTAGTCCATGGTGTTGCAGAGTCAGACATGACTGGGCGACTGAATAAACAAATTTAAGCTTGTGTACATATTCTGTGAGCCTATGTAATATCTAAAATTCTTTCCCTAAGGTTCTAAAATTTTATAATAATGCCTTGAAAAGAAAAACATTATCTGGTATAATCAGACTGGCTTAAAATTAATTGATAGAGCTATGTGATGCACTACCTTGAGAAGTTAAGAAGTTAACTTATAGATAAACATCACAGGGTTTAATTTGTTAGTATAATGAAGACTGATTACAACTTATTCTTATGTTTCTTGAAACACTTTAGCACTGTAGCAAAGCCTGAAACATTTTCCAATTGGGTTCTTATATTTTCTTGCTCTATGCATTTTTCATCTGTAAGATAGTCTGTCTTGAATCCTCATACTTAAAATGAGCTCTTTATTGAAAGCTACAATCTTCTTCATTGAATGCTCTAAGACTATGAGATAAGTTCTCATTGATCCTCATTTTTTCTCTTTTATCAGCTGACATATGATTGAACATGATTTATTTAGATGAATTCACTGATTTTGATTCATTCTATACTGAAATTCTTGAGGCAGTCAGATAAATTCAAAATGAACTACTGGGGGCATTCAAAGTTCCAATAAAACAGACAGAAAGAAAAGATGTAATCTAAGACAGAATCCCTACCTAACGAAGATGGGCACCAATGCTTCCATTCAATCTTCCTTTGGGGACACTCTAGACGGTACAGCTTATCTTCATTTACTACCTGTGAAAGATTGGCTGCCTACCTGAGTTCCTATGTCAGGTGTTGGCATGCTGACTACAAATATCAGGGTATTTTCTTCCTTCTTGATTTGGAACTTTCTTTTTACACAATATTCAAGAAGAAATCTGCTAGAGGTTTTATGAAGAATATCAAACATAAAACTATTCATTATTTAGTATTCACTTAGTATGACTTAAAAATTCACTTAGAATATAAGTCAATATATAACATAAACACAAATATGCTAGAAGTCGATGTTTGAATTTGTTAAGCTACGTGGTGGTATCACAAAATGCGTGCATGTGTCCTCAGCTGCTGAGTCATATCTGACTCCTTGTGACTCCATAGACTGTAACCCACCAGGCTCCTCTGTTCATGGGATTTCCCAGGCAAGAATACTACAGTGGGTTGCATTTCCTTCTCCAGGGGATCTTTCCAACCCAGGGATTGAACCTGTGTCTCCTGCATTAGAAGACAGATTTTTTTTTTTTTTTTTTTTTTTTTTTACCACTGAACACTTGGGAAATGCAGTATTACCAATTATCAAGTATCTTCTTGTCATTAGCACCCAAAGTGTACAACCACGTGAAAACATAGAAACTCTAAGCCACAGTTCCTTGTGCGAGATCAAAGACAGAGAAAAAATAGAAAATAGAGAACATGCATGCATGTGAACCACAACTTGCAAGGATGTGACAGCTTTGCTACCACTCTTCCTTCCTGCATTTGTTGTGAAAATTCTTCTTAAATCATTCTTCATCACTGAGCTTTGAGAAAGTTCAGAAGAATTTTAAGACAGTAAACCACATAGCTGCTAACAATCAGTGATAACATCTTCTATGAAACCTATCTTCCCTTCCCTATCAAAAGAAATCACTGATGCTAAAACATCATATAAGTACACTATCATGAAGATTGCTTGAATACAGTGGGAAGAGCAGGTTCAGCTATCCAGTATATACTAATGTTTATGTACATTAAGAGCAAGTAAGGTATATGCAGAAAAGTATTTCATGATGGTAATAATAATATCAATGATTCTTATCTCATTCAAAGGCTTCAGTCAAGAGTATTTCCAAACTGAAGTGTCAGGCACTCAGTTGTGCCCTACTCTTTGAGACCCCATGGACTGCAGTCCACCAGGCTCGTCTGTCCATGGGACTCTCCAGGCAAGGATACTGGAGGGGTTTGCATTTCCTTCTTCAGGCTCCAAACTTAAATTGCTATTAAAAAAAGAATTTCCTACCACAGTAGAATCTAATTAATTTTGAAATGATGAATAACTGAGTTTCATGAGGAACCAAGATGAGACTAAATTTTGGCAAAAACTGACAAGGAAGATAATTTTAAAGCAATAGAGCCAAGGAAAATATCACAACTCAGTTCAACAAATCAGCTTTGAGATTTACAGGATTTATAATAACAAAAGATATCTATTCCTGAAAAATACCATTATTCTTAGTTATTAAGAGAAGTTCCTACATAAACATCAAACTCCAGCTCAAGTATCATCTCTTCAATTAAACCTTATCCAGTCTTTCACTTGATGTCAGGTAGGCATCTCTCTCATCAGGACACAGTGCATTGCATTCTTTCCATGTTTGTTTATCTGAATTCAAAGAGACAATAGATTTTTTAATTTTTCTTTACATTTTCTATGCATGAAACCTGTTAAATAAAATGTATGTGTGGATGTGTTTGTGTATAAATTAATGCACCTTAAAATATTCAAAGTAGATGACAATTATACAAGATTACAGGCATATCTCAGGTAAGGTGGTCTGGTCTTCCCATCTATGAAGCATTTTCCACAGTTTGTTGTGATTAACACAGTCAATGCCTTTGGCATAATCAATAAGCCAGATGTTTTTCTAGAACTCTCTTGCTTTTTCTTTTTCCAGACCATCTTAACTGCCACCTTAACTGCCTTAAAATCTGCATGCAGGTCAAGAAGCAATGGTTAGAACTGGACATGGAACAACAGACTAGTTCCAAATTGGGAAAGAAGTACGCCAAGGCTGTATATGGTCACCCTGCTTATTTAACTTACATGCAGAGTACATCATGTGAAATGCCAGGCTGGATGAAGCACAATCTGGAATCAAGATTGCCAGGAAAAATATCAATAATCTTAGATACGCAGATGATACCACCTTTATGGCAGAAAGTGAAGAGAAACTAAAGAGCCTCTTGATAAAAGGGAAAGGAGTGAGTGAAAAACCTGGCTTAAAAACTCAACATTTAAAAAACTAAGATCATGGCATCCACTCCCATCATTCCATGGCAAACAGATGGGTAAACAATGGAAACAGTGAAAGACTTTATTTTACTGGGCTCCAAAATCACTGCAGAGGGTGACTGCAGCCATGAAATTAAAAGATGCTTGCTCCTTGGAAGAAAAGCTATGACCAATCTAGACAGCATATTAAAAAGCAGAGACGTTACTTTGCCGACAAAGGTCCACCTAGTCAAAGCTATGGTTTTTCCAGTAGTTAGGTATGAATGTGAGTGCTGGACTATAAAGAAAGCTGAACACTGAAAAATTAATGCTTTTGAACTGTGGTGTTGGAGAAGACTCCTGAGATTACCTTGGACTTCAAGGAGATCCAACCAGTCCATCCAAAAGGAAATCAGTCCTGAATATTCATTGGAAGGACTGATGCTGAAGCTGAAACTCCAATACTTTGGCTACCTGATGCAAAGAACTGACTCATTGGTAATGACCCTGATGCTGGGAAAGATTGATGGCAGGATGAGCAGGGGATGACAGAGGGTGAGATGGTTGGATGGCATCACCAACTCAAGGGACAGGAGTTTGAGAAAGCTCTGGGAGTTAGTAATGGACAGGGAGGCCTGGCATGCTGTAGTCCATGGGGTCGCAAAGAGTCAGACATGACTGAGTGACTGAACTGAACAGGTATACCTCAGAGATATGGTGGATCTAGTTTAGACCACAATAAAAAAGCGAATACCCCAATAAAGTCATGCAAACGTTTTGGTTTCCCAGTGTGTGTGTGTGTGTATTATATATATATATATATATATATGGTATACTTCTACTATTCTGTAGTATATTAAGGGTACCATAGTATTTTGTTTAAAGAAACAATGTACATACCTTGTACTTTCTTGACTTAAAGGGCTGGGATGGGGGAGCCAGAAGGGTGGCCGAAGAGGGAAGGGATACATGTATTCCTATAACTGATTCATGATACAGTAGAAACAAATACAACTTTGTATAGCAATTATCCTCCAATTAGAAATTTTTTTAAAAGTTTTTAAATTTTATTTATTATTATTATTTTACTTTATAATATTGTATTGGTTTTGCCATACATCAACATGAATCCTCCACGGGTGTACACGTGTTCCCCATCCTGAACCCCCCTCCCACCTCCATCCCCGTACCATCCCTCTGGGTCATCCCAGTGTACCAGCCCCAAGCTTCCTGTATCCTGCATTGAACCTGGACTGGCGATTCGTTTCTTATATGATATTATACATGTTTTAATGCAATTCTCCCAAATCATCCCCCCTCCCTCTCCCACAGAGTCCAAAAGACTGTTCTATACATCCAATTAGAAATTTAAAAATACTTTGTTGCTAACCAGTACTTAGTGTCAGCTAAGACTTAAGCAAGTCAGTCTTTTTGCTGGTAGAGGGAACTGCCTCAATGTTGATGGCTGCTGATTGACCATGGTGGTGGTTGCTGAAGGTTGGGATGGCTGCAATAATATTTTAAAATAACCACAATGAAGTGTTCTGCAATGATTTGACTCTTTCTTTCATGAATAATTTGTCTCTAGCAGTCAATGATGTCTGAGAGCCTTTACTCACAGTAGAACATTGAACAAACTTCTAGAGATAGCGGAAGACAGATGAGCCTGGCATGCTACCCCTCTTGGGTCTTAGAGAGTCGGACACAACTTAGTGACTGAGCAACAAATAAAATTAAAAAAAAAAAAATCTTTCAAACTTTGCTACTGCTTTACCAACCAAATTTTTATAATATTCTAAATCCTTTCTTGTAGTTTCATCAATTTTCACAGCATCTTCACCAGTAGTAGTTTTCATCTCAAGGAACCACTTTCTTTGCTCATCCTAACTCAGAGCAAGTTTTGTGAATTGAAATATAGATCTCAAATCACACTCTGCTTTAAAAGTTGTAACAAATACAGGTGAAGTAAAAAGGAAAAGATGAAACTGTAACAATTTGTTAAAGTTTTATCATGAGATTGGAGCAGTTCAGTCACATTATCAGACTCCCCTTCTATTTCTAGTTCTCTTGCTATTTGTACCACATCTGCAGTTACTTCCTCCAGTGAAGTCTTGGACCCCACAAATACATCCAGGGTGGGGGGGGGTTGGAACCAATGTCTCCTAAACTACAGTTAATATTGATATTTTGATCTATTCTCAAATGTTCTTAATGACATCTTGCAGTGGTGAATCCTTTTCAGAAGTGCTTCAACTGACTGTTCAGATCCATCAGAGGAATCACTATCTATGGCATCTACAGCATTACAAAACACGTTTCTTAAATATTAACGCTTGAAAGTATAAATCACTCCTTAATCCATGGGCTGGAAAATGGATATTTTGTTAAGACATGAATATAATAATCTTCTTCTATGTATCCATCAGAACTCTTGGGTGACCAAGTACATTGTCAATGAGCACTAACACTGTAAAATGAATATTTTTTCCTGAGCATCACGTCTTAAAAATGTGCTCATAACTATTCAGTAAACTGTGGTGCCAAAAAAATAAAAGAAATGCTGTCATGTAAGTTTTGTTGTTCCATTTATAGAGCACAGAGTAGATTTATCATAATTCTTGAGGGATATAAAATTTGGGGGATAGTAAGTGAGCCCTGACTTCAACTTAAAGACACTGGCTGCATTAGCCTCTAACAAAAGAGTCACCCTGCTCTTTGAAGTTAAGTATTGACTGCTCCTCTCTAGCTATGAAAGTCCTAGATGGCATCTTCTTCCACTATACGGCTGATCCACTACAGTGAAAATCTGTTGTTTAGTGTGGCTATCTTCATTAACAATCTTAGTAAGATCTTCTTGAAAACATGCTGCAATTCCTACATCAGCACTTGTTGCTTCAACTTGCAACTTTAAGTTATGGAGACATTTTCTTTCCTTAAACCTCATGAACATTTTTTGATTTTTTTTCATCTTTTATGGGTGCAGTTTGTCCCCCCTCCCACAAAAAAGCTACAATAGTAACATCAATAGTCAGTGAGCACTGTAAAATTATAATAAAATGAAACGGTTTGAAATATTGTGAGGATTACCAAAATGTGATAAAGTAACACATACAGTGGGAAAAATGGCTCTGACAAAGGAGTTCAATGCAGGATAGCCACAAGCCTTCAATTTGTTAAAAAAAAGAAAAAAGTAAGATCTGCTAAGTGCTGCAATAAAATGCGAGTTATACCTGTACTTCTACAACATGATAATAAGATGAGAATGAGCTATTGAGTTATATCAGGTGTTTACCATATGTAACTCTAAGAAAACCTATCTATATTGGCAAACTATTGCCTGTGGGCCAAATCTGTCCTGCTGCCTATTTTGGTCAATAAAGCTTTATTGGAACAAGGCCATGCTCATTCACTTATGAATTGTTATTGCAGCTTTCAGGCTACACAAGCAGAGTTGAGTATTTGCAAGAGAGACCACATAACCCACAAAGCTGAAAATATTTACTATCTGGCCCCTAAGGGGGAAAAAAATTACTGACTCCTCTATTCTATAAAAGCATGTCATAGAGGCATAAATACATTTGGATATTCATGGAACAGGACATTTGTCAAGAAGATTTGTTCATAGAGCAAGCTCACTCCTTTTTCCCACCTTATTTTCTATTTTCATTTGGGATGTCTGGTAGAATGTTTTAATTTTCTTGGCCTTTCTCCCAAGCCAGCTCTTTAGGATTCACTGCTTCAGAATTATATAACTTCAAGTTATAAAGATCCCTCTATTTCTAGGTTCTAGATCTTTCTGTGAGCCTTACTATTAGAGTCACTGGTAGTAAACCAGTTATCTTTGGATCTAACTATCTCAGTCAAGTAAGAGGGTTAATTGGCATATTCTTTTTTTTTTTTTGCTTCTTTTTTTTAAATTTTATTTTGCTTAACTTTACAATATTGTATTGCTTTTGCCGTTCATTAAAATGAATCCACCACAAGTATACATGTGTTCCTCATCCTGAACCCTCTTCCCTCCTCCCGCCCCATACCACCCCTCTGGGTCGTCCCAGTGCACCAGCCCCAGGCATCTGTTATCAGTTATCGTACCTGGACTGGCGACTCATTTCAGAAATGATATTATACATATTTCAATGCTATTCTCCCAAATCATCCCACCCTCTCCCTCTCCCAGAGTCTATAAGACTGTTCTATGACTGTTCTATGCATATTTTTGTGCTCTCTTCTAGCAAGGCCAACTGTGGGTTTGTGACCTGTGTAGTCACATAGTTTTATTAAAACTTTCATCTGCAGAATTCACTAACAAGGTCTCCCAGGCTCGAGCAATTTTGAATTATACTCAGAGGGCTCCGAGAAGTATTAGAACACTGGAAAGCAGTGAAGCTAAAGTGTTTCTTAGGGATTGTCTTTGCATCACTTCATTTCTTTTCCATTATCAATGGCAGACCAACACTTCCTAGGTTCTCAAAGCTCCTATAATTTCCTGAAGGTTCACCAGCCATGAGCAAGAAGTGGCTTAATGTTCTTTGTATTCCAGGAATATTTCCACTCAAAACAATTTTGGAAATTTAAAAAAAAAAAAAAGTTAAAGAGATATGACAGTTGGACTGTGAAGAAAGCTGAGCACCGAAGAATTGATGCTTTTTAAATGTGGTGCTGGAGAAGACTCTTGAGAGTCCCTTGGACTACAAGGAGATCCAACCAGTCCATCCTGAAGGAGACCAGTCCTGGGTATTCATTGGAAGGACTGATGCTAAAGCTGAAACTCCAATACTTTGGCCACCTCATATAAAGAGTTGACTCATTGGAAAAGACTTTGATGCTGGGAGGGATTGGGGGCAGGAGGAGAAGGGGACAACAGAGGGTGAGATGGCTGGATGGCATCACTGACTCGATGGACATGAGTTTTGGTAAATTCCAGGAGTTGGTGATGGACAGGGAAGCCTGGTGCGCTGTGATTCATTGGGTCACAATGAGTTGGACATGACTGAGCAACTGAACTGAACTGAAAGAGATATGACATTATCTTGAGACCTAGTTCTCTCATTTTATAGATGAAGAAACCCAGAATCAACAAAGCTCTGGGACTCGCCCAAGTTAAAGGCAAAGCCCAAACTGGAACACATGTTCTGACTGCCTCTCCTCTGCTAATTTCAGTATGTTAAGGGAGGGGCCTTTTCCAGATTTTCTTATAAAGTATTTCAAATAGCATAGGACAATTCTCTGTTTATTTCAATAGTTTAAGGGAGGTGCCAGGTTTTTTGAAGGTTTTCAGCAAAGTACTCTCAATTGCAGCCTGATGTACAATTAGAACTTCTTTTCCAATGTCAATGCCTCAATTTAAATCATAATTATTTATAATTATGATCATCAATAAAATAACAGATATCAGATCAGATCAGATCAGATCAGATGCTCAGTCGTGTCTGACTCTTTGCGACCCCATGAATCACAGCATGCCAAGCCTCCCTGTCCATCACCAACTCCCGGAGTTCACTCAGACTCACGTCCATCCAGTCAGTGATGTCATCCAGCCATTTCATCCTCTGTCGTCCCCTTCTCCTCTTGCCCCCAATCCCTCTCAGCATCAGAGTCTTTTCCAGTGAGTCAACTCTTCACATAAGGTGGCCAAAGTACTGGAGTTTCATCTTTAGCATCATTGCTTTCAAAGAAATCCCAGGGCTGATCTCCTTCAGAATGGACTGGTTGGATCTCCTTGCAGTCCAAGGGACTCTCAAGAGTCTTCTCCAACACCACAGTTCAAAAGCATCAATTCTTCAGTGCTCAGCCTTCTTCACAGTTCAATTCTCACAACCATATATGACCACAGGAAAAACCATAGCCTTATGTGGTCCACTGGAGAAGGGAATGGCAAACCACTTCTGTATTCTTGCCTTGAATACCCCATGAACAGTATGAAAAGGCAAAATGATAGGATACTGAAAGAGAAACTCCCCAGGTCAGTAGGGGCCCAATATGCTACTGGAGATCAGTGGAGAAATAACTCCAGAAAGAATGAAGGGATGGAGCCAAAGCAAATAGAATACCCAACTGTGGATGTGACTGGTGATAGAAGCAAGGTCCGATGCTGTAAAGAGCAATATTGCATAGGGACATGGAATGTCAGGTCCATGAACCAAGGCAAATTCAGATCAGATCAGATCAGATCAGTCGCTCAGTCGTGTCCGACTCTTTGCGACCCCATGAACCGCAGCACGCCAGGCCTCCCTGTCCATCACCAGCTCCCGGAGGTCACTCAGACTCGCATCCATCGAGTCAGTGATGCCATCCAGCCATCTCATCCTCTGTCGTCCCCTTCTCCTCCTGCCCTCAATCCCTCCCAGCATCAGAGTCTTCTCCAATGAGTCAACTCTTCGCATGAGGTGGCCAAAATACTGGAGTTTCAGCTTTAGCATCATTCCTTCCAAAGAAATTCCAGGATTGATCTCCTTCAGAATGGACTGGTTGGATCTTCTTGCAGTCCAAGGGACTCTCAAGAGTCTTCTCCAACACCACAGTTCAAAAGCATCAATTCTTCGGCACTCAGCCTTCTTCACAGTCCAGCTCTCACATCCATACATGACCACAGGAAAGACCATAGCCTTGACTAGGCGAACCTTTGTTGGTAAAGTAATGTCTCTGCTTTTGAATATGCTATCTAGGTTGGTCATAACTTTCCTTCCAAGGAGTAAGCGTCTTTTAATTTCATGGCTGCAGTCACCATCTGCAGTGATCTTGGAGCCCAGAAAAACAAAGTCTGACACTGTTTCCACTGTTTCCCCATCTATTTCCCATGCAGTGATGGGACCAGATGCCATGATCTTCGTTTTCTGAATGTTGAGCTTTAAGCCAACCTTTTCACTCTCCACTTTCACTTTCATCAAGAGGCTTTTTAGCCCCTCTTCACTTTCTGCCATAAGGGTGGTGTCATCTGCATATCTGAGGTTATTGATATTTCTCCCGGCAATCTTGATTCCAACTTGTGTTTCTTCCAGTCCAGCATTTCTCATGATGTACTCTGCATATAAGTTAAATAAACAGGGTGACAATATACAGCCTTGACGTACTCCTTTTCCTATTTGGAACCAGTCTGTTGTTCCATGACCAGTTCTAACTGTTGCTTCCTGACCTGCATACAGATTTCTTAAGAGGCAGATCAGGTGGTCTGGTATTCCCATCTCTTTCAGAATTTTCCATAGTTTATTGTGATCCACAGAGTCAAAGGCTTTGGCATAGTCAATAAAGCAGAAATAGATGTTTTTCTGGAACTCTCTTGCTTTTTCCATGATCCAGCGGATGTTGGCAATTTGATCTCTGGTTCCTCTGCCTTTTCTAAAACCAGCTTGAACGTCAGGAAGTTCACGGTTCACATATTGCTGAAGCCTGGCTTGGAGAATTTTGAGCATTACTTTACTAGCTTGTGAGATGAGTGCAATTGTTCGGTAGTTTGGAAGTGGTCAAACAGGAGATGGCAAGAGTGAACCTCGACATTCTAGGAATCAGCGAACTGAAATGGACTGGAATGGGTGAATTTAACTCAGATGACCATTATATCTACTACTGTGGGCAGGAATCCCTCAGAAGAAATGGAGTGGCCATCATGGTCAACAAAAGAGTCCGAAATGCAGTACTTGGATGCAATCTCAAAATAACAGATATAGTAATTACCTAATTTTAACTTTAAACTACTATGTATCAAATACAAGTACTTTACATACATTACTCATTTGCCCCTATACTAGACTAGCTATAAGACTCTGCATAAGTAACTTAATCTCTTTTTATCTTGGTTTCCTTGTATATAAATTGTTACCTCTGGGTGGTACATAATCAAAGCAGAAACAAATGTTAAATCCAAAGCATGGTAGAAAGTTCCAGGCATTTTTTTGTTGCATAAAAAACCCCAAAATGTAGAGGTATAAAATAACAGCTAAGGAAACCACAATTTTCTGGGTCAGGACATCCAGCAGGGTGAAGGTCACTTGGGGTCTCTCCTATGGGTGTACTGAGATGTTGTCTGGAGCTGCAGTCATCTCAAGTCTGGTCTAGATTGATGTTCAAATTAACTCCCTAACATGACTGCTTAGCTTAGGCCAACCCGACTCATCTGCTGATGTTGCCAAGAGTGCCAGTACTTGTCTTTTTCAATGTTCGTCTCAGAGCAATCAAACTTTAAAATTAGTGGCTGTGCTCCCCCAGAGCAAGGACATTAAGAGAACCAGTCAGAAGCTACCTGGTCTTTCACATCAGAAGTATAACTTCTGCCAAACAGAGCTCTATTTTTCAAAGCAGTCACAAGCCCAGTGTCAAGGAGATGGGTATAGAGCAAAGCTAACTCATGGGAGAAACATCAAAGAATTTGGGGGTTATAAATTAAGATTCTTGATAAAACAAAACATACTGATAGAACAGGGACAAAAGTTGATGACATTTAAGTAGCAGACTATACCATCCTCTATAAAGCCAGCCTATCTCCTTCTCTGCATCTTTCAATCTTTAACTTATTACAAAAACTCTTAGCTGTATATCATCCAATTTTCATCTTTCTAAGAAGCGATATGTTTTATGAGCTCTTCATTGTTTACTAACACCTAATCCAGTTTATGACCTTCATTTGTACCTTTGGATCTCTTTCCCAGTTTCATCTGTCAGTTCAATCCCCTTCCCTCTGGTGACCACCAGATTGTTCTCTGTAAATATTAGTTCATTTCTGTGTTCTTATTTGTTCAGTTTGTTTTTTTAGACTCCATGTAGAAGTGAAATCAAAAGTTTTTTTTCTTTTCTCTGACTTTTTTCACTTAATACCTTCTAGTCCATCCATATTGCTGCAAATGGTAAAATGACATTCTTTTTGGTTAGTATTTAGTTTTATGTATATATATAAATACATACACATTACATACATATAAATACATACACATTACATACATATATATACATATGTATAACATCTTTCAGAAAGATTCAAATGACCTTTTTGGCCAACCCAATGCATCAAATTATTATCCTGTTTTGAACAGCATATGATTGTTTAGAGCTAAGAGAGATATAGAAATCATGAAGGAATATATTCCCTTGAGTAGCTTCTATACTAGTTTTATAGAAAGAATTGTAAAAATAATTAAAGAAATATACAGGATATATAAATCAAGTGATGTAAGCAATATTGTTTTCAAGTTGATCAGTGAAAAGAAAAGCTTTTTTGGTCAAATATGTGAGAAGGGCTTATTTAAATCCCTAGGGTAACATGCATTAAGTGTGAAGAAAAAATTTCCTAGAACTACACTGACTGCTTCTCTGCTTTCATGGAGAGAAACCCTCCATTTGCTTGTGATCCAGGGCAAGTTTTAAAATAGGGACTCTGCTCCTATGACAAAGCCAAGACTTATGAACTTCTGATCTGAGAGGTTTATGTTACCCTGGCAAGTAGCATATTATTCATCACAGCTCTAGCTTTTGTTTGGTGGTTGTTGGAGATATTTGGAAGATAGGGCCAGTTTGCCTAGCTGAATTTTAGAATGTCTGTCTTGTGACGCATGCTATCATTTAGTCTAACACAAAAAATAACAATACAGCACACCCTTCAGTTTCACAAAATCTCAATCTCATTACCGTAATAAATGGGAAGTTTGTATCTAAGCTGTTTTGAATATCAGCAACCTATTTCAATGCACCATCAATTACATAGGACATTCTGACCTAGAAGAAAAAAAAAAAACAAACTATAAATTTCCTATTTACCTAAGTGCATGGATATTCATGTTGGCACTGATACTATGATCTTTGGGTACATATATGTGGGGGCATGGTTTTTACTCCAAGTCCTGGGATTTCTCTGATACATTTTGCTGTTGTCACTCGTTTTTGCTTGCTTTTCTCTATCAATTCAAAAACCATCTGCTATATCTTCCCTCAATCATGCAGCCTCATGTTTTATTTTACTTTAAATTTTTAATTTCTCCAAAAAATGTATTTAGGCTAAGTCCTAAAATGAAACAACATGAGGAGCAGAGCCATGGCCTGGAGCAGAAGCACAGCTAATTGGTTGCCCACATATGCCAAAAGAGATAAATATTTGGCAAGGAAATCTACTCAGATTTCTCTTTGTACTGAAGCAAAAATGACTTAATAGACTGCGTGAGCTATTTGCCAGATAAACAGAGAACTGGTAAGTTTGCCTTTCTTCATTGTCCTAAATGGTGCAGGGGACATGAGTACATATTTATTTTCCTTTTTTATGCAATTATTTTCCATAAAGCAACTTTAGAATAAGTTCATCACATTACTCTCCTGAAGAAGGGAATGACAACCCACTCAGTACTCTTGCCTGGGGAATTCCATGGACAGAAGAGCCTGGCTATAATCCGTGGGGGCACAAAGAGTTGGACACGACTGAGCGACCAACACTGTCACTGTTATCACATTAATAAACTTCAGTTGGGACGATATGAAGTGCTTTTACAGTTATCAGAAGAAACAATGATCTTTGGGTGCTGTAATAGATCTGGGATTTATATATTTTCTGACTTAGCTGATATTTCAGATATGGTATTTCTCAGTTCTACAATTTCTGCCTTCCATAGTTTCTTCTTCCTCTGTTGAGAAGTCCTCTATTTTCACTTGTTAAAAGCATATTTTCATTTTGATGTTGAGCACAGTTATACTAGCTGCATGAAAATCCTTGTCAGCTTATTCTAACATCTTGGTTATCGAAGGGTTGTTCTTTACTGATTGTTCTTTTCTCTTGAGAATTGGCCATGTTTTGCTTTTTTTTTTTTTTTTTATTCCCCTGTATGTTGAGCAGCTCTGTATGGTACCTTGGGCACTGTGAATATTATTGTAGAAAATCTAGATTCTAGTATGGTCTTCCCAATAATATTCACTTTTTAAGCAGGCTGAATTCAGACTACAAAACATGTCTCTTTTTTGATAGGTGGCAGCTCCAACTGCAATTGAGTTCTTTTTGCTGGGCTGTTTGACATTAGTCTCACTTATGCGTGGTTCAAGGTGAAATTAGACATTTGAGTAGTGATTGTGCACAGGACTTGTTACTCTCATCCTCTGGCATTTACACTTTTCTGGAAACTCCCCTAGCTGAGATTTCACCGAGTTTTATTTTTCCCTATAGTTGTAGTTGCTCCAAACTCTCTCCTCTGGTTCTTCAAGCCAGCAAGACTGTGGGCTGCCCATTAGAGTGCCTTGAATGATGCAGACTTGTGTCTGTTCTCAGAATAACAGCCATAAAAAAAGAGAAACTCAGTGCTATTTTCTTCATTCAAAAGTTAACTCTCTTTGTGTGTGTGTGTGTGTGTGTGTGTGTGTGTGGGGGGGGGGGTCACTTCATGTCCAATTTTTTGTGACTTAATGGACCTTAGCCCACCCATAGGGCTTCTCTGTTGATGAAGGTCTCCAGGCAAGAATACTGGAATGGGTTGCCAGGCCCTTTTTCAGGGGATCTCCCTGACCCAAGGATTGAATCTGAATCTCTTGTCTCCTGCATTGGCAGTCTGGTTCTTTACCACTAGGGCCACCTGGGGGTGGAAACCTAACTCTCTTCTACTTTCTGTTTATTTTATTAACTCTCTGGTGCCTTCATTGAGGTCCCCTAGCCCCAGTTTTTCGGTTGCTATATTCAGAAAGGTTGTTTTGATAGGAGCTACTCAGCCAAATCAGAAGCAAAATTTTCAGGTAATATTTGAAATGCAAATGGAGGTTTGTTATCTACAATTAATATCCATAATTGAACTAAAAGTTTATTTTAAATTATATTGAATATATTGTTCCTCATATTCCAATCCTCTCACACTTTATTGATAGAATTTAGGAGATTATTTTTAAACAAAATATTCTTTATAAACTAATTTCTAGAATATTAATTAAAAGATAAAGTTAGCAGTTGTAATTTAAATGACTTATGATCTGCTTCATGTGTGATCTCAGTATAAAAGATTTAAAACCCTTCAAAGTATTAATTTAATTGAGTAAGGACGGGATTTGAATTCTTTTGAGGTACCTCTTGATATGGCTCATACTTACAAGGAATTACATTTTCAAATGACTTAAAAGTATTAGTGAATAAAGCAACATATACTAGAAGAAAGTAAAGAGGAAAAAAAAGCACAGCATTTTAAAAGGGATTTTTATTAATTAGTACCAATTAGTATATAGTTACATATATGAGCCTAATATATATAGGCTCACAAAATACATTTTGATTATTTAACAAATAATAGGTTTTTCTATTATTTGTTAAATAATATTTAACAAATTTACCTATTTATTATTAATATAATATAAATATAAAATTTATATTATAAATATAATATATATTTATATATAATATAATATAAATAATGTTATAATATTATTTAATATTAAATAATATTTAACAAATTTAACCTATTTAACAAATAATTAGGTTTTCCGATTTTTCATGGTGAGGGCAACTTTCTATAAGTAGAAGTTTTATATTTCATTGTTGGTAACAAAAGATCAGAATAGAACGTTTTAATTCTAAACTTAAATTCGAAAGAACATGTATACCCTGCTTTTCTTCCAGACTAATAGTCTTTGCATAAACCAAGCATACTCTGTTGAGTCAATATGACAAACAAATTGAATTCATGACCAAACTAATAAATTGTACACATTTACCAACATTGCATGTACTGTTTCATTTCTCTTGATACATAATCACTATAGATACCAGCTATTTTCAGTACAAAGCATAAGTTATCTAGAAAACCATTACTTATTCACACTGCTATCATTTATATGAAAAACATTCTGTACAGTTGGAACAGACCAATTTATTCTTATATATAGAAGAGCTCGTCATAAATTCTGTTTTTGCTTTCATGTTGAATCTTGTATTTCTTGTACTCTCCAATTTAAATCAAGTTTCATTGGCAAAAAGCATTTTGTGGCATATATCATTATCTTATTTACTATTCTTAGGATGTGAAATAAAACATCATCTTGAGTAAATGAACATCATATAAAACCAATGCAAAAATAGTCACGAACAATTCTTTTTCTATTTTGTAATTTCTGTAATCTTTTTAAAGTATATGTATATCATATGCTAAATTTACAAGAAATATGTTTTACGTACTTTATTTGTGTATATGTTTTTTGATATGTCTAAGTTTGAAGTCAAACAGGAGAGAGCCATGGTTATTCTGCTTGAAGCAAGCACATTTTATTCCTATTATTATTACTAGGTTTTTAAAAGAATTTGTATTTACCTTAAGGCACACAGTTGTAGACACATGTGAACTACTGCAGTAACACACATTTTTATTTTGTGTTAGCAAATCAAAGCGATGTTCAAAACCAGATGCCCATAGTTAGCCAATCATTTTTTACTGTATAATAGGCTTTAATGAAGAACTGTATCTAAAATAATTAGATGCTGCTGCTGCTGCAGCTAAGTCGCTTCAGTCGTGTCCGACTCTGTGCGACCCCACAGACGGCAGCCCAGCAGGCTCCCCCATCCCTGGGATTCTCCAGGCAAGAACACTGGAGTGGGTTGCCGTTTCCTTCTCCAATGCATGAAAGGGAAAAGTGAAAGTGAAGTCGCTCAGTTGTGTCTGACCCTCAGCGACTCCATGGACTGCAGCCCACCAGGCTCCTCTGTCCATGAGATTTTCCAGGCAAGATTACTGGAGTGGGGTGCCATTGCCTTCTCCTAAAATAATTAGATAGAAGATGCAAAAATTTACATAAGGACTTGAGAGTTTTGTAATAGTTATCAACAAGCTGCTGCTGCTACTGCTGCTAAGTCGCTTCAGTCGTGTCTGACTCTGTGCGACCCCATAGACGGTAGCCCACCAGGCTCCCCCGTCCCTGGGATTCTCCAGGCAAGAACACTGGAGTGGGTTGCCATTTCCTTCTCCAATGCATGAAAAGGAAGAGTGAAAGTGAAGTTCCTCAGTTGTGTCTGACTCCTAGCGACCTCATGGACTGCAGCCCACCATGCTCCTCTGTCCATGGGATTTTCCAGGCAAGAGTACTGGAGTGGGTTGCCATTGCCTTCTCCAATCAACAAGCTAGATATACTATAATAGCTCAGAAATCAAAGAAAACTCCTTTTATATTTTTCATAAGGTATGTTGTTGTTAAGTCACAAAGTTGTATCCGACTCTTTGGATACAAAGACTGCAGCAGGTCAGGCTCCTCTTGCATGTAATATCTCTCACAGTTTTCTCAAATTCATGTCCACTGAGTTGGTGATGCTATCTAACCATCTCATCCTCTGCCACCCCCTTCTTTTGCCTTCAATCTTTCCCAGCATCAGGGTCTTTTCCAATGAGTTGGCTGTTCGCATCAGGTGGCCAAAGTATTGGAGCTTCAGCTTCAGTCCTTTCAATGAATATTCAGGGTTGATCTCCTTTGGGATTGACTGGTTTGATCCTTGCAGTCCAAGGGACTCTCAAGAGTCTTCTCCAACACCACAGTTCAAAAGCTTCAGTTCTTCAGTGCTCAGTCTTCTTTATAGTCCAACTCTCACATCCATACATTACTATTGGAAAAACCATAGCTTTGCCTATACGGACCTTTGCTGGCAAAGTGATATCTCTGCTTTTTAATACTTTGTCTAGGTATGTCATAGCTTTTCTAGGTTTGTCATAGCTTTCTTCCAAGTAGCAAGCATCTTTTAATTTGGGGGCTGGAATCACCATCTGCACTAATCTTGGAGCCCAAGAATATAAAATCTTTCACTGCTTCCTATTTTTTCCCTTCTATTTGCTATGAAGTGATGGGACCAAATGCTATGATCTTAGTTATTTGAATGTTGAGTTTTAAGCCAGCTTTTTCACTCTCCTCTTTCACCTTCATCAAGGGTCTCTTTAGTTCCTGTTCATTTTCTGCCATTAGAGTACTATCATCTACATATGTGAGAGCTTTGAAATTTCTCCTGGAAATCTTGATTCCAGCTTGTGCTTCATCCAGCCCAGCACTTCAGATGATGTACTCGCACATAAGTTAAATATGCAAGGTGACAGTATACAGCCTTGACATACTTCTTTCCCACTTCTGAATCAGTCCCTTTTTACATGTCTAGTTCTTGACCTGCATACAGGTTTCTCAAGAGACAAGTAAAGTGGTCTGGTATTTCCATCTTTTTTAAGAATTTTCAGTTTGTTTTGATCCACACAAACAAAGACTTTAGCATAGTCAAGGAAGCACAGGTAGATATTTTCTGGAATTCCTTTACTTTCTCCATGATCCAACGAATGTTGGCAATTTCATCACTGGTTCCTCTGCCTTTTTAAAATACAGCTTGTATATCTGGAAGTTCTTGGTTCACATACTGCTGAAGTCTAGCCTGAAGGATTTTGAGCATTACTTTGTAAGTATGTGAAATGAGTGCAGTTATACAGTAGTTGGAACATTCTTTGGCATTGTCTTCTTTGGGATTAGAGTGAAAACTGTACTTTTCCAGTCTTGTAGCCACTGCTTGCCCCCCACCCCCCAAATTTACTGACATATTGAGTGCAGCTCTTTAACAGCATAATCTTTTAGGATTTTAAAGATCTCAGCTGGAATTCCATCACCTCCAGTAACTCTGTTGTGATTCTTGCTAAGGCCTACTTAACTTCACACTGCAGAATGTATGACTCAAGGCATGAGACCACCCCATCAATTATCTGGCTCATTAAAATCATTTTGCAGTTCAGCAGTACATTTGTTAAGTGTATATAGTATGTGGTTTATACATTTCCACTCTCTCTAATCAGCTTTATCCCCCTGGGATTAATGAGATTTTTTTTTTTTTTTTTCAGAACTGCATTTTTATATGACTGTGATCACAGACTTTTAATAATAACTGCAATGAAACAAAAATATATTTATGGTGTGCTGAATCTTATAATTACAAGAGCTTATTGGTTGAAGGCAGCTTTCAGACTACAGCAGAAGAAAGGGATACCCAACAATAAGCCAAAGAGTTGAACACCAAAAGTCAGAATTTGTGGAGGTGAAGACGGGTAGAAATTGGGGTGTAAAATATTGGACTGTGTGGGGTCCTTAGCCTAGTAAGTTGCATCCAGCCTGCCTATAATTTTCATTCCCTGTGAATGACATTCAACAGCAGCATTAAGGTTTTAAGAGTCGTGTGCATTCAGTAAAGACTACAGAATGGCTCCCCCCACTTTTTTTCCGTTTGTTTGTTTGAACACAAGACAGACTCAGCATTTTATGAGATACTATGGAGATGAACCTCAGAGCACCCTCTCAACCACCTTTATAAGACTCGAAATCAAATTTCCATCTAGATTGTTTTGAAGAAAGCTAATAGCTTTATTTAATTTAAGAACAATAAAGTAAAGAAATGTAAATTCTTCATAAATGATTCTTTTCAAGACAGATATCACAGCTTTTAATTTGGGCAATTATGAATCCCACACAATAACTGTTAATTGTGAAAACAGTGGGTAGGAAATTTAGGAAATTTGGGAGTATGAAAGAAAGAAAAATGAACAGAGATGTGGAAGAAACACCTGACACAGAAAAGTAGGAAGTAGTAAGTCGAGAGATTAAAATAGCTAGACTAGAAGGTTAAGACTGCAAAAAAAAAAGCAGCAAGTCATTTCAAAAATTAAGTCAAGCTTAGGTTATAAAGATTAAGGAGTATGCTCTATCATGAGTAAATAGCTTGGGACCAATGAAGCCTTTAAATCTAAATATTGAATAACATCATGAATATAAAATGTTAGAAAGATTTGCCACTGTGGGAATACAGTGAAAATTATCATGGGGACAAATTAGAGATGAGGAGTTCAGAGATACTCTCTATCTGCGATTATCAGAGCCCAAGTCATCACGAATGCATGAAAGATGGAACTGGGAAATAATATTTAGCAAATGTGTTGAAAAAACAATTGACAGAAATCAGTGAATTAATTGACTTAAGAGATGAGAAGGGTAGATGATAACATAGTTAGGTGTTCTCAACCCAGAATATTAAGAAACTGTTAAGGGTCACTAACAAAAGTAAATTAATTACTAGAATTTAACATGGAAGCTATGACTATAAGCTAGGCTTTAATCACATCAATATTTCTTAATCACATCATTATTTCTTAATCAAAAATAAACAGATAAATAATACTTCGGAAAAATGTGTTACTGAATCTATTATTTTAATTATCTTAACATATTACTATATTGAGAGCATAAATATTTGAAATATTATATACATATATATACACACACACACTATTATTCAGTTGCTAAGTCCTGTCCAACTCTTTGCCCCATGGACTGCAGCATGCTAGGCTTCCCGGTCCTTCACTATTTCCTCGAGTTTGATCAAACTCAAGTCCATTGAGTTGGTGATGTCATCCAACCATCTCATCCTCTGTCACCCCCTTATCCTGCTGACCTCAATCTTTCCCAGCATCAGGGTCTTTTCCAGTGGGTTAGCTCTTCACATGAATATATAAAATATCATATATATATATATATATATATATATATACACACACACACACACACACATGTGTATATGTGCACATATACATATATATGTGAAACTAAGGAAAAGAGCAAAAGTTTTTTGCTGTTGATGTTATTATATTAAGGCAAGAAAGGGCCTGGATATGTATATTTTGATGAAAGAAAAAAACTAGATGAATCTAATAAACAGCAATGGTTCAAGAAATATTTCCTAAAGTATCTTGCTGTCCTAAAAAGATAAATTAGAAAATAAGTATAAATAATAATATTGCCACCTGCCTAGAATTTTCTTAAATATACATATATATTTGATAATAAAGATGAATATCAACTTCTATGTAGAATCATTAACAGATCACTTATGAATTATCAAATTGATTCTGACACAGAGTCAAAGTAAAACAGTCTATTTGTTGCTTTATAAGACAAGCCAACCACAGACTAAAGGTAACACATCTTATTGTGACTCTACCTGTTGACCTCATTTTTTTCAATAGTGACCTCTTGCAGGGAGATTTATTTGAGACTAGAGAACAGACCATGTGAGGCAGTTAACTATAATAATTAATAACACACTAATTTTCTAATAATTGAGTATTCCAGTTTCATATTATATATGATTCAGTTGGATCTTGAGAATTACTGAGATACAATTAACCATGAAAAATAAAACTGAACACTGGCATACGTGAATTATAAGAGGAAAACAAAGGATCTGTGACATTAACAAATTACTGGTGAGAATTTTAATTTTCTCAGATCAAATAAACTGTTTTTAAATTAACAATGACAGAAGGTGAGAAAAATGGCAGGAAATAAACATGATCACTTCCAAGTACCAAAGAGTAACAGGGACTGAAGAAAAACAAGGAAAGAGAAGGACACAATTCAGTGTTTTCAAGAAAAACAAAAAGCAAAGAAGTTTGACTTTACCAAAATTAAATGAAATAATGAGAAGAAAAGCAAGAGTTTCTAATGTTTTCATTGAAATATTAATTGCATATCCTTATATTATTTTTAAAATGGATAAACAATAGCTCTCAGTTATAAAAGTATTTCCAAAGAGATAAATTAATATTCCTTTATATCATTACTTGGAAGTTGGACTTATTTACAATTGTTGTGATTTGCTTATGTTTAATAAATTCACCTTTATTCAATACTTTACAAAATTTCCTATGTGAAAGCATGGATGAAGCTTACAGAAATGTAAAATATCTGTTAAGAATTCACACACTCTTGAGATAAATCATACAAGCAAAGTATAATAAAGTGAGTGCATCATGATAAATCCTGGGCCTATGCATATATAATAAATAAATCTACAGTGAGCAATATAGATGAGTTAAAAGAATCTTAGAAAAAAGTATTGTTATGGCTACATTTTATAACATTCAGCGCATAAACAGATATATACAATCCAGGATGATCACTGAATATATGTAATCTCATGCAAGACAGATGAAATATTTCTAAATACCCCACTCAATATTAAAGTACTTTTATATATGTTCTAGATTGGCTTGGATGTTTATTATCGGGACATTGTTAAATATCTGAGATGAGAGATTCAGTATTTATAAACAATTATAATAATTAGACAGTGGATAGAGTAGTTATGGGTATAACTGATACCTTTTTTATAAAGAATTTGGGGCTTTGGGATAATTCTGGTGTATTCTTAGGGCAAGTGAGTTGCTTCTAATATCATGAAGTTCTAATGTCTTACAAGAAGTAGGAACACTGGAGAACCGTGAGGTCAAATGAAAGCAGCAATGACAGGGTTCTCTCTCTCATAATAAGCACACAAGGTTTTGAACTGCTGTACTGAGTGAAAAGATGAAAAATCAGCTAGTCTTATTTTCACTATTTATTAAGTCATTTCATTTTCTTTCAAACTGCAAGATGGAAGTGAAAATATGCAGCAATGTAACTATGATAACATGATCAAGAGAAGAACATTCTGTAGGAAACCAATCCTTCATCTTACTGGCAGAGGCACAGCACATAATTTTACAAAATTATTAAGGAGCTATTCTGTATATAAATAAGCCATTCATCCAAATCATTTAGATTCTAGGAATAGCAAAACAAGTTTGAAATTTTAAAATAATATATTGTAAGAGAGATGAAGGGGCTTCAAACATGCTCCTACTGTATGGCACAGCTTCCTGCCAGATAATGAATCTAAAGAAATCTCAAAAATGAATCAATATGTGTGCTCTGTGTTTGGTTAGAAATGTCATTCAAAATCAATGATGAGATTTATGACCAAGATATATCTGGGGCTGTTTTATCACAATATTGTCTGACCTCACACGTGATGTTCCGTGACCTATGTTACAAACATGGGGAATTAGAGATGAAAATTTAATGACTGTGCTACACATGTAGGGTGTCTTTTCAACACAGTGGCAGTGAACCTCGAGGTAACTGCAGGAAAAGAATGGGTTTCTCTTCAAAAAAACAGCCCTGAAAAATATATAACCTCAGTGGGCATAATTCCTTATTAAACTACACATTATTTTGTCTAGTCCTCTGCTTCCTACGTTCCTGATGCTAATCAGAAACATATAAATTATAGTCAAAAGAACACAGATTGAGATCACTCCACCATGCTTGAAAAAGAGAAGACCTGGCATAAAATCTTTTCTCCAACTTATGATTTATTACAAGTGTCAATATTATTATCTTGTTTTAAATGGAAAAACGATTTTATTTGAAAGCTTTGGTCTTTTATTATTTCAGTAAGGAAAATATAAACGATTTTGAAAAATCTTGGAAAAATTATTATCATTGCTACATTTTATAAAATTTGGTCCACAAACAGATATATACAATCCAGGGAAATCTTTGAATATATACGACTTCAGAAAGAGAGACAAAACATTACTAAATAACTTATTCAACTATCAAAGTACTTTTTTAGAATGATTCAGATACTCAAACACATCAGAAATAGGTCAATATGCACTCACTCAATACAAATTAACTTGTCTGTTTTCAGATTTATTTTCTTTAAGCACTTCTATATTAATCTCTTCATGTACGGTCAAGTTTCTAACAAGTGTGGATAAAATATTTTAAAATTTCAGAACACTTTTATAACAGTTTATAACAATTGGGTGACAGAATCCTTATTTTTAGAGTCTTGATGTTATGAAACTTTATGATGATGTTGTTCAGTTGCTACATCGTGTCCAACTCTTGTAACCCCATGAACTGCAGCAAGCCATGCTTTTCTGTCCTTTACTGTCTGCTGGAGTTTGCTCAAACTCATGTTCATTGAGTTGGTGATGCCATCCAATCATCGAATACTCTGTAACCCCCTTCTCTTTCTGTCCTTAATCTTTCCCAGCGTCAGGGTTTCTTTTCCAAAAAGCGGCTCTATACATCAGCTGGCCAAAGTACTGGGGCTTCAGCTCCAGCATCAGTCCTTCCAATGACTATTTTTAGGGTTGATTTCCTTTAGGATTGCCTTATTTTGTCATTGATCCTTTTAAAAATTTTATCAGTGATACTCTGAACTTCTTTGAGTCTGTTATATTCAAAAGAGCATTCCTGGGTTTCTCCTGATTAGACTTTGGCTCAGTTTCTTTCAAGATCCTCAGTTTTCTAACATTTGAGTGTTTCCAAAAACTACAATCTCTTTTTCTTCTTATATTCTTATTCATTTCACTACTTATGCTCCATGGCTAATTTCATCTTTTCCATTATTTAATTTCCTTTATATTCTTTTAGGGCTTCCCTGGTGGCTCAGAGGTTAAAACATCTGCCTGGAATGCGGGAGACCTAGGTTTGATCCCTGGGTCAGGAAGGTCCCCTGGAGAAAGAAATGGCAACCCACTCCAATACTCTTGCCCAGAGAATCCCATGGAGGGAGGAGCCTGGTAGGCTACAATTCATGGGGTCGCAAAGAGTCAGATACGACTGAGCAACTTCACTTTCATATTCTTTTTTTTTTTTTTTAAGTGATGAGTGATTTATTAGAATAGGATGCTTGTGAGGTTAATAAGCAGGTGGGCAGGAGGATGCCTCACCCAGAACTTAGTAGGCTATAGTTTTACAATCAAGGGGAAAGTGGAGAGTGGGAACAGACCACATTCTTCCTCATTCTTGAGTAGATGTCAAGCTACCATCATCAGTTCCTCCTCCACATCAGGTGTGGGAGTTTTCTTGTCCTTACACGGTGAAAATAGGACTGTCATTGCACTATTCAAATCAGTAGAAAGGTGGTCTATGCTAAAAATGGTAAATCATATGAGGTTTTGGTATAATGTCACCTTGTCTTTATGTTTTTGTAATTAGTGTGCACAGAGAAGCATGTCTTCGCAATCAACAACTTATTGTTTTGTTTTGGGATATGT
This sequence comes from Tragelaphus eurycerus, assembly GCA_935064755.1. Taxonomy (NCBI): domain Eukaryota; kingdom Metazoa; phylum Chordata; class Mammalia; order Artiodactyla; family Bovidae; genus Tragelaphus; species Tragelaphus eurycerus. Next base: position 260,901 of record CAKXYN010000321.1, read on the forward strand.
CTCACACTTCTGTTACATGGCTTTGTGAATGATGTTACATGTTTTCTTGAATGATCATTAACTTCCAAGGGTCTCCCATACTTTTTCCATTATTAATACTTATGATCCCTTAGTGGGATTAACTATTAATCACCTTATCACTTTACTCTGTCCTTATCAATGACAGTATTAGTCTCTCTTCTTACACGTTGTTGCTGTTGTTTGGTTGTTAAGTGGTGTCTGACGCTCTAAAACTCATGGACTGCAGCACACCAGGCTTTCCTGTCCTTCACTATATCCCAGAGTTTGCTCAAACTCATGTCCATTGAGTCGATGATGCCATCCAACCATCTCACCCTCTGTTGTCCCTTTCTCCTATTGTCCTCAATGTTTCCCAGCATCAAGGTGTTTCCCAATGAGATGGCTCTTCACATCAGGTGGCCAAAGTATGGGAGCTTTAGCAATACTCCTACCAATGAATATTCAGGACCGATTTCCTTTAGTATTGACTGGTTTGATCTCCTTGCTGTCCAAGGGACTCACAAGAGTCTTCTCCAACACCACAATTCGAAAGCGTCAATTCTTCAGAGCTCAGTCTTCTTTATAGTCCAACTCTCATGTACGTACATGACTACTGAAAAAAACTATAGCTTTGACTATACAGACTCTTGTCAGTAAAGTGATGTCTCTGCTTTTTAATATGCTATCTAGGTTTGTCGTAGCTTTTCTTCCAAGGAGCAAGTACCTTTAAATTTCATGGCTTCAGTCACCATCTGCAGTGATTTTGGAGTCCAAGAAAGTAAAATCTGTCACTGCTTCCACTTTTTCCCAATCTCTGCCATGAAGTAATGGGACCAGCTGCCATGATCTTACTTTTTTGAATGTGAAGTTTTAAGCCAGATTTTTCACTCTCTTCTTTCACCATCATCAAGAGGCTCTTCAGTGCCTCTTCACTTTCTGCCATTAGAGTGGTGTCATCTGCATATCTGAGGTTGTTCATATTTCTCCAGGCCATCTTGATTCCAGCTTGTGAAACTGTAATGCCAGAGTACAGCCCAGCATTTTGCATGATGTACTCTGCATATAAGAAGTAACCCATCCTAAATATAATTCCAAGACATGTTACTTCTAGGAGGCCTTCTAAATGTCATTTGGAAATAGCCTCCTTTTTTTTTTTTCCTCTTAAAAACCAGTCGTTAGAAAATAAAGAATATGTTACTGAGGCTAGTGAAAATGATTCTGGTAATAAGTGAGAAATGAGGAGAAAAGCCTGGTGAATGTGTCTGTAGAGAAGATAGGATTAGCTGGATGAGAAGAAGTTTGACTGCTTACATAGTATTTTGACATATTACAACATGGCATTGTAAAGCTGTAATCATAACAAAATAATACAGTTATGCATGATGGGGCATTTTCAGGTTTTTTTTTTTTTTTTTTTTTCCTGCACATGTTCATGCCTAAGGCCTTAGAAATACCATTAAGAGGCTGCCTCATTATTTTCATGTCACTTCAAGAAAATTCTTTAGGTTGTGCATTTCACACCCATTTCTTGCCTTCTTTTTATCCCAGTCTCCTGGATTCTCCCTGGGGGGCTGCATCTCCATTCTTCTCTCTGCCTTGGGTTGATGGTTGATTTAGACAGTTTGAGTGGTATCTGAGTTGATGTCACTCACTAGCAAGTGTATGTCAGCCAGGATCCTATTGCAACAATCTATTAGTCTTTCAAAACAATGTTTTTCCAGTGTTCTCTCCTGATTGGTAAAACCACCAACGATATAGTTTCTCAATCCATAAATATGTACCTATTTGTTATTTTCTTTCACTGAATCTCTACACCTAGTAGGTCAGTAATCAGTTAGGAAAAAAAACATTCATTTACTACTGCTACAGAATTATTTTCTAACATCATAGATCATTAGAATCCCAATCCATTAAAAAATGCTAAATCCCATGCCACTCTAGCTACTTAAATGATATTTGTTTGAAGATAACCTATTATTTTATCATAGAAATATAACTGAAGATGAGACAGCATATATATGTATATACAGTAATTTATAACTCATGAAGTGAATTAAATTTAAGAGAACACTTATGAATAGCAAAGGGAAAAAAATCTTTAAAATACTTCATCATACATGTAAAGCCCATTGACTGCTGATACTCCACTTACTGGGAATTCTGTATTACTAAAGAGCATTGGACTCAATTGTTTTTACTCACTTTGTGATTTACATGTACATGTACATTTACAGGTACATTAACTTACATGTCTACTGATAGAATGGTGATTTTGAAAATGTGAAGCAGCTTAGATATAATTATATCTAAATGGTAAGTAATACAGCTTGTTCAGTCCTTTTGTTCTCAGGCTGATCTCTGGTGTCATTTATACAACTTCTTGTTCTGCCTCCCCGCCCCATTTTCCACTCCGGATTAAGTCAGATGGGTTTTCTCCATGGCATACAAAAGCCCTTTGCAATAGAGAAGATTTTGCTTGCCCCTGCATTCCACAGCACACAGGATATTTCTCTAACTGCCTTGGTGAGAACACTCTTGTGAATGAGTAATAGTAAGTCAGTATGCTATAAGAGAAGAATGCTTATGAATAATTATTAAGGAGGATTAGAAAGATACACACAACCCTAGGTGTTCACAAAGGTCTATTGTTTTTAACTTTCTGTTTGGTCTTCACCAAACCTTAGTCTCTGATAGCTCAGTTGGTAAAGAATCTCCCTGCAATGCAGGAGACCCCGATTTGATTCCTGGATTGGGAAGATCCCCTGGAGAAGGGATAGGCTAACCACTTCAGCATTCTTGGGCTTCCCTTGTGGCTCAGCTGGTAAAGAATCCACCTGCAATCCAGGAGACCTGGGTTCAATCCCTGGGTTGAAGGGATCTCCAGATCCCCTGGAGAAGGGAAAGGCTACCCACTTGAGTATTCTGGCCTGGAGAATTCCATGGACTGTATACTTCATGGGGTCACAAAGAGTCAGACACAACTGAATGACTTTCACTTTAAACCTTAGTAAGGCTTTTCCACTCAACTAGTTTGCTGGACCCTGCTTCCCTCAAAGTCTGGGTAAGCACTAAAAAAGCACAATGTTACCCTTATCAGCTTATTCTAAGTGATTAACCACAGTGAGACACTTTTTCTTTCAGGCCCCATTGATCATTTTCTTTTGCTTACCCAACTCTGCTTTAGATGTTTCTGCTGAAGCATTGCCCACCCCTTTTTCTATATAAAAAACAAACAAACAAACAAAAAAAAGCCTTTCCTGTTTGTTTCTGAGACACTTGCCAATTTCTGATATAGCATTCTCCCTATTGCAAAAGTCTCATTTTAAATGAAGTCTCTCCTTATCTAGGACTTCTTGGTGCCTCAGACCATAAGGAATCCACCTGCAATGCAGAAAACTTGGGTTTGATCCCGGGGATGGGAAGATTCCCTGAAGAGAGGAATGACAACCCACTCCTGTATTCCTGCCTAGAGAATTCCAGGGACATAGGAGCCTGGTGGGCTACTGTCCATGGGGTCACAGAGTTGGACACAACTGAAAGACTAACACTTTTACTTTCAACCCTTCTCAAAGCCCAGATTTGCTTTTATCCAGTAACATGAAGTCTTAAAAATGGAGTAGAAAGAATAGCATAAAATACATTTAAAATCCAAACCATTTTATAGAACTGGATTGGAACTTTTGCTACAAATAATGGAAGCCTAGATAATCAAGGATAATTCTGAAAAAAAAAAAATCTCATAATTACCTCAAATTTTCAATGGGATAATGAAGATTATTTCAAGTTAAGAAAAGAGAGATATTCCATTTTCATATTCAGCAGACTTAATAATATAAAGCTGTCATTTTTTTTTGCAAAACTCCCAAAGATCTCAAAATTCTCTGTGCATATAAATATTCATATGCAAATTCTAAAATTTATATTGAAATATAAGAGGTCAAAAATGCCCAAGACAATGTTCAAATTGTAAAAAAATAAAAGAAAAAAAAAGTGCATTGGCCAAAGTGTTGATAAAATAACCAATGGAATAGAAAATAGTGACCAGAAGCAAAGCAATCCACGTATGACACTTGATCTATCACGAAAGTTGATACGGCATGGATATGAGGAGCAGGGTCTTTTCAATGAATGATTGAACTTGTAATTTTTTTGCATATTAAAAATATCATGACCATGTATCTAACATATATATTTACTTCCATTACTATGCTAATGTAAAAAGTAAAACAAAAAACAATTTTTATGTAAAAATATACAGTATTATATTCATGCATGAAGCAGGAAAAATGAACAAATTTAACTATACTGAAATTAGAACTTCTGTTCAACTAAAGATAATGTTAAATTTAACCTTCAGTATTGACAAATATGTTTGGAGCACACAAAACTTACAAATAATTTACAATCCAGAGTATTTGTCATGTGAAAATAATACATAAAGCCTACAAATCAATTCTTAAAAGATAGAAATCCTAGAAGAAATACACAAGAAGAAAAAAAAATTTGATCAGTGTTCTACAAAAATGAAAGAAAATACCTAAAGAGACATTAAATCTATGTAAAGGTGTAGAATTTCATTAATAAACAGAAAAATTGAAGGGGTTAAAGATGGCAGAATAAGAGAATATGGAGCTCACCTCCCTCGACAAACAAATCAAAGATACATCTACATGTGGAATGATTCTCCTGGAAAACTAACTGGAAACTGGCAGAATGTCCATACAACCAAGGTTGCAAGAAAGACTGCTATGTATCTGGGTAGGATAGGGAAAAAAAGCAAAAGTTTAGGACCTGTGCTTTCGGGAGAGAATCTGAAGCAAAAAGAAGAGTGCATGGGATGGACATTCACCCTAGAGAGTAAGCGGATCAAGCCACAGCTCAGATGTCCCTGTTCTGGGATCCTGCACAGAGGAGACAAGCCTTCCAGGCTACTGGGAGAACTCCTGGAATAAATAGGAGGGATGGTGCTGGAAAAGCTGAGGCTCCACTCAGGAAGTGCACAAGTGCTGGCTTGCCAATAGACAGGACAGACAGCTTTGCCTTAGATGCTGTACTTCAACTGCATTCCCCAGCCCAAGCTGGGCAAACACCCTGGCCCCTAGGACAGTCACATCCTGGAAAAGACTAAATCTGGCAAAGCTGAGATGGTCAAGGTGTGTGGGGTGTGGTCGTGGTGGGCCAGGGGTGGCCACTACTGGTGGTAACACGAATAGCACCACAGAGGCAGCCCAGACCTCTGCTGTCAGCAGACCAGTCCTCCAGCTCCACCAGCCACACTCCCACTTGAGCAAACACTTCGACTCTGCCACCCTGCCACAACCTTGCACTGGATCTGGGATGATAGTAACAGGGAAAAGGAAAACTCATGTTATTTGGGGCTGTGTTTGAGCGGAGCCATAGACACGTTCACAGGCAGCACTTGAAACGTCAGTGAGCACACAATCCTCACTTACTTCAGCACTCCCCTCATTTGGGACAAAGTGTGGAAGGAAATGGCAACCCACTCCAGTGCTCTTGCCTGGAGAATTCCAGGGACAGGGGAGCCTTGTGGGCTGCCACCTATGGGGTCACACAGAGTCGGACACGATTGAAGCAACTTAGCAGCAGTGGAACAAAAGTTTCCACACTTAAAGGTAACAGAATCTTTTCAAGCCCAACACACAAGGATTACACTCTAATAACTGGGAAAGAGATCCTGCTCCCCAAAAGGGCAGGAATAGTCATGGAAATGATGGGAAGTTGAGTCTCACACTTTGTTCAGGCTTTAGCAGCTCCAGCACCAACTACACTTCCTATCAAGGTGTTAGTGGCCAACACACCCTGAGAAAAGATGTGGCTAGCATCCAAAACAAAGACACTGGGCACACACAGTCTACGTAGGGATGTTCCCACATACAAATACCCTTCAGGAACAGAAGAGATCATTGTTTCACCTAAATTCATAGAGATGGAAAGTAAAATGAAAAGGTTGAGAAAATACTCGCAAAATACCAAGAGAAAACCTGTGAAAAAAATTAATTAATGACACAGAGATAGTCTACCAGACTCTAAATTTTAAGAGTAGGTAATAAAAATGCTAAGTGAAAAGAAAGATTAGCAATATAAACAGAGATCATTTAAACAAGGAACTAGAAACTATAAATATGACTGAATCAAAAATTGATAATTCCATTTCTGAGATAAGCAACAATCTAAATGCAATTAATAGTTGATAAAATGACACAGAAGGATGCATAAGTGATCTAGAAGAGAGAATAATGAAAATCACTCAAACAGAACCATAGACAAAAAAACTTAAAAAAAAAAAAAAAAGGAAAGAAAGCAAAAAGTGATATGTATAGGCTGCTATAAAAGATGCCAATAAACATAAAAGGGGGTTCCAGAAGGGGAAGAGAGAGAAGAGGATAGAAAACATATTTGAAGACATCATGGCTGAACATTTCCCAAATGGAAAGAAGGAAATAGATATTCACATACAGGAAACACAGAGGGTCCCAAACAAGATGAACACAAAATAACACACACCAAGACATATCATAATTAAAATGGCAAAAGTTAAAGAGATTTATAAAGCCAGCAAGATAAAAATAGAGTCATATACAAGGAAACCCCTATTGAGACTATCAGCTGATTTCTCTGCAGAAACTTTGAAGGCCAGAAAAGTGTTATGATATATTCGAAGTCCTGAAAGTGAAAAAGCTGCAAGCCAGAATACTCTACACAGCAAGACTATCACTGAGAATAGATGGAGAAAGATTCTTTCAATAAGAAAAAAAAAAATGATAAATATTAAACTTATCATTAAAGAAATGATGAAGGGTTGTTGCTAAACAGAAAACAAGCAAGAATCTATAGGAAAGGGAAAAATATCAATAGCAAATGCAAATATATAGTAAGAATCAAAGATTATTTAAATAAGCCAGTACAAAAACAATAACAAAAAGTTGTAAAAGTGAATATAACTGCAATAAACAGTAAGAGATAAGCATGAAGATGTAAAATATGACTTCAAAAATGCAAAATATGGAGGAGAAGAGTAAAAAATGTTTTTTAGAATGCATTTGAAGTGAAATATTTATCTAAATTTATATATATATATAAAATTATGATAATACATATAATTATGGGTCAGCTCAGTTCAGCCACTCAGTCATGTTCAACTCTTTGCAACCCCATGGATGGCAATATGCCAGGCCTCTCTGTCCATCACCAACTCCCAGAGCCGACTCAAACTCATGTCCATTGAGTCGATGATGCCATCCAACCACCTCATCCTCTGTAGTCGCCTTCTCCTCCTGCCTTCAATCTTTCCCAGCATCAGGGTTTTTGCAAATGAGTCAGCTCTTCACATCAGGTGGCCAAAGTATTGGAGTTTCAACTTCAATATCAGTCCTTCCAATGAACATTCAGGACTGAACTGATTTCCTTTAGGATGGACTGGTTGGATCTCCTTATAGTCCAAGGGACTCTCAAGAATTTTCTCAAACACCACAGTTCAAAAGCATCAGTTCTTCGGTGTTCAGCTTTCTTCATAGTCCAATTCTCACATACATACATGACTACTGGAAAAACCATAGCCTTGGCTAGACAGACCTTTGTTGACAAAGTAATGTCTCTGCTTTTGAATATGCTGTCTAGGTTGGTCATAAATTTCCTTCCAAAGAGGAAGCGTCTTTTAATTTCATGGCAGCAGTCACCATCTGCAGTGATTTTGGAGCCCCAAATAATAAAGCTGATCACTATTTGCCATGTTGGTCATCTATTTGCCATGAAGTGATGGGACGGGATGTCATGATCTTCGTTTTCTGAATGTTGAACTTTAAGCCAACTTTTTCACTCTCCTCTTTCACTTTCATTGAGAGGCTCTTTAGTTCTTCCTCACTTTCTGCCATAACTGTGGTGTCATCTGCATATCTGAGGTTATTGATATTTTTCCCAACAATCTTGATCCCAGCTGTGCTTCATCCACTCCAGTGTTTCTCACGATGTACTCTGTATATAAGTTAAATAAGCAGGGTGACAATATACAGCTTTGACATACTCCTTTCCCTATTTGGAACCAGTCCATTGTTCCATGTCCAGTTCTAACTGTTACTTCCTGACCTGCATATAGGTTTCTCGAGAGGCAGGTCAGGTGGTCTGGCATTCCCATCTCTTTCAAAATTTTCCACAGTTTGTTGTGATCCACACAGTCAAAGGCTTTGGCATAGTCAATAAAGCAGAAATAGATGTTTTTTCTGGAACTCTCTTGCTTTTTCTATGATCCAGCAGATGTTGGCAATTTGATCTCTGGTTGACATACATTAATTCCAATGGAAGCACAAATCAAAAGCCTGTGATACATACAAAAATAAAGGAACTACAAAAGAAAATCACCAAATCATAACAGGGACAGGTAAAAAAGATAAAATTTAGAAAGAATAACTTTGTACAAAACAACCTGAGAACAAGAAATAAGAAGGTAATAAGTACATACCAATAAATAATAACTTTAAATATCAGTGAAATTAATCCTTTAATCGAAAGACATACATGGTTGATTAGATTAAAACCCAAGAACCTTCAATATGCTGCCTACAAGAGACTCACTTCAGGGCAAAAAACATAACAAAACTAAAATTGGAGGAATAAAAAATATTTCATGCAAAAGGAAAGGACAAAAAAGAGGGTAACAATACTCATAACAGTTAGAACTGGACATGGAACAACAGACTGGTTCCAAAAAGGAAAGGAGTATGTCAAGGCTGTTTACTGTCACCCTGCTTATTTAACTTCTATGCAGAGTACATCATGAGAAACACGGAGTTGTATGCAGCACAAGCTGGGATCAAGATTTCCAGGAGAAATATCAATAACCTCAGATATGCAGATGACACCACCCTTATGGCAGAAAGTGAAGAGGAACTAAAAAGCCTCTTGATGAAAGTGAAAGAGGAGAGTGAAAAAGTTGGCTTAAAGCTCAACATTCAGAAAACTAAGATCATGGCATCTGGTCCCATCACTTCATGGCAAACAGATGGGGAAACAGTGGAAATAGTGGCTGACTTTATTTTGGGCAGCTCCAAAATCACTGCAGATGTTGATTGCAGTCATGAAATTAAAGGACACTTACTCCTTGGAAGGAAAGTTATGACCAACCTAGTTAGCATATTCAAAAGCAGAGTCATTACTTTGCCAACAAAGGTCCGTCTAGTCTAGGCTATAGTTTTTCCAGTAGTCATTTACGGACAGATGTGAGAGTTTGGACTATAAAGAAAGCTGAACACCAAAGAATTGATGCTTTTGAACTGTGGTGTTGGAGAAGACTCTTGAGAGTCACTTGAACTGCAAGGAGATCCAACCAGTCCATTCTGAAGGAGATCAGCCCTGGGATTTCTTTGGAAGGAATGATGCTGAAGCTGAAACTGCAGTTCTTTGGCCACCTGATGTGAAGAGCTGACTCATTTGAAAAGACCCCGATGCTGGGAAAGATTGAGGGCTGGAGGAGAAGGGGAAGACAGAGGATGAGATGGTTGGATGGCATCACTGACCCAATGGACATGGGTTTGGGTGAACTCTGGGAGTTGGTACTGGACAGGGAGGCCTGGCATGCTGTGGTTCATGGGGTTGCGAAGTTGGACATGACTGAATGACTTAACTGATCTGAAGTGAATACTCATATCAAATAGATTGTTAAGTCAATAACAAAAGATAGAGATTAACATTATAATGATGATAAGTGGGTTAATACAGGAAGATTTTGTATTTATTAACATATCATCAATTGCAGACATATCAATACACTTTTAGAGAGTGATACAATTAACATCACAGTGTGAAGTTGTTAGAGCTCTAAATTGATCACAGGTTCATAAGACAACTTATGATTGTTGTTATCATTCACACATTGCTCCATTAAATTTCTGTTCCAGCCTTCTGTATATTATAAAAACAAGTTATTAATGTAAAATTTTTTTAAATGATGCATTGTGAAATATCTTGTTTGTAAAGGAATCTCCTCCAAAGATCACTTTGTCAACTATCAGATAAAGGAACATATTCTAGAGGAAATAATACCCACTGAATTGAAAAAAAAAAAATTCCACCAGACTGGGAAGTATAGTCTGCTCTTTCAGAGAAAAGCACAGTGAAACAGTATATTTATATAGATGTTGTTTTCTTTTCCATAGAGGTGCCTGCCATATTGCCTATCACACTCTAACAAAATATTAGCATGCTTTAGTAAGACATATACAAAATTTCGAATAAATACATCTAGTTAACAATAATTTTAGAATATTTCCTCAACTATAAACAAATATAGGCAAATCCTTTTTCACATAAATAACAGCAATATTTTATTGGATCAGTCTCCCAAGGCCAAAAATATAAAACAAAAATAAACAAGTGGACCTAACTAAACCTAAAAGCTTTGGCACAGAAAAGGAAACCATCTACAAAATGAAAAGACTATCTACAGGATAGAATAAAACATTTGCAAATAATGCAACAGATAAGAGATTAATATTCAACATAGATAAAGAGCTCACGCAACTCAATACTGTAAAAACTAGAATACAATAAAATAGGGCAAGAGATTTGAACAGACAGTTTTCCAAAAAAGACATACAAATGGCTAAAAGGCACATGAAAGGATGTTCACTGTTGTTAATTGTTAGTGAAAAAGAAATCCATGCCACAACAAAATGTCACCTCACACTTGTCTGAATGGCTATCATCAAAAAGCCTACAAATAAAAAAAATATTGGATAAGATGCAGAGAATAGGTAGCCATTTGTAAACTGTTGGTGGAGTATAAATTGGTTCAACCACTATACAAAACATTATTGAGGTTCCTTATAAACTAAAAATAGAACAAACATATGATGTAGCAATCACACACTTTGGTATATATATGGAAAAATGAAAACGGTAATTTTAAAAGATACATGTACGCCTAACGTGAACCCTCATGTAGATAGCTGCGCTACTTACAATAGCTAAGGCACAGAAACTATCCAAGTGACCATCAATTAGCTTAAGAATATATGTACATACACACACATACATACAATGAAATGTTACTCAGGCATAAAAAAGGATGAAATATTACTGTTTGGAGCAACATAAATGGCCCTAGAGAATATTATGCTTTTTGGAGTAAATCAGAAACTAGAGAAAGACACTATATGATATCATTAATAGTTAGAATCTCAATAATAATACAAATGCATTTAATCAAAACAGAAACACACTCACAAACATAGAAAACAAACTTGTGGTTACCAATGACAAGAGGGGAGGGGAAGGGGCAAATGAGGTATATGGGATTAACAGATATAAACTGCTACATATAAAATAGATAAGCAACAAGGATTTACTGTATAGCACAGGGAACTATACACGCTAGCTGAGTTAACCTGTAATGGAATAAAATCTGCAAAAACACTGATCTACTCTGCTGTACACCTAAAATTAACACAACACTGTCAATCAACCATCCTTCAATTAAAAAAATAAGAAGAAGGGAAAAGAACACAATGGAATCAGCCAGCATAGAAATGTAAAGCTCTGGGTAAGGAGAACAAGTGAACAGAAACCTGAGGAGCACATAAGGGAGGCAGAGAAAAGACTGGAGATGAAGACAGAGAAGACAGGGAAGACTTCGCTTCCCTGAGTCTGCTTCTCCATCTGCAAAATGGGAGTGATTATTGTAAAGTCCTGAATTTAGGTGTAAAATGTCACCTGCACAAATATAGAGAAAGGAATTTCTGATGAGAAACAGGGGTTTTAGCTGACTGTGTGTGTGGGTACTGAGTTGCATCAATCGTATTCGACTTTTTGCAACCCTATGGAGATCCAACCAGTCCCTAAAGGAGTTCAGTCTTGGGTGTTCACTGGAAGGACTGATGTTGAAGCTGAAACTCCAATACTTTGGCCACCTGATGCGAAGAGCTGACTCAATCGAAAAGATGCTGATGCTGGGAAAGATTGAAGGCAGGAGGAGAAGAGGACAACAGAGGACGAGATGGTTGGATGGCATCACTGACTCAATGGACATGAGTTTGAGTAAGCTCTGGGAGTTGGTGATGGACAGAGAGGGCTGGTGTGCTGCAGTCCTTGGGGTCACAAACCGTTGGACACAACTGAGTGACTGAACTGATTGAGAGGCAGACCAAGTATTCATTTATGGATGACTGAAGTGAAGTGAAGTGAAAGTCACTCAGTCTTGTCTGACTCTTTGTGGTGCCGTGGACTAGTCCATGGATTTCTCTAGGCCAGGAGTTCGTAGCCTTTCCTTTCTCCAGCAGATCTTCCCAACCCAGGGATTGAACCCAGTTCTCCCACATTGCAGGTGGATTTTTTACTAGCTGAGCCACAAGGGAAGCCACCCGATAGTTCATTTGGTAAAAAAAAATCCACCTGCAATGCAAGAGACCTTGGTTCAATTCCTGGTTTGGGAATATCAGCTGGAGAAGGGATAGACTTCCAGGCTCCTCTGTCAGTGGGATGTTCCAGGCAGGAATAGGAGAGTGGGTTGTCATGCCCTCCTCCAGGGAGTCTTCCCAACCCAGGGATCAAACCCATGTCTCCCGCATCTTCTGCATTGGAGGCAGATTCTTTATCCACTGAGCCACCTGAGAAACCCTTTAGCTCACTACAAGATCAATATGACCCATAGTGTGGTATATGCAATTGTTAAAAAAAAAATAGTTTCCAGCTGTGTGAATAGAAGTAAAACTATTTGCAATAAGGCAAGAACAAAAATACATACATAAATAAATTAAAACCACAACTGATACCATTGGACCTTTGATAGGAATGTCTGCTGATGACACCATCCTTATGGCAGAAAGTGAAGAGGAACTAAAAAGCCTCTTGATGAAAGTGAAAGTGGAGAGTGAAAAAGTTGGCTTAAAGCTCAACACCCAGAAAATGAAGATCATGGCATCTGGTCCCATCACTACATGGGAAATAGATGGAGAAACAGTGGAAACAGTGTCAGACTTTATTTTTCTGGGCTCCAAAATCACTGCAGATGGTGACTGCAGCCATGAAATTAAAAGACGCTTACTCCTTGGAAGGAAATTTATGACCAACCTAGATAGCATATTCAAAAGCAGAGACATCACTTTGCCAACAAAAGTTCGCCTAGTCAAGGCTATGGTCTTTCCTGTGGTCATGTATGGATGTGAGAGCTGGACTGTGAAGAAGGCTGAGTGCCGAAGAATTGATGCTTTTGAACTGTGGTGTTGGAGAAGACTCTTGAGAGTCCCTTGGACTGCAAGGAGATCCAACCGGTCCATTCTGAAGGAGATCAGCCCTGGGATTTCTTTGGAAGGAATGATGCTAAAGCTGAAACTCCAGTATTTTGGCCACCTCATGCGAAGAGTTGACTCATTGGAGAAGACTCTGATGCTGGGAGGGATTGAGGGCAGGAGGAGAAGGGGACGACAGAGGATGAGATGGCTGGATGGCATCACTGACTCGATGTATGTGCGTCTGATTGACCTCCGAGAGCTGGTGATGGACAGGGAGGCCTGGCGTGCTGCAGTTCATGGGGTCGCGAAGAGTCAGACATGACTGAGCGACTGATCTGATCTGATCTGATCTGGATCATATTTGAGTTTATGATATATCAGTGTAATTTTAAGAAAATAAAAATAAGAAGCAATAAAAAAAACAATAACAAGTTTTATTTATGAAGGGATAAGGACTCATAAAAAGCTTGTGAGAGAGTGGCTTGGTCAATTACTTTCAATAATAATTTGAATCTATGTACAAATAAGTGTTAAATAATGGGGAAAAAAAAAACCTTTGGTGTTGTTCTGAGTTTTTGGTGTAGCTTCTAAAATCCTGGACCTTTCCCAGTTGATGGGAATGTCTTTATTATTCATGAGCCCCTTTAACCAGATCTGAGTTTATGATAATCAGCCAATTTAAGATGGAGCTTGTGACCAGAAAGACTAACCATATGGCTAGAGGCTTGGGGCTTTTAGCCAGCTCGACGTTCAGGGAGGGGAGGAGAGGAGGGGGCTCAGCTTCAGTCATGTGGCCAATGGTTTAATCAATGATGCCTGTATAATAAAGCTGACAAAATAAAAACTCTGAACACTGAGGTTTAGTGGAATTTCCTGCCTGGTAACCACATCAGTGTGCTGAGAGGGTGAGGCAATCTGATTCTACGGTGAGAAGGCACAGAAGCTCTACCTTTGGGAAACTCCTATTCCTTGTCCTGCATATCCCTTCATTTGATCCTGATTTGTATCCATTACTATAAAACTATAACTGTAATATAGAGCTTTCCTGAGTTCTTTGAGCTGTATCAGTGTATTTTCAAACTTGATTGAGACTGTGCAAACATTTCTGGACTTCTAGCCAGTTGGTCAGAAATATGGGAGGCTTTGGAAACTCACCCTTATTGAGCTCCAAGCCATTAACAAACAGAGTATACAATAACTTGCAGATTGTTAGAATCAAAACTTCATTCCCATGCAGTAGGCATATACCATGATCTTGCAATTATACTTCTAAGTGTATTCCCTAGAGAAATTAATCCATGCATGCACTAGAAGACATGTATTGTTAGCAGCATTATTCATAAAGTAAAAATCTGCATAAGCCATAAACCCAACTGCCTATTGGCAGTACAAACTATAAGATGCTTTATATTCATAAAGAAATACAGGCAATGAAAATTAATGAACTACAACTACATAGAAAAACATGGTTGAGTCTTAAAAGCACAACTTTTGAGTGATAGAAGCTTATCACAAAAGAATACATGTCATATTGTAATTCTTTTTATGTACAATACACACATGGTCTATAGAAAAGAGAAACCTTAAAGTTGGGAGGCCAGAAAGAGGAGTTCTCACACCCTATGGCCATAGCAGAGCATGATAACAGGAAGAAAGACTCTTCTTTCCTGGCAAAGACTCAGTAAGTGAAAATCCATGGACTCTTTCTTTACCATGGCCCTTCCAATACGTTTTCCCCTCTATGAGTTCTCCCTTTCTTTCCACGTGGGACTTGAACATGGCTCATCATGGTTGCAGAACCCAAATTGCCATTCTCTGCCGATTCCAAAGAAATCCATCTTTGCTGGAAACATATCCGACAGGCTGTTTTAGAACAACATTTTGATGGCCCCCATGGGGACCAGAGAAGACTCAAGGATCTAGGTGTGGTGAACAAGTGGAATATCTACAAATTGAACCCACTGAGCTCACTGATTTATCTTGCTAACTCTGAAGTTTGAAGGTATGTCTCTTTCTTTCTTGGATCTGAGCGTGTGTCCTTTTTGCATTTGAATCTCCCTAGGCTTTATTCAGGGACTATTTTAAGGTTTTGTTCTTTCCGTATGTGAGTACTTGTTAGGGACTTAGATCTAATTTCAAGATTATACTATTTCAACTGAAACTGGCTGAGAAGCTGCTGGCTGATTCCTTTAGGGACAGGGGCTGATTCATGGAAACTATGCCAGGTTTTCAGACACTGGCCCATTCCTTTGGAGTAGGGGCTATTCTCCAGAAAGTGGCTGAAAAGCCTTTGACTTGGCTCCTCTGAGACCAAGCTGCATCCTTAGAACTGGGTGGTATTAGCTTGCAAGCAGTTTAAACTGAGCTGTTTGAGTTGTAAGCTGTTTAAGCTGTTCTTTTACTCTATAGTAATAAACCGCTAAGAAATGGGATCCCAGTTATTTAAATACTTTTAGGGCACCCTACTTCCAGGGACTTTAGTCTACAATAATTCTTCCTCATATGAATTTCTAACTTAAATGAAATGACCTGACCAAAGGCAATTTTGAATATCAGTGACTATTATGGGGGGCTTTTAAAAGCCCCAAACTTAGTTTCCTGAAAATTGAACTGGACTAAAATAGCTCAAAATTTTCCAGTAATGAGTGGAATGCTTATTTTTATTGGTATTTTGAGGTTTCCCAATATTATGAGAAGTCTAAAATTGCCTCTACACAAAATAATATTTTAGGATTAACTGAGGCAAACAAATGATTAAAGAAAGATAAAATGTCTCTGAAGCCTCAGCTTCCATTGATTTGCTCTGTCTCGGGCTCTGCCTCTGTTGCCATCTGTCTCTCTTCTTTAGATCCTCATGACCAGACTCCTCCAATACCATTTTCCTCTTCTACTTCTACACTGCCTATGCCTCCTCTATGCCCTCAATTACCTCATACTAATTCTACAGCCAAATTTTCCTGTTCTCTGAAACTGTTCTCCCACTACCTTTTCATTTGAACTTAACAGAGCCTGTCTCCTTAAAATTAAGTCTTCTGAGGATCCAGAGGTTAAACTCTTAATTTCTTATATTGTCTGGATATAAAGCTGAACTGTGAACCACAGTCAAAGATTTTCCAAAAGTAGTTGAAGATCCTCAAAGACTTGAAGAGGAATTTAATAAAGTCATTCAATTCAATTCATCTGGCTTCTCTTGACTTATATCAGCTATTTCATACACTGGTTGGTGAAGTTCAGGCTTAGCATTGGATGAAAATCACAAATTGGGAAAATCCCAAAAGGTCTCTAGTATTACACCAGGAGACCAACCTGATATCTTAACTACATGATGAAGCTTGGACAATCAGTAGGTAATTCACTGAGTAATTTCCAGGACTTTTCCAAAGCCTGTTGGTTGGAACAATGTTTAGGTTTAGGTTTGTGCACAAAAATCTGATGAACCTATACATAATTACTACAATTGATTTCAGATCAGTTTTAAAGAAAATTCTGGTTTATCTCTAGATGTTGATCCCACCAAGGTAGCTCTTACCTCTATGTTTATTAATGGGCTGAATTGGGACTTTTTTTTCTAGTAAAAAGGAGCAGGATAGAATGGGGCATTATGTTCACTCCAGATTTAGTTAATCTGGCAAATCAGCTCTCTCACACTTTAGATGAGTGACCTCAAAGGAAGACTAACACAACTCCAGCAATTTAAGCCTCCTAAACAAAATCAAAGCCCTCCGAGTTTCTGCTTTTAGTGCAAAGATTAAAGACATAGTAAAAGAATTTACCCAGAGGAGTTTCTCTTACCCATGAGAGTACATATTTGCTGGAGAAATATCTAGTAGCCTATTTATTCTTATGTCAACAAGTCAAAAGTAATCCATATTATTTCATAAAACATCCATAGACGGTTAAAATATATATTAAAATAAGGTAGTGGTTGGAGAAGGCAATGGCACCCCACTCCAGTACTCTTGCCTGGAAAATCCCACGGATGGAGGAGCCTGATGGGCTGCAGTCCATGGGGTCGCTAGAGTCAGACACGACTGAGCGACTTCACTTTCACTTTTCACTTTCATGCATTGGAGAAGGAAATGGCAACCCACTCCAGTTTTCTTGCCTGAGAACCCCAGGGACAGGGGAGCATGGTGGGCTGCCGTCTGAGGGGTCACACAGAGTCAGACACTACTGAAGTGACTTAGCAGCAGCAGCAACAAGGTAGTGGTTACCACAGATTTGAGAATACTGATTATCTTTAGAGAGAAATGCTGTTACCAAGTTGGGGCAATTGTAGAAATAAAGTTGCCTACAAATGTTCCATTTATTGTCTGAAGTGGTGATTGCATGCATGTGTGTGTGCTAAGTCACTTCAATCATGTCCAGCTTTTTTTGACCCCAGGGACTGTAGCCCACTAGCTCTTCTGTCCATGGGATTCTCTAGACAAGAGTACTAGAGCGTGTTGTCATTCTCTCTCCAGGGGATCTTCCCAACCAAGGGATGGAACCCACATCTCTTATGTCTCCTGCATTGGTAGGTGGGTTCTTTACCACTAGCACCACCTACATGAGTGTTTTGTGAAACAATTCTGCTGTTTGTTTCATGAACATTTCTATATGTAGGTTACACTGCGCTAAACAAAAAAACAGAAGGATTTCATAGAAATGAAAACTTGTGACAAAGTTTTTATCAGCTTCCTTTGATTTGCTTTGCTCAATATTCATAATGAATGCATTGTGTTTATTACATAAATGCTTCTAAACCCATTGAAGCCAGTTCTTATCTAAGGGAGATTTTGTTTCATGATGTTATTTTCATGACATACTTGAAAGCACATTAGTAATTCATTTGCAAAGCTGAATGGAGCTCTGGCCAATCCCCAGACAAAATGTAAATAAAACAATAGAATCAAGGGAATCCAAATAAATAAGATTTTAGAAATGCATTTTTTTTTTCTATCTTCAAAAGTTTGTGTGATTTTGTCACTTAAGCCAGGGTCCAGTAAATTAATTAATTTCATAGAAATCAAACTTGAAACTTCCCAGTTAATGCACAGTGTTGTAAAAGTCTATGACATTTGAAATCAGAGCAAATCAATGTTTTGCCAAATACAATCAAATAATATAATAAAGAAAAAACCTAAGCATTATTTTGAGTCAGAAATATATGAATGCTCATTCTTTAATACTTACTAAAATGTTTGAATGAACTCTCTGAAACATTCTAGTCAGTAAGTTTTGAGGTTCACTTGTTTTCATCCATCCCAACCTCTCCAAAACTTACTTCAAAAATGCACTATATTTTTCATAATATGACAATAATATATCATGACAGATATGTTTATTGTTTTCATCTATTTTATAATCCTGTTCTTCAAATTGTTGTGAAATAAATGCATCAAAATATTTTGTGTGTGTGTTTTTGAAAATGTGAGTGAGTCATAGTCTAGAACAGTTTTTCAAAAGTCTGCTTGTTACAGAGCCCCTGTTTGAGTTCCCTGAGTCATGTAGCAACCTAGAGGGGAGGGAGATGGGAAGAAGGATCAAGAGGGAGGGGACATTTGTATACCTATGGTTTATTTATGTTATTTGGCAGAAAGCAACAAAATTCTGTAAAGCAATTGTCCTTCAATTTAAAAAATATTTTTTAAAGTGTGCTTGTACACAAATTTTATTTCTAAATAAGATTTCTAATTCAGTAGCTTTGTGGTGTGGTCCAAGAAGAACTAAAAAGCCTCTTGATGAAAGTGAAAGAGGAGAGTGAAAAATTTGGCTTAAACTCAACATTCACAAAACTAACATCATGGCATCTGGTGCCATCACTTAATGGCACATAGGTGGGGGAACAATGGAAACAGTGACTGACTTTATTTTGGGGGGCTCCAAAATCACAGCATATAGTGACTGCAGCCATGGAATTAAATGATGCTTGCTCCTTGCAAGAAAAGCTATGACCAACCTAGATAGCATATTAAAAAGCAGAGATATCACTTTGCCAGCAAGGGTCCATCTAGTCAAAGAAAGTTGAGCACGAAGAATTGGTGCTTTTGAACTATGGTATTGGAGTAGACTCTTGAGAGTCCCTTGAACTGTAAGGAGATCCAACCACTCAATCCTCAAGGAAATTAGTCTTGAATATTCACTGGAAAGACTGATGCTGAAGCTGAAACTCCAATACTTAGGTCACCTGATGCAAAGAACTGACTCCCATTCCAAAGTTGCTCATTGGAAAAGCCCCTGATGCTGGGAAAGGTTGAAGGCAGGAGGAGAAGGGGACGACAGAGGATGAGATGGTTGGATGGGATCACTGACTTGGTGGACATGAGTTTGAGTCAGCTCTGGGAGTTGGTGATGGACAGGGAAGCCTGGCATGGTGCAGTTCATGGGGTCGCAAAGATTCGGACACAACTGAGTGACTGAAGTGAACTGAACCAAGTACCTGTGTTTTTGGAAAGCTTTATGAAAAAATTTCATATTCAGTGCAGTTTGGGAATAAATAAACTTTACAGAAATTCCTATTATCATAGTTCCTTCCATCCATAGGTGTTTGAGACTATTTCCTAAATGAAAATAGTTCAATTTGTATTATACGTAATTTCCTCTTGCTTCCTAATTTTTAGGATCATTGTAACTTTTATAGAATACAGAAATTAGGATATGCAGTTTTTGTTTTTATTCAAGGGTAATGATTAATACAAATTATATCTCTCCTTTTCCATACTCTACTTCTTTGGAACCAGTTGAAAGTTATGGCTTGGCTTCCTAAGAGATTTCTACATTTTTATTAAAACATTAATTACCATGTGAATGTAAGCATTCCCAATGGATTTTCAAGTCGATCTTCTGAACAATTTAAATCAGTTACCCCACACATTATACACAAGCAATGAGGATAAAATTTTACATTCTTGAGCCTCAGTTTCAATACCACTGTCTAAGAAAGGGTGCTGTGTGCTGTGCTTAGTCACTCAGTTGTGTTCGACTCTTTGAGAACCCATGGACTGCAGCCCACAGGCTCCTCTGTCCATGAGCTTCTCCAGGCAAGAATACTGGAGTGGGCTGCCATGCCCTCCTCCAGGTGATCTTCCCCACCCAGGGACTGAATCCAGGTCTCCCACATTGCAGGTGGATTCTTTACCATCTGAGCCATCAAGGAAGCCCAAGGCTTCCAAATGAGATATTTGGGACATAACATGCCTATCCCAGGACATTGGTTTGCCTGACAATAAAGTTAACCCCATTCCTCAACCTTTCTGTTTTCAGTAGAGTTAGAATAATAGAGTCCTTTGTAGTCATGTATTGACAGAGTTGGCAAAGCACAAATTTCAAGTCAAATAGGCCCACATTCAAATTTACAAGTATGCTTGCACTCTCTGAGCCTCATTTTTCTCATCCTTAAATAGGAATAATTGTGCCTTTTGTGTGGAAAGTATTTATTTTAAAAGAGCAAGGGAAAGAATTTATTTTAAAAGAGCAAAGGAAAAGGCATCAAGAGTAGACAGAAGAAAAAGAGAAGGTTAACTTAATAAATTTAGAAGAGACTAGAGGTCATTAAGGGAAGAGAAGAAAGATTGATTTTTTGAAAAGATAATATTTTTAAAAAAGACCAAAAACCCAGGAAAAACCATGTAATGGTTCTTATTGCTTTAACCAAAGTAATAAGGAAAGCCAAGAACATAGTAGGGATCTAACTAGTAGATGCTAAGACTACTGTCAAAACAGCACTGTAAATTCTTAATTTCAGGTGCCCATGGTATACCTGTCTTATAATAAGAACTTACATTTACACAAAAATATTTAAATGCAGTAAACAGTTTTTAGATTGGAGGGGTAACAAATGTCTATCTAGTGCCATCCTAGGAGCCACCTGGGGAGGTTAATGTCTGGTCTACAATGAGAACTGTTTATATTGTAATACCTAATATTCATTGAACACTTATTCTATGGCAGTTGCAGTTCTAAGTAATTTACACATGTGGACTTATTTAATTCTCATAAAAGCCTTATGAGATTATTGTAAGTATAATCATAATTTCTTTTTGCATTTGAGGAGTCTGAGACAAAGAGCTTAAGTAAATTATTCAAGGTCATGGAGCCTGCATGCAGATACACATAAGTAATAGCAATTATAGGATATGAAAGAAATCTTTTTACACTGTAAGTTTTCCTATAATGTCTTAGTCATTTTTTGTTTGATTCCCTAGAAAAAAATGAAATTGCCAAAGATTACCTCTGTATGAAACTGGAGCTATCTTTTACAAAAAAATATTATCTTTGAATATACTTAATTTTAAGAGTTACATGCAAAGATAAATTCCTCATGCATTGATAGAAAATAGTTTTTCAGTCCACTTAATAAAAATAACATAAATTGGCAGAAAAAATTTAAAACAAATAGTATCATTTTACCGTAAAAATAAACTAGAGTTTTGCAACTGATATTTTTCTCCAGGTAGAAGACACTTTGAGTTTTTTGACCCTAACTATTTTGAAGTATCTGACTTTTTCTCTCCCCTTTCCCTTCCTTCTTTTATTATCTTAACTTCACAGACAAAGCTACAATAGGGATCATGGTAAACATTTTGATACTACTCTCAGAGACGACCCCAGCCAGACCTTAAGGTGAATAGACACCCTTTTCCTTTTCCTATTTAGCTGAAATTTTTAAGATTTTTAAACTGGCTGAAAATGGGTAAAAGGGGAACTAATTTGCAGAGCTTTCTATTTATAGTTTTGATGTATCAGCACATTATAGAACATCCCTCCACAGATATATAGACACCCTGCAGATGGGGTTCCATCTGTTCAGCCTGATTTTGCTATACGCTTAAGAACAAAGCCCAATCTTCGACCTTTTAAAGCTGCTGCGTTAAACACTCACTACATTTCTATACAATACAGTCTGGATGCTTTCCTGACTTGACTATTGTTTTATTTTTCCTGCAAAATAGTTGTTTTGCTGGAAGCTTTACCTCCATAGACAGTGTGTTACTTTAGGCAGGTATTGCCAGTTACATGTTTTATATGAATTTTAAATGTAAATTTATTCATTAAAATGCCTCTTGTTTGCACTAAAATTTAAAAAATAGTATGCTTTGAATCAACACAATGAATGCATAAATGCTGTCTTAATAATTCTTTTGTTACTTTAATTAAAACTATTTTTTTTTCTACTGGTGTCTTTCAGTACTGAGTAAATGGACAAGGCATTGCATTAAAACTGCAAAGGCAAAAGAGTAGATTAAATCTCCAGGACACCTCAGCATAAACATATGTCAGGCACACCACATTGCCCTCTACTGTCCTGAGATACAGAAGCTAGGGTCAGGATGAATGATTTCTTGCTTCTCTCTGCAATCTCTTCCATCTTCTTTTCTAAGTAACTTAAAATGACAAATACAAAACAAAACAAAAATGACAGATGAAAATACAAAGCCTCTGCTAACTGTTCCTCTACTTGAAGACCTAGAATTTGGGCAGTAGGTACGGAATTTCTATTTTCAGAAATGAAGGCATCTAATTGCTTACATCCCTCATCAGTAGTAAATTTATGGCAGTACAGAACTTTTTTGTGCAATAAAATGTGATATACTGGAGACAAGTTTTAGAACATATACGAATAGGCAACCATTTTATACAGAATAAATAGTGTTAAGTGTTTCTAGATCGATGGTTTCTTACTTTATAATTAATAATGCTACAGATCTACTTCTTCCCATCTGAGAATAGTCTGTTCATTGTACTCTTTGCCTGAACAGAGGAGACTTGTAATTTCATTCAAACCTTCACTCCCTCATTCTCTTTTAAACTAGACTGCTTCTCCTGAGAGTTCATAAAGAGATTCCTGTGCGTCTCCTTACTCTACCCATGAATAAACAAAAACAGCTTTTCTGATAATCCTCACTGTGCAAAGAATATCACTTTCCATCACACACACACACACACAATCTCTTTGAACTTTTTGAGCTACCACCTGGCAGTAATTTCAGTGTGATTAAATTCCCTACTTTTTTCTCCTGCCAAGTGTACTTAGCAATGCAGTAGGAGCTTAAGGAGTTTTGGCTTAAAACTCAACATTCAGAAAACAAAGATCATGGCATCCAGTCTCATCACTTCATGGCAAATAGATGGGGAAAAAAAGGAAAGAGTGAGAGACTTTATTTTTGGGGGCTCCAAAATCATTGCAGTTGGTGACTGCAGCCATGAAATTAAAAGACGCTTACTCTTTGGAAGAAAAGTGATGACCAACCTAGGTAGCATATTAAAAAGCAGAGACATTACTTTGCCAACAAAGGTTCGCCTAGTCGAAGCTATGGTCTTTCCTGTAGTCACGTATGGATGTGAGAGCTGGACTATAAAGAAAGCTGAAGGGCAAAGAAATGATGCTTTTGAACTGTGGTGTTGGAGAAGACTCTTGAGAGTCCCTTGGACTGCAAGGAGATCCAACCAGTCTATCCTAAAGGAAATCACTCCTGAATATTCAGAAGGACTGATGCTGAAGCTGAAACGAAAATACTTTGGCCACCTGATGTGAAGAACTGACTCATTAGAAAAGACCCTGGTGATAGGAAAAATTGAAGGCAGGAGGAGAAGGGGGCAACAGAGGATGAGATGTTTGGACGGCATCACTGACTCGGTGGACATGAGTTTGAGTCAGCTCTGTGATTTGGTATGGACAGGGGAGCCTGGCGTGCTGCAGTCCATGGTGTTGCAAAGATTTGGATGTGACTGAGCACCTGATCTGAACTGAGGAACTTAAGGGCTGCAGTCAGGGACGATGTGATTCTGAGTGAGATATCTGAAATTCTGTGAGAGGCGGAACCACCTGCCAAGAAGCTGTTAAGAACCAATGATCTTCTAGTGGTGGACTTCAGTTCTCAGACCTTCTGAGTGGATCTGGTCACTGTGATAGGCAGGTACAATCGAAGAACAGGCTGCTTCACAGTTTGTACCAAACAGTACAGGGCAATGGAAACAATCACATTTGAAACTACAGAATCCTGGTTTGAATACTGGTTTGCCAAGTATTTGTCTGTGTTCATAGCTTTCTTCCTATACATGTAAATCCCATTTTTGCTCACATGAAACAAGCTTTCCCTAACATCTGCTACACACTTCCTATTGAACTGGCACCTTTATTTTCAGTTCTAGAACTCTTATTCTCAATGGGCTTAGCATACTTTTAGTATATGCACAAACACATGAGATTTTAAACAAATACAAAATTAAGATCTTGCCACATGTAGTGAATGTTTACAGTCTTTTCTCTCCCTTATTTTTTTCCTTTTCTTTCTATGCTTGGCTCTCACATTCAGGGTTCCAATTTTGGAGGTTTTTTTGAATCAGCCTATAAGTTAAACACTTTACATTTTCCAAAAAAAATTCCATGAACAAGTTTGTGATATCTTAATTTCTGATATGTAGTGATACTATTTTTAAAGACTCTATTATGTTTTGCTGATATATGCTATTCTTGTATCAATAATAATATGATCCATTTTGAAACACCTCACAGTTTAATGATGGATAATAAATACCATTTAATAGCAAACATTTTATCTCATTTAACATTGAAATGTTTATTTTATTGTTTTATAGTAATAGAGGTCACAAAGAGTCAGACACAACTAAAGTGACTTAGCACAAACACACGAAAGTATATTTTTATCATTATATATAATTGCATCAAAAAAATAAAATCACTGGTAAAAATTAAGAGACTGAAAGGAATTATTGTGCAAAGGTAATGGGCCTACAAAGTGAAAATGAATATCGCTCAGTTGTGTCTGGCTCTTTGCAACCCCATGGACTATATATTCTCCAGGCCAGACTGCTGGAGTGGATAGACGTTCCCTTCTCCAGGAGATCTTTCCAACCCTGGGATCGAACCCAGGTCTCCCACGTTGCAGGCAGATTCTTTACCAGCTGAGCCACCAGGGAAGCCCAAGAATACTGGAGTGGGTAGCCTATCCCTTCTCCAGGGGATCTTCTGGATCCAGGAATTGAACCAAGGTCTCCTGCATTGCGGGCAGATTCTTTACCAGCTGAGGGCCTACAAAGGTCTTTGACAGACCAAATAGACACTGACATATAAGGATGATTCTGCTTCTGCTTTCAAAAGTAGTAAGGTGAAATGGAATTTCTCTTATACCATAGGAAGAACAAAGCAGATAACATCTAAAATTACAAACCTTTTAAAATCTATAAAAAGCTCCAAGAATCTAAGCAAACTGCAACAAATTAAAAATCCAAAATGATCATCTTTCAGGAGAAAAGAGACCCATTGCTGCTTTGTCCTCTGCAAAACAGTGGGGAAAAAGGAAGCTGCCATCATTAGGAATTAGGAGAAACTAGCTGAATGTTTTACAATTGTTTAAAGTTAAGAGTAGACTGGTCTGAGTGTTTAGATTCTAGAAAAGTCTGAAGCTCAGAAGAATTTGTACTCACCCATCATCAGTTTCCCACAGGCCTTCATCAAGGGCTCACTCTAAAAATAGGGGTTCAGCAAGGTGAACAGCAAAGACACATCTGAGCATTCCAAGTCCTAAAATAGTAGGGAGAGCTCACATATGCCCAGGAGAGAAACCTATCATGTACATAATTTTTATGAATCAATCTACCTACCTACCTACGTGTGTGTGTGTGTGTGTGTGTGTGCGCGCATGTGTGTATATGTGTAGAAAATGAGAAAGTAAAATTGATTCTAATCACAGGGAATCCAATCATCTACCACAAAGTCCTAAGGGAGTTAACAAAAAATATTTTAATTCTAGTAGTATTAGTTAGTAGTAGTAGTGCTCTAGTAGTAGAATTAGCAAGAAATTAAGCAGAAAGTTTTAAAGTCAATACCTAAAGTCAAGGGCATTTCTATATATTGGTAACAAACAAATTGAGAATGGAATTTGTAAAATACCAGTTATGTATGTTATATCACATATTCATTAGCTTCAAGGCCTTTAGGCAAAGAGTGGCCTCCTGGAGGGAGGGATTTCAGCCATCAAATGGCCTTTGAATTCCAGCTGCAATAGCAACTCTTTACTGAGTCTCCAGCCTGCCAGCCTTTGTGGATTTTGGACTTTCCAGCCTTCAAAATCACATGAGCAAATTCCTTAAT
Organism: Tragelaphus eurycerus; assembly: GCA_935064755.1. Lineage (NCBI taxonomy): Eukaryota > Metazoa > Chordata > Mammalia > Artiodactyla > Bovidae > Tragelaphus > Tragelaphus eurycerus. The sequence goes on from CAKXYN010000321.1 coordinate 287,238, forward strand.
ATTTATTTTTAGATTTATCTCACATCCTCTTGTTTCTCTAGAGAATAGTGACTACTAGAGCCAGGCATGCCTATTTTCATTTAGCAATGAAAATTCCTTTCAATGTATTTCATAAAGAAATGCTATTCATCCTTCCACTGAAGTCTGTTTATGCACAGGTCCGTTTATGCACAGGTCCGTTTATGCACAGGTCCGAAACCCAGGATGATACGCTTCTTAGGAAACAATGTAGAAGTAGGATTGAATAATTATGTATTAACTTTATAACATCATCACTCATAAAAGCGTATCATTCTGATACTAAATGAGGGGTATTGTGTTTAGAAATTCATATGATTTGGGCAACAATGTGTCTCTCACCATGAAAGAGAAAGCAGCAGCACATTTTAAGGAGGCTTTTTTTTTTTTTTTTTAAGATAAAGTGACTCTGAAGCCTTTGAATAAATGTCTTAGATGAATGAGCTCAAACTATTGGACACTGTATTATGCTCTCTAAGCATCTGGTCAATATTTCTATGATATCATTTGACTCATCACAGTTGGTCAGGAATCCAAACCTGGGTAACCATTCACTTGGCTAATTTTTCTAACTCATGAGATAAGGTTTTGAAGAAGAAAGAATAACCACAGTCAGTTGAGATTCTCTATGTCCCAAGCTATTTGCATTTTGAATCCAACATTTTCTCCCCACCCCCATCAGCTGCCTAAGGAAAGGATGAGTTCTTTTTAGCAAAGTTTAAAAATCCGTTGACTTAATTTTGTGACCAAAATAGTAATTCTTGATTTAATCCACTCATAAGAGGGAAACTTCTCAATTTTTCCACCCCTAAATATTGTTTCATTTTAAAGTTTAATAATTCAGAAAGAATACTACTTTACTATTTAAAAATAAAGGTACAAAGGTAAAATGCTGAAGATGAGAAAATCTGTGATTTTTTAAAAGTGATTCACACTTAACAGGACACTTCAAAATTAATTTTCAGTAGAGACATAGTAACAATAAAATTTTCTCTTTACTGGTCGTACTCATGAAGTTATGAGAACATCATCTTCTCTGAAATCCTTCCTGACTTGGTTCAGAAAGTCATGGAAGGTAGATCTCTTTAGTTTACTACGAAGTGGGGAGTCCTCTCATCTCACTCTCACTTCTAGATTTGTATATATTAATTCTTACAATTCCCTCAAAGCATGCTGTTCTGTAATTTTTTTTTATATTCCCAACAATGGGTGACATTTCCATGTTGGTACTTTGATATTTCTCATTAATCCAAAGTAGGCTGCATTGTTCAAGACCCCAAATAATCTTCAGCGCCTTATATTGACTATTTATTTATACACTTGCTTCTTACTGCATACATAAACCAAACATATTCTTATATCCTCATTTAATACTCAGTTTCCATGTTCTCAAACTGGCATTTCAGTATACAAGAAGAATATTCTCCTTCCATTCTCTAAATGATTGTTATTTCTATTTAATTGGACTCTACAAATTAGGAGAAAAATAAGAATATTTGAATTATATACCATGATACACTCAAAATAATCCTTTCATATTTTCTGACTCTTTGAGTCAAGGAAGATTTCCTTCTCCTGAAGACATTCAAAGCAGTAAAACAAATAAAAATGAACAAATATGAATCACCCCATGCAGTGAATTTGTCCTGGCAGGACAATGTAGGCTAAGTTTCTATTTATAATGAGTACACAGCCTTACAGATTCAATGTCTCAATTATTTTCCAGTTTCCCCACTATACAAATAAGATGAGTGGGTAAGGATTGGTTTCCTTAAAGCCAGTAGCCACATTTTAGAAAACAGAAGTGGTACTATGATTTCCAATAAAGAAAGAATACATCTCAAGGGGAGAAGGAAAGGAGCTAGTTTACCTCACTATAAACACCTATTCAGTATTAGAGTATTCTTTAACTTAGATACTGCATGACATCACTCTTACCAATCCAACATTTGGATGGAGATACAGTTTTATAAATCTGAGTTTTTAAAACTACTTCAAGGAAATAAACTCTAGGTAGCCCTATTCTGTGTTCCAACAAAATAGCTGTAATTCAGGTGGCTTAGGGTCCATCACCAAGTCAGAAACTATAGTAAGTTATTATTCTAGGAGCATCTTTTAGTGCTAGGCTTAAAGTATATATATTATCATTAAATATTCAAAATCTATAAGATTTCATATCATTTACTTTGTGCCAGGTATTAGCATAGGTAATATTATTATTTTGAGTTTAAAGATTAAGAAACAGAAGTATAGAAAGTGAGGTAATTTATTAGCTAGTGTCCTGGCTAGTATAGCAAAAGCCAAAGTTAAAAGAGAATTTTTGGCAGCAATGCTAACATATTTTAAACCAAAAACATCACATGCTTAATAAATATTGAACTAAACTGAGCTGAATTTCACTATGCTTGCAATTTTAAAATGTGGTTTTGACCAAGTTACATATATTTTAGTTTGAAACAAAGAGAAAAATGAATTGGCGATAAAAATGCCATTATCTAGCTGTCTTTCAAGCTCAAATCTCTGAGGATCAAAATTAAAAGCCTTTCTGAGAATACAGGAATCAAAAATAAAACACACACACACATACATACACACAACTCTTAAGGCTACTGAGATATATTCAATTACTTTAAAATATATTACAGCATGAGCTATGAATCTTTTTAAGAAAATAACTTTCCATATGCCTAGTAATTTATCATAATTCATTTCTTTTTTCATGCAATATTTTATTCACTACTTAAAATATAAAAGCACACAGTTCCCTTCATCTAAAATCTAACATTTAAGTAACTCATGATGCCCGGTTCAAATACTCAGGGTGGTGACATCACACATCCTCAGGAGGGTATAAAATGAATCTTTTCATGTGTTTATTTTCAAATTGTATTTATTTTTTATTTTCTCCAATTTTTTTTCTACTGAGGGCATTTTCAATTAATTCATATGGTCTCTTTATATATGAAAACTTTGCCTTTTCTGTTGCAAATATTTTTCTCATTCTCATTGCTTTGTTTTCTGACTTCACATTAACCACAGAGAAATGACTAGTATTTATGTAGTCAAATCTATCTTTAACTCATATACATAGCCCTATCTCCCCATGCTTATATTTCTAATTGCCTAATATCTATAATTGAATATTACATAAGTACTTCCAGTGTTTCATTTCAGATCATGTCATCCTTTTACCTGTATACAGTGCATGCTTAGTCACTTCAGTCATGTCTGACTCTCTGCAACCCCATGGGCCATGGCCTGCCAGGCTCCGCTGTCTATGGGATTCTCCAGGCAAGAATACTGAAGAGCCTCGGCCAATTGCCTTGCCTTGGTTGTAGAATAAATTTAATCTTAATTCAGCCACTGGCTGAGGCAACAGACTGCACCTGGAAAAACTAGATAGCACTTTTGCATTTGCCTTTTGTGAATATGCTTTGTTTTCTACTCTTGAGCTCCCTACTGACACTGAAGTATAAACCAACGTGCTTTTAGTGCCTGTAACATGAACATGCAGAACAGCTACTGTCCTCAGTGTGAATCTGTGATGGGAGTCAGTTTTTTGGTGGATAAATTCCTTTCCTTTCCTCATCCTCCTGGACTTCCTGTCTCTAGTGTTCTATTATATCTGACCTGTTGGAAATTCTGTACAATTGCTTATGCTTGATCCAGTAGGTGGCCAACTCAGTTATGCACCTGATACATGTTGCTCCTTCCTACCTCTCTCTTCCTCATATTTGCTTCTCAATCACTGTATTCCCTAACAATGTATTAACATGCAAATACCAGCTTCATGCTCTGATCTCTGGACATCCCATATTAAGGCAGATGTGTAAGAGAGAACTAGTTAATATGGCAAAAGCGGGCTTCCCAAGGTGCACAGTGGTAAAGAATCCACCTGCCAATGCAGAAAACGTAGGTTCAATCTCTAGGTTGGGAATATGCCCTGGCAGAGGAAATGACAACCCAATCCAGTATCCTTGCCTGAAAAATCCCACGGACAGAGGAGCCTAGCAGGCTACAGTTCATGGGGTCACAAAGAGTCAGACATGACTGAGCGACTGGGCACTATAGGGGACTACAGAAAGACTAATATGTCAAAAAAGTGAACAACTGTTTCCTTAAACCTGTTATTCATATTGTTCTCCCCATCTTAGTAAATGAAAACTCCATTTTTAAAGGCCTCCAGCCCACAATTGTGAAGCAATTCCTTTCTTCTCTTTTTCTCATACTTCCCATCTAATCCATTAGCATGTATCGGTGTATATACCTTGAAAATACATCTAGAAATTATCCTTTCTCTCTACCTACACCAACCAAGATTCTTCATGTCCAAGGTACCGTCAACATTCCTTAAGATTTTTTCAGCATTCTTCCAAGTGGTACCCAGGTTTCTACATTTGACCCCTACAATCGATTCTTCACATATTAGAGGATAAATTCTTCTATAAATGTATATCATATCATGTCCCTACTCTTCATACAACCTTTCATAGATTTTACAGTTACTCAGATTGAAGTAAACATCTTACAATGGCCTATAAAACCTACATGTTTTACATACTTGGTTTTTCTGTAACTTTATTTCCCTGGTATACATCCTTTCTTTTCTCCTAATCACAGATCTCCTTGCTGCTGCTGCTGCTGCTGCTGAGTCACTTCAGTCGTGTCCGACTCTGTGGGACCCCATAGACGGCAGCCCACCAGGCTCCCCCGTCCCTGGGATTCTCCAGGCAAGAACACTGGAGTGGGTTGCCATTTCCTTCTCCAATGCATGAAAGGAAAAAGTGAAAGTGAAGTCGCTCAGTTGTGTCCGACCCTCAGCGACCCCATGGACTGCAGCCTTCCAGGCTCCTCCATCCATGGGATTTTCCAGGCAAAAGTACTGGAGTGGGGTGCCATTGCCTTCTCCAACAGATCTCCTTACTAGATACCAAACATACCAAACATGCTCCATTGTTATGACTCTTTCTACTTGCTACATACTATTAGCTTGTCAAAAGGATTTAAGTAGATATCAAGCCACTTTTGAGCCCAGTCCCTGATACATAGTAGGATGGTAATAATTATCAGTTGTTATGACATTTTCAAATAGAAACTGCTATTATTCTTAGTGCCTCAGTCTTATTAGTAAAATGAGTACAATGATTATATCACCAGTGAGAAAAATGAGAATATTTCCTTCTGAGTTCATGTGAGGAAATATGATGGGGTAGCATGAGACAGTGGTCCATACCCTGGAAAACATTACACAAATGCTGGTAATTATTTAATATTTAATGTATTCATTGCACTATTTTTTCACATTTCTAAATACTTATCATGTCTTTGGATGATTGTGTCATGGTTACAGAGTTTTTAACAGATTATGTTAATATGTCACCACATTCTTCCCTTCTCCTCTCCTTCCATTCCCTTCCTATTATCTAATTGACATACATATTTCTGGTCCTGTTTCATCCTTCTTTCTAACAATTATTACTGATTTTTTTAAAGTCCTTCTTACCATTCTTTTCCAGGCTCATTTTTCTCTTTCCTAGATTCTCCTCCGTTTTCTCTTTTTATTTTCTAATATAACCTTGGGATTTCTAAGCCAGTGTTTGACGTCAGGGTTTGGAGTTGTTTGTTGCCATGGATACCGTTTTAGCTACTTGCCCACAGGAGGGAGCCCTCTACCTGTTAAAATGTAGGTTAGCGGCAGCATTTTGTTTTGTTATGGAAGAGGACAGTGGAAAAGGAATCAGTTAGCAACAGAGGCATAAAATGATTTATTTTCTCATAGTGTATGACTCTTACTGGGTACAAGTACGGCATTTGACTTACTCTCTAGACATAAATTAGAAGCACCATAGATGGTTACTTATATAACACAATAAGAAAGACATCTAACTTCTTACTGAAAAAATATTTCTTCTGTTTTTTTTTTTTACTAGCCCTATGTCTTTGCATTGAAACTCAACATGAAATACCCATCAAGAATCTCATGCAACTAGACCTCAGTTCTTGTAGAAGAGAGAAAAGTCAAAACAACTGGTTCTGAAAGAACGCAAGGTTTAAATGGGTCAAAGCAATGGGGTTCCCAGATAATTGTGGTGTTTTGTAAGATTTGCTTAGAAGTGTAGAGTCCTTGAAACCAAGGGGATTTCAAAACAATCTCTTCACTTTCACAATGCTCTTTTGGGACAACTATGTCAAGGCAAAAATAATTTCATTCAGGGCTAAAGAGTCTTTTCTTACCCAAGAACCTTGAAAATATCTGTTCATAGCTCCAGTACTAACAGCCCCACGAGGCACACCATGTCCAAGACCTTGAGAGTCCTGAAGATAGACAAGATCCTATGGCCTTCTCAGGCAATAATTTCTGCTCATTCATCCAACCTTGACTAGTATGACCAGACTTATTGTCAGCTTCTGGCTTGAATCTTTTTCCTTGGCTATCCACTTTCAAGTCTTAGCTGTTTAGAATTTACATTGGTAGAAAACACCAAGTTACAGTTATACCTAAAATAGCCACCATGCAAATGCTATTTCCTATAGGCAAAAATAAAAGAAACATGCTAACACTCTTGAAGATGATGTTTTAGGTCAAATATGAAGAAGAGAGCATTGAGTAGTCAAAGCTGGTGGCCCAAGGGCATGGTACTTCCAAAAATATCAATTCTAATATTCTATATTTCTTAAGGAAAAGAAATCTATATGTCCAAATTAATGTGGAATAAAGTTGACATGAAAAGAGAGCAGCAGTTTAAATTACTTGTGTGAAGTTTTCAGCTAATTTATCATATATCAAATGCTCATTTATTATAAATATTAATTAAAATTCAAAGATTAGACTACACTCACAAAAATAAAATCTAAGCTTCATTACTGAAAAAGATACTATAGCTTTTTTGGGGGATAAAGATCTGACTTCAAAATGCTTCACTTTTGTCAACGTTTATGATGGAAATCTTTTATTTGAGGGTCTAAAAGTAATTTAAGAGCAGAAAGTTGCTCACTTGTGTCCGACTCTTTGTGAGCCCATGGACAACCCATGGGATTCTCCAGGCCAGAATACTGGAGTGGGTAGCTGTTTCCTTCTCCAGGGGATCTTTCCAACCCAGGGATCAAACCCAGGTCTTCCACATTGTAGGTGGATTCTTTACCAGCTGAGCCACAAGCGAAGCCAGGGAATACTGGAGCGGGTAGCCTATCCCGTCTCCAGCAGATCTTCCCAACCCAGGAATCAAACCCAAGTCTTCTGCACTGCAGGTATATTCTTTACCAACTGAGCCATAAGGGAACCCCATCTATTATAAAGCAGGGACTAAAAGAAGATTTTCTTCATAAAATCATAATCACTGTGGCTTTTGCCACTGTTTTCCACATTTAAAGTCCTTATCTGTTCTATAACTCAAGAAGTCACTGACTGATTCTTTTTAGGTCTCATTTAACACTGAAAGTCAGAGTAAAGCTGAGAACTTAAAAATAATGATAAATAGAGCATAAATTTAAGTAACAAAACTAATTTTGTTTTATACTAAAGCAATATAACAAAAGAATTAAGTTCCTAAGATCTGCAAAGAGCTATCAAAAGAAGGTACTCTTTATAGCTAAGTTTTTTGGGAGAAGGGTCAAGGCATAAGCGGTTCATTAAAATCTCCTAATAATTAAAAACAAACAAACATGCTAACCATAGGCAGTGCGTTGATCCTAAAATGCTTCATTCCAAATGCTGTGAAAAGTGAGAGTGAAAGTTTTTCTGTCCTGTCTGACTCTTGGGGACTCTGTGGACTGTAGCCTGCCATGCTCCTCTGTCCATGGACTTCTCCAGGGCAGAATACTGGAGTGGGTAGCTGTTCCCTCTCCAGGGGATCTTCTCAACCCAGGAATCAAACCAGGTCTCCCGCATTGTGGGCAGATTTTTACCATCTGAGCCACCAGAGGAAGCAAAATGCTATATGTAAGCCAAAGAAGCAAAACCAAAGTAAACTCAAAAAAGCAAATTATCTAAAAGAAATTAGCCACTAAAGAACTCACCAATATGGAGAGGGAAATGGTAACCTACTCCAGTATTCTTGCCTGGAGAATCCCATGGACAGAAGAGCCTGGCGGGCTACAAACCATGGGGTCACAGAGTCGGACGTGACTTATCGCCTAAACAATAACTCACCTGTATCTCTGTGGAAAAGAAAAAAATATACCACCAGCACTGAAACAACAAAACTAGTAACATTTGGAGCTTTAATGATGAAAGCTGTTTCAAAATTTTCACTGAAATGCTGCAGTTTTACCTGAGCAAACCATTAGAGCACTACTAAGAGGACTGAGCTGACTGCATCTCCACACATAACACCTGCGAACCTAGCCTTGTTTTGAAAACATATGATGTGAGAGCTGGACTGTGAAGAAGGCTGAGCGCCGAAGAATTGATGCTTTTGAACTGTGGTGTTGGAGAAGACTCTTGAGAGTCCCTTGGACTGCAAGAAGATCCAACCAGTCCATTCTGAAGGAGATCAATCCTGGAATTTCTTTAGAAGGAATGATGCTAAAGCTGAAACTCCAGTATTTTGGCCACCTCATGCGAAGAGTTGACTCATTGGAGAAGACTCTGATGCTGGGAGGGATTGAGGGCAGGAGGAGAAGGGGATGACAGAGGATGAGATGGCTGGATGGCATCACTGACTCGATGGATGCGAGTCTGAGTGACCTCCGGGAGCTGGTGATGGACAGGGAGGCCTGGCGTGCTGCGGTTCATGGGGTCGCAAAGAGTCGGACACGACTGAGCGACTGATCTGATCTGATCTGATCTGATGGATGCATGCATACATATATTATCTATCCTTTATTTAATGTGTAGCTATTTAATCTTACTTTTATTTGATCCTACTTGTTTAGACTTGCTTGCCTGGAGAATCCCATGGCCGGAGGAGCCTGGTAGGCTGCAGTCCATGGGGTTGCAAAGAGTCAGACACGACTGAGTGACTTCACTTTCACTTTTCCCTTTCATGCATTGGAGAAGGAAATGGCAACCCACTCCAGTGTTCTTGCCTGGAGAATCCCAGGGACGGGGGAGCCTGGTGGGCTGCCGTCTCTAGGGTCTCGACTAAAGTGACTTAGCAGCAACAGCAGCAGCAGCAGCAGTAGTAACTTTAAATTACTTAATACAGACTTGGATTTACTTGTTTAACATTAGAGTAAAAGACAATTCTAATACAAATTTATGTGTGATTGTTGATCCAAACTGTCAAGAATATTTTTAAGCATGCAAAAAAAAAAAAAAAAAAGTCATTTACAAAGTCTTGGCTTTGGACAGTGAGTTATTGACTCAATCTTTTGTCCTTTCCTACATGAATCATCAATTACACATACGGATTTTGAAAACTAAGGTGGAGATATAAATTACTGCAGGTTTTCTCACTGACCTCTCTTACTTTGCTCTCAGGCTTTGCAAAGATAATTATCATTTACATCAAAATCTTTTTGCTGGGTTATTTGAAAAACAAGATGTTTACCTCTCTTTACAAGGGGAAATGATCCAGATTTGTTGGCCTAATACATAAAAATGCTAAATGAAAGAAGTCTTTGCAATCTCTCTGTATTCTTCCCAACATATCTGTGATGATGCAAAAAGCTGACCTAAATAAAGGAGCACAGCATAAAGATTAATTTCACTGTTAAGGCAGCCAAAAGTTAACATTTAGTTAAAAGCAGTATCTTGGATTTTTCTTCCTCAGAGGCATGACTGTTGCACATTTATTCATAGGAGATTTATGGTGGCAATACTTTTCTATACCTACATGTCTGTTGCCCAACCACATTTGTACTTTTTTTCTACTTTAATAATTTTTCAAGAGGTATGTGTGTCAGACATGGGGAGATGTCCATGCTCTGAACCTGTTACTTGTCCTTAGTTTTTGAACCTTCCCTTTGATGTTCCTTCTTTCTTACTCTCTTTGCTTTGTGATAAGGTATAAGTTTCTGCATCCCTCTTCCTTCGTGACAGTCCTTATGAGAATCTTGGCATCAAGTCCTCTTTCTGCATGCTCCACCCATTCCCATGCTCCTGCCTGAATTTAAGGTTACAATCTCAGCATGATCCCAGCTCCAACCCCTTGTAAAACCTTGAAGTTGTACAGCAAGAACATTGTCATTTACAAGCACAACTACAATTCAGCAGGTTTCTATTTGTAGCCCATTTAATTTCTTGCAGAGGATATGTCATTTATTCTGAAAAGCTATTTTAGAAGGAAAGAACCCTCCTTGGTGGATCTACTGAGCCTATGTGTATATCAATCATAGGTGCTATTTCATAGATTTGTTTACATTTTATTTCTTGCTGCTCAAAACTATAAGCTCTTTGAGATCTACATTTACTTGTTTTATATACCCCTTAGCTAAAACTATACTAGGCATATAATAGAATCTTAATAAATATTTATAGAATGAATAAATCCTCACAACAAGCCAGTAATATAGGTATCATTAGCACATTTTAAATTAAGAAACTCATGAATGGGAGATGTTAACAAACTTGTCCCAGTTCTCACTGTAGATAAATAGTAAAACAGAGATTTAAACTTCAGGTAAGTCTCACCCTGTGCCTTACTCTTTATAGCATCTTGTTATACACTGTATGAACTCCGATTCTTTTTTCATTATTCACAGAATTATATTTATATTGACACTGTTTTCACTGTTGCTGTTGCTTTTATTTTTATCCCATGTGAAAATTCAAAACCGAAAATAATGATCTTTAAGTAAAATTGTATCTAAATGAAAATTAGTTTGCTTTGGGTTTTCTGAATAAGGAAAATTTTTATTTGCATGACATCAAATTAAGAATAGTGATAGTAAATACTGAGAATAATAAATTAGAAATGAGAGAGCAATGCTGTATTTAAAATCAGAGTTCAAGATCATAATCACACTAGAAGAGATGTTGAAATTAGCCTAGTAGCCAGCATAATTTTACCTAGGAGCAATATTCCTAAGGCATTTACTGTGACTCTGAATCTGTTGTTTTGCTTTGCTATAATTGTAGTTCTTTTCCCCAACCTTTCAAAATGTGGCTATAGGGAAATATTATTACAACTTATTTAGTTTAGCTGGGCTTCATTAAAGGCTAATCGGCTCTTGTAATCTATTTTACATGTTTCTGTACCATTTGCTGAATTGTATCTTCTCAAAATAACATTTTAATATCTTTATCAATAAGAACCACAAGTAAACTTGGGAACTTTATAAAGACATTCAATGTTCATGTCCCCAAGCATTCATGAAAATAAAAGAAAATAACTTCCCAGGGAATACTATATAGAGAGGGATTCTGCCTGTATTTTGTGGGTAGCTAAATTCTGTACAAAATTCTGTTTGCATTTTGTCTGTATACTGTCTTATTTTGTAGTAAGAGGTGGCAAGCCATTCTGAAAGGAAATGAATAGGATGTTGACACATGACATGTATTTTTGAAAGTGTTTTTCACTTTAAGTCTTCTTTTAATAAGTACATAATTTCCTTCTCAGGATATTTATTTCCGTAATTTTGCCTTACATGGACCCAGTATAATAGAGAATATTGTTATACTAAAAACAATACTCCAAAAGGCTTAGCGGTAAAGACAGTAAGAGAAAAATGAACTTTCGACCCTAATCACAGAAAAGCCTGTAGGAATATACTCATAGCTTCCTTGAAAGTGAAAATGAAGTTGCTCAGTCCTATCCAACTCTTTGTGACCCCATGGACTGTAGTCTACCAGGCTCTTTCATCCATGGGATTTTCCAGGCAAGAGTACTGGAACGAATTGCTATTTCCTTCTCCAGGAGATCTTTCCAACCACAGGGATTGAACCCCAGTCTCCCACATTAGAGGCAGACACTTTACTGTCTGAGCCACCAGGGAAGTCCCTCATAGTTTCCTTAGATATTGGTTGTACTGGGGGTCTATTTAGTACTAAACGTTGCTTTCCTAATATTTGGCAAAATTTTGATGCTACACAATTTTCACACTGAAAGTGTTTCTTTCCCAGATATAGTAAAAATATTTACTTCCATTTTCTAATATTTTAATAGAGTTTCACCTTATAATAAATATGTAACTGTTTAGTTGCATTATCATTATTTTTAATTGTTGGGGGACAGTCTCACTTTTATTTTTTTTTAATTTTATTTTATTTAACTTTACAATATTGTATTGGTTTTGCCATACATCAAAATGAAAAACAAGACCTATGTACTCAAATAAAAGAGAATGTTGAGGTTCCTTTCACTTAGCTGTAGGGTGATATTTCCTCCCATAGAAAGTTTAGAGTATGCCAATAGACACTTTATTATTTTCCCTGCATCCACCATTATTGACTAATTATGTAGTCAATAATGTTGGTGTACTCAGATTCTGATCATTTTTCATCATTCTATCTTTTCTCTGTTCTTCAGGCTGCATAACTTATATCCATCAGTTTTCATACCGTTATTGCTTTCTTCTGTCAGGTCAAAAACTATTACTGAGATCCTCTAATGAGTTTTCCATTTCAGTTATTATACTTTTCAACTCCATAGTTTCCATTTGGCTCTGTTTTGTCATGCCTATCTTTTTCTGGATAGTCTTAGAGTTGAGACATTATCATCACACCTTCCTTACTTCCTTGAGTTTGGTTCCATTTACTACTTTGAAATGTATTTGTAGTAGGCAATGGCAAACCACCCGTGTTCTTGCCTGGAGAATCCCATGGACAGAGGAGCCTGGTGGGCTGCCGTCTATGGGGTCGCACAGAGTCAGACACGACTGAAGGGACTTAGCAGTAGCAGCTCCTTTGGAGTCTTCACCTGTTAAATCTGACATCAGCACCCTCTTACTGGCAGTTCCTGCTGCCTGCTACTTTTCCTGGGTATGTATCACCCTTCCCTTTCTTATAGCATGTTTCATAATTTTAATCCATTTGGATAGAGCTTACTCTCGTTCTTTCTTTATGACAGGCTGGGCTATCTTTACTAAAAATATCTACCACCATCCTGGGCACAACAGCCTTTGCCATGCTCACTGTCTCCTGGGACTGGGACGACAGTGGTCTTAGCAAAATTCTCGTTAGCCATCTCACTTCCTGATCACACTCAGTGTTAGGTTCCACCACCCACCAGCTGATTGCTCCAATGTTTTTGACATTACCTGACATAAATTGCTCCATAGTCTGATTCACTTAAATTTGGTCTCCTTTGTATGGGAAGTTTTTGAGCACAATGTTGTAGGATTCTTTGAAACCAGGATGGCTCTTCTTAGCTATTTATATCCGTAGTTCTCTCTTTTAAACTAATGGGCTGATAATTTACTTTCTGCACTCTCATGAACCTCCCCTTAATTCTTTCTCAATAAACCCTCTTCCTATCTTTGTGTTTTGTTTTTTGAGAGTAGCTATAGTTTTGAACTTCCCTAAGACTTTGCTTCAAATACTACCAATTCCTTTAAAGTAAACCCAAGAGCTTAAGGCTTATATTCTACTCTGAAGGAAAAAAGTCTCTGAGACATGGCTCTGGAGCTAGAGATAATAAAATTAGCTTATTTCCCTAAATGTCACCCACACTTTAGACAGAGAGAGAGAGACAGTTCCAATGGTACTGTCTCTTACAATTTTTATTAAGTTGAAGTAGATTTCCTTGAGTAAATGCTTCTTTATTTGTTATAAACTCATAAGAAAATTTTCAGAGAAATTATATTTTTTTCAATACTTTCACCAGCTATACTTGTTTTGCTTAAGGGTGATCTACAGAGAGCCTCATGCTGATTTTCAGAAGTAGAACTTTAGAGGTCATATAATTTGACCTCAAAAAGAAAAAAGTATTCTCTAAAACAAAGGTCTCCGACCTCCAGGATCTAATACCTGATGATCAGAGGTGGAGCCGATGTAATAATGACAGAAATAAAGTGCACGATAAATGTAATGCACTTGAATCACCCTGAAACCTTCACCTACCCCTGGGCTGTGGAAAAATAAAAAAATACTGTCTTCCATGCAAAACTGGTGCTTGATGTCAAAAAGGTTGGGGATTACTCCTCTAAATTATTTAATCATTGTAACATTTAAAACAGAATAGATAACCAAGGAAGATTAATAATTTTATAAACTAAAAACTAGTGAAAGAACACAAAATTAATCCAAGTTTTCAATCCTCTAGTGTTTTCACTTCACTATACGCTGTTTTAAACTTGAAAATGTAAAAAACAGAAAATCATTCCATTTAAAACTATACTTTTGAAGGAGGATTTTACGATTATTAACTATAATAAAGAGTATTCATTTAGAGATTGACAGATATAACAGTTATAACCAGTATAAACTAAATATTCTAAAGATTTACAGGCATATAATTTGATTACCGAGTACAGTAATCCTCTATGTAATATTCTCTCTTGTTCACATTACTATTTTATAATTGCTGATATTGGTTTTTCAGTATTGTTTTTAATAAGAGAATGATTCTAAACTTGTTATTCCAAACAGAAGTCTAATGAGTTCTTTCTGAAAATATAGTAATTTATGAAGTGGATTATCACACAGGATTGCTATCCTATTTGTTTTCTTCAAAATCTCCAAGGATGTCTCCAAAGAGAATGAACAAAATTACTGAAAGGTGATAAATTTATTATGAAGACTGAAAGATAATACTAGCAATACCAAAAATCATAACAGTTGTGAACTTTGGCTGTAGAAATGGGCTATAAGCATGGTAGATAAATAGATATATTTATGCAAATATATCTACGGATCAGTGCTTCTTAATTAAGGATGATTTTATCTCCTAGGAGAGAAAATTCAGTAATTAGGTAGAAATCAGAAGTGCTACCATATACCCTGCAATGCACAGAACATCCCCTCACAACAAAATATCTGTAGCCCCAATGTCAATTGTGACATGGTTGAGAAATCTTGTTACAGATAATTTTAATTCAAACAGAGGCTCCATTCCAATATTTCATCAGATCAGATCAGATCAGTCGCTCAGTCGTGCCCGACTCTTTGTGACCCCATGAATCACAGCACGCCAGGCCTCCCTGTCCATCACCAACTCCCGGAGGTCACTCAGACTCACATTCATCGAGTCAGTGATGCCATCCAGCCATCTCATCCTCTGTCGTCCCCTTCTCCTCTTGCCCCCAATCCCTCCCAGCATCAGAGTCTTCTCCAATGAGTCAACTCTTCGCATGAGGTGGCCAAAATAAATGTATTCAACTCGTATTTCTTGTAAATATCATGGATCAAGCACTGTCCAAGGCTTTTGGGAATTTAGTGATAAATAAAATATTGTTAGTTTCATCATGAAATTCACAATTTCATACAGAAAACTTTGCAGGAAAACACCTGTAGGGAATCTAAGAAGCTGAGAGAGCAGAATAAGGATTGTAAAGATCTAAAATGACTTTTTTTTTTTTTTTTTTTACTGGAACTTCTATTCCATTTTATGATCACTTAGGTTAAGAACTGTGAGCTTAAATTTCAGTCTTTCATGACACAAGATATTAAAAAAGAAAGACAGGTCTCATTTAGAGCCCAGGGTTTTTCACTCTGAGTAATGCAAAACTTTGGATCTATCTAGATGATTAGAGGATCAAGTACAATGAATTTAATTTTTTCATTTAATAAGTAATTTTACTTTCACAATTAATAAATAAGCAAACTAAAGTGCTTTAAGTGGGGAGAGGTAATAGTGAACAGATTTTGGTTCAGCAACAGTAGGCCAGAAGAAAAGCGTAATTCTAATATAGCATGAGGTTATCAGTTTCCCTTAGCCCTCTCATGTCATCCTTATGGAATTATTTAGGAACACCGCAAGAGGAATGAAAGCAGAGTCAGCAAGAACAATACTAACTCTCTCTCTCTGGAAAACTTGAGGACAACTTGGTGGCAGTGTTAGAAGTCTTAGAAATTGCTCTAAGAACATTCCATCGTGGTATGGGTAACAGTGGCAATATCACTCAGGTCTAAATTGTGACAATAGTTCGCACAGTTCTACATTTTTACTCCTCTAAGCTGATAGGAATCTACATCCAGTAGATTAGAGAAGGGGATGAGAAAGCCACCAGGCTGTCTGTAGTATACAGGGAATTATGTAATGACTTCAAGATTCTGAGGAGAAATGTAATTTCTAAGAAAAAACTGGAGTAGACAGCTGAGCTACTCTTTTTAAACTATTACTGTAGTCTTGTTTTACTTTCTGATTCATTCAGTGTAAGAAACATTTGTTTAAAATACCTTTCATCTTCCTCCAGTATATCGTCTTTCAATTTACCAAACTTACAACTAAAAAAAAAAGAAAATTGAGCTAATATTTGTTGTATGATTAAATCAGCAATAAAATTTTTCTTATGTATAGAAACCTAAAGTCCATTGGCCCATATATTAAACCTGTCATAACAACAAAGAATAATGCAGATTAAATGTAAAAATATGCCATTTGATTGCCTGGAAATCATAATCTGAAGACTCACAAAGATACTGCACTTTATTGGAGTTTTTTTGTTCTTCAATCTTGCTAACATAGGATTGATGTTTTCATTTAAATTTACAAAGCTTCCTCCCACATGCACATCAAAAGCAATACTCAATATGGTTATCATGGATTCCATCACTGTGGGCTATCATTTTGTATTCTCTAGCATGAAAGCAACCTAAACAGGATCAGTCGATAAAAGACAGTCTGACAGATCACATTGCTTTAGATTTTATATTTTCCCTAAGAATCTAATAAAGCAGAAGATGAATAAGAGAAATTACTAAATTGTTAGCAGAAAAAAAATTGTACTACTTTATCTCCATCATTTTATCCACTGATTTTAGTAAAGGACTTGTAAGAGACCATCTAAAAATCTAGATTTGAAATTATTCCCAGTATCCCATTTTATTGCAATAATGTACAAATCAGGATGAAAGTAGGGAACATGCTTGTTGATTTCTTTTAAAAATATGGAAATTCAATGAAGGAGGTCTAAATTTATTATATCCTTAGATATATCATTTTTTCTAAACATAAATGTGAGAGAAAAACAAAGACTCAGTCACCCTTTGAATCTTATGTATTACTAATGCAATGGAGGAATAAATTTGGGCACATTTTTGTTCTTATCTTGTTTTCTGATAATTCTTCAATGTCAAATTTTAAAAAATCATTAAAAGAAACAGTTCTGCATTATGAGTATAACACATTTAAATTGAACATTTAATCTAAATAAATTTACCACTAAGAACATTTACTCCTGGGTTATTTGGTAGAAAATAGAAAAAGAAAAAAGTCTACTATTCATTCATGAATCAGTCAGTTCAGTTCAGTCATTCAATCATGCAGGACTCTTTGTGGCCCTGTGGACTGGAACATGCCAGGCCTCCCTGTCTATCACCCACTCCTGGAGTTTATTCAAACTCATATTCATTGGGTTGGTGATGCCATCCAACCATCTCATCCTCTGCAATCCCTTTCTCCTTCCACCTTCAATCTTTCCCAGGATCAGGGTCTTTTCAAATGAGTCAGTTTTTCACATCAGGTGGCCAAACTATTGGAGTTTCAGCTTCAGCATCAATCTCCATTAAAACTTAAGGCAAGTTTTAATGGAGATGAATTTAGAAAAGATGATGCAATGATGTAATTTTGCTTAAATACAGATGATGGAAAAATATCAAATTGCATCAGTAACTTAATAATAAAAGTTTTCAAAGCCTGCACTACTGGAGAAAAAGGGCTCATGATCTTAATGCCAGCATTAAGATAGATGGAAGCAGTACAATGCTAAACGACAAGAACAATCTCGTATTTACAGAAGGATGGTAACATGAACATTGAATAACGTTTGATCTTAGTTACTGGTGGACTGAAAGCCCTTAGCTAGAAGCAACAGAAAAAATGTGCCATCATCCTGTTTTTTAAAAAACAAAATTTAAGTGCAGTCCTGAATATTCAGGACTGATTTCCTTTAGGACGGACTGGTTGGATATCCTTGCAGCCCAAGGGACTCTCAAGAGGCTTCTCCAGTGCCGCAGTTCAAAAGCATCAATTCTTTGGTGCTCAGCTTTCTTTATAGTCCAACTCTCACGTCCATACATGACCACTGGAAAAACCATAGCTTTGACTAAATGGACATTTGTTGGCAAAGTAATATCTCTGCTTTTTAGTATTCTGTCTAAATTGGTCATAACTTTTCTTCCAAGGAGTGTCTTTTAATTTCATGGTTGCAGTCACCATCTGCAGTGATTTTGGAGCTCCCAAAAATAAAGTCTGCCACTGTTTCCACTGTTTCCCCATCTATTTACCATGCCGTGATGGGACCAGATGCCATGATCTTCATTTTCTGAATGTTGAGCTTTAAGCCAACTTTTTCACTCTCCTCTTTCACTTTCATCAAGAGGCTCTTTAGTTCTTCTTCGCTTTCTGCCATAAGGGTGGCGTCATCTGCATATCTGAGGTTATTATTTCTCCCAGCAATCTTGATTCCAGCTAGTGCTTCGTCCAGCCCAGAGTTTCTCACGATGTATTCTGCATATAAGTTAACTAAGCAGGGTGACAATATGCAGCCTTGACATACTCCTTTGCTATTTGGAACCAGTCGGTTGTTCCATGTCCAGTTCTAACTGTTGCTTCCTGAACTGCATACAGATTTCTCAAGAGGCAGGTCAGGTGGTCTGGTATTCCTATCTCTTTAAGAATTTTCCAGAGTTTGTGGTCGTCCACATAGTCAAAGGCTTTGACATAGTGAATAAAGCAGAAGTGATGGCATCCCACTCCAGTACTCTTGCTTGGAAAATCCCATGGATGGACGTGCCTGGTAGACTGCAGTCCATGGGGTCGCTAAGAGTCGGACACTACTGAGCAACGTCACTTTCACCTTTCACTTTCATGCATTGGAGAAGGAAATGGCAACACACTCCAGTGTTCTTGCCTGGAGAATCCCAGGGATGGCAGAGCCTGGTGGGCTGCCGTCTGTGGGGTCCCACAGAGTCGGACACGACTGAAGCGACTTAGCAGCAGCAGCAGATGTTTTTCTGGAATTCTCTTGATTTTTTGAATATCCAGCGAATGCTGGCCATTTGATCTCTGGTTCCTCTGCCTTTTCTAAATCTTATGCAAAGCTGCTTATCAGTTTATAAATATGGTTTGTCAAATTTTTATTCACACTAAATTCTTTGCTAATTTATTTTGTAGAAATTCATGTAAGGATTAAGGTATGATATGGAGGATAATATCTTTTAAAGCAGTCTTATAGAAGATGAAGACTGTGTTATTTTCTAATTTTTTGATAAATCTCAAAGATAAAGCCAGTCATGTCAATTCATGGTTTATGGAAGCTATTTCTCAGACATACAAAAATGTATTTGAGGCATATACTTTCTGGTTCTCCATTTCCAGGGTAAATGGAGAATGAATTCATGGTAATTAATGAATTGGACAGTATAAAATTTAAGATACTTAGGACTGTAAAACATTAGTATGCTTTTTCAGGACTAAATATTCTTTATATTAACTGACAATATTTTGAAATTGACACGTTTGCTAATGGCCTGAAATAGAGATTCCTTATTAATTGATTGAAAACAGATTCACATGTTTAGGTACAGGGGTTATCACTGATATTTTGTTTGGAGAATTTAAATGTTTCACTAATTTTTCAGGGGGTGCCAAGACTTTTCTAAATGAACAATTTTAGTTCTATTCCAAAATATACACATGCTGAGTTAACCAAATTGTGAATTACATGGCAGTGCTGATATCAATTTGTTTGCAAAGATTTTAAGTGATGCAGCCTCTGAATAATCCTTAGCATTGCCTCCTAAATGATTGGTTTTCATTGTATTACATGATTTGAGTGATTATCTTTGTTTGGATTTCCTTTTAATGGACCCTGAGACAAGACTCAGGTGTAGTTGTAAGAAAACAGGACATGTGAAAGTAGGAAAACAAACAAACAAACAACCCTGAGGATGGTGTTGTAACATGGTCACAACTGTAGGCTTTGACTCTAAGTTTCCTCTGAACAAGTGAAAAGTCTTGTTCTGACCACCTCTCAGAATGGTCCATTCAACAAAAGAGAAGCTGGAGGTCTTAAGCAAAAGCTTCAGTTACCCATTGTTTGAGAATGGCCTCACAGAGGGCATCATCCTTGTATTTCTGGGTTGCTCCTATGACCAAATCAAGCCAGTTTTTGCTAGGATAGGTTGTTGGAAGAAGCAATTTTCTTAAAATGGACAACAGCAACCAAAGGTGAATCTGAATTACAAGAAATTTTCCACCACAACTGAGGCTGAATTAAAAGGGCAGAGACAATGTGATATAGAAAACAGAGGCATGTTCCACAGTGAGTTTTGAGGTGAAAAAATACATAAGCTGACATTTTTTATCATCCCAACAGAATGTCAGTTAGTGCCTGCTAAAAAGTAAGTACTGAAGCTTCTAAAATCTACAGTTGTTTTGGAAAATAATCCAAGCAATATAACACTAAGATGAAGTCACCAGCCATATTATCATATTATTGGATATTATATCTGTTATTCCTGAAAGATTTGCCCTTGGAGTACAAAATGAAGGAGGGCGAAGGCTAACAGATTTTTGCTAAGAGAAATCACTGATTATATAAAATACCCTCTTCCAACAATACAACTCTAAATATAGACATCACCAGATGGTCAGTGTCAAAGTAAGATTGATTATATTCCTTGCAGCGCAAGATGGAGAAGTTCTATACAGTCAGCAAAAACAAGAGCAGGAGTTGACTGTGGCTCAGAATCCCAGGGATGGGGGAGCCTGGTGGGCTGCCGTCTCTGGGGTTGCACAGAGTCGGACACGACTGAAGTGACTTAGCAGCAGTAGCAGCAGATCATGAATTTCTTGTTGAAAAATTCAGACTTAAATTAAAGGAAGTAGGGAAAACCACTAGGCCATTCAGGTAAGTCCTACATCAAATCCCTTGTGAGTATACAGTGAAAGTGACAAATAGATATAAGGGATTAGATCTGATAGAGTGCCTGAAGAACTATGGATGGAGGTTCCTAACATTGTACAGGAGGCTGTGATCAAAACCATCCCCAAGAAAAAGAAATGCCAAAAGGCAAAATGGTTGTCTGAGAAGAATTTTCAAATGGCTGAAAATAGGGGAGAAATGAAAGGCAAGGGACAAAAGAAAAGATACACCCATCTGAATGCAGAGTTCCAAAAATACCAAGGAGAGATAAGAAAGCCTTTTCAAGTGAACAGTGAAAAGAAATAGAGGAAAACAACACAATGAGAAAGACTAGAGGTCTCTTCAATAAAGTTAGAGATACCAAGAAAACATTTCATGCAAAGATGGTCACAATAAAGGACAGAAATGGTATGGACCTAACAGAAGCAGAAGATATTAACAAGAGGTGGCAAGAATACAGAGAAGAACTATATAAAAAAGATCTTCATGACCCAGATGATCATGATGGTGTGATCACTCACCTAGAGCCAGACATCTTGGAGCATGAAGTCAAGTAGGCCTTAGGAAGCGTTACTACAAACAACGTTAGTGGAGGTGATGGATTCCAGCTGAGATATTTAAAATCCTAAAAGATGATGCTGTGAAACTGCCACACTCAATATGTCAGCAAATATGAAAAACTAAGCAGTGGCCACAGGACTGGAAAAGGTCAGTTTTCATTCCAATCCCAAAGAAAGGCAGTGTCAAAGAATGTTCAAACTACCGCACAATTGCACTCATTTCACATACTAGCAAGGTAATGTTCAAAATCTTTCAAGCTAGGCTTCAACAATAAGTGATTTGGGAACTTTCAGATGTTCAAGTTGGATTTAGAAAAGGCAGAGGAACCAGACATCAAATTCCCAACATCTCAATGATCAAAGAACATCTTCAATGATAGAAAAAACAAGAGAGTTCCATAAAAACATCTATTTATGCTTCATTAACTACGCTGAAGTCTCTAACTGTGTGGATCAAAACAAACTGTGTATTCTTAGAGATGGGAATACTAGACTGCCTTACCTTCCCAGTGAGAAATCTGAATGCAGGTCAAGAAGCAACAGTTGAAACAGAACATGGAACAAAGGACTGCTTCCAAATTGGAAAAGGAGTACATCAAGGCTATATATTGTCACCCTGCTTATTTAACTTATCTGCACAGTATTTCATGGGAAATGCCAGGCTAGATGAAGCATAAGCTAGAATAAAGATTGCCAGGAGAAATATCAATAACCTCAGATATGCAGATGACACCACCCTTGTGGCAGAAAGCAAAGAAGGAACTAAAGATCTTGATTAAGGGGATAGAAGAGAGTGAAAAAACTGGCTTAAAAGTAAGATCATGATATCTGGTCCCATCACTTCATGGCAAATAGATGGGGGAATGATGAAAACAGTGAGATACTTTATTTTCTTGGGCTCTAAAATCACTGTGGACGGTGACTGCAGCTGTGAAATTAAAAGACGCTTGCTCTTTGGAAGAAAAGCTATGATAAACCTAGACAGCATATTAAAAAGAAAGACATCCCTTTGTGGACAAAAGTCCACCTAGTCAAAGCTATGAGTTTTCCAGTAGTCATGTACAAATGTGAAGTTGGACCATAAAGAAGGCTGAGCACCGACAAATTGATGCTTTCAAACTGTGGTGCTGGAGAAGACTCTTGAGAGTCCCTTGGACTGCAAGAAGATAAGACTAGTCAGTCTTAAAGGAAAGTAACCCTGAATATTCATTGGAAGGACTGATGCTAAAACTGAAGCCCCAATACTTTGGCCATGTGATGCAAAGAGTTGACTCATTGGAAAAGCCCCTGATGTTGGGAAAGATTGAGGGCAGGAGGAAATGAGGGTAGCAGAGGATGAGTTGGCCTGATAGCATCATCAACTCAATGGACACATGTTTAAGCAAACTCCAGGAGAGAGTGAAGAGCAAGGACACCTGGAGTGATGCAGTCCATATGGTCACAAATTATTGGACACAACTGAGTGACTGAACAACAACAAATTCCTGAAAGATTGGTCAGATATTGATTTATAAATAAAAAGGAATTTACTAAGTCATGGACCAGTTTTACATCATTAAGGATGACAACCTGCTCTAAGAAGAGCAAAGACTTTCCTAGGCTGAATTCTGGAGTACACAGTCATAAGGAAGCTATTTCTACATTAAGTAAAACAGTAGAGAAAGCTTAGTTGAAATGTACTGACTAGTTGTTCAAGATATTCAGTTGAGATACCAAAATCTGGAGCTTTGAAATCAAAACACAACAACAAAGTATGGAGTTTTAATGGGGTGGCTAAGTTGATTTTAAATTAAAAATCAACTAAAGAGAATTTCAGAAGGTGAATAATGAAACTTAAAACTAAGCCTCAAAATCTGAAGTTATTGCTGAAAGCATTTTTGATAACAAAGGGAACATTCTTTTATTCATATTTTTAACAAGTATATATTTACTATCTATATTACTCTTATAACATCTTTTTTTAAAATAAAATTAGCACCTACATATTTTGCATCAGAGAAGGCTTATCATGAGCAAAAATATAAAGACCAGAATATCTATATCCACATTTTTCAGATGCTTATATAAACATACACACACAAACAAACAAAAAACTATTCTCACAGAATATTTATATATGTCATTCCAGTATCTACATACAGGTTTCTGGTATGAAGTTATAAAATTAATCTAAGTCTCCTAGATTTAGCCATGGGTCACAATATCACACAAATAGTTCCTGTGGCGGGGAAGGCAATGGCACCCCACCCCAGTACTTTTGCCTGGAAAATCCCATGGATGGAGGATCCTGGTAGGCTCCAGTCCGTGGGGTCGCTAAGAGTCAGACACGACTGAGCGACTTCACTTTGACTTTTCACTTTCATGCATTGGAGGAGGAAATGGCAACCCTCTCCAGTGTTCTTGCCTGGAGAATCCCAGGGACAGGGGAGCCTGGTGGGCTGCCGTCTATGAGGTCGCACAGAGTCGGACACGACTGAAGCGACTTAGCAGCAGCAGCAGTTCCTGTGGCATAAGAAGCTCCTGCCATAAATTCAAAGCTTAAAAATGTCAGTAATTTTGCCTCCTCGCCTAACAGATATTAAACTAATTAGCTGAAGAGAAGAGAAAGTCGCCATGGTCACTCACTAGGGCAGTAGGCCAGAAAAATAATTCAGAGCCAGGATGGAGCAGAAGAGTACTGTTTTGTTCCATGGATTCCACTGATAGCTAAGTGAACTCTCAGGGCAGTTCTGAGCCCTTGGAGTTTTCTGCTGGAAACGGACGCTCAAACATATTCTGTTCTCTATAAAGCAGGCACTTATTGGTCTCTTTCCACAATGCAACTTTTCAATATATCTTGGCTCTGGGCCAAGCAGTCAACTAAAATTCATTAACTTTCAGAGAATCATCTAATGCTGAAATTGGAAGGAACTTTAGAGGTCAGCTAATCTAATCTTTTTATGATGCACAATTCACCATCTATTGAGTATTTGCCTGCAAGGCGATATATTGGGAACATTTTCTCTGGCCTTCCTTCTGGGATCTGAGAAGCAGATTCCAATCTGAGTGTCACTGTAAGATTGTGTGAAAATAAAAATGTGATGGTCAGACTGCTGATGTTTAAATCCTGTCTCTGACTGGACTTCTGTGTCATTTTGGGAAAGTACATTGCTCTGCGCTTCAGTGTTTATATCTGTAAAATGAGATGCTAATAATCCTCAACTCATAGAGAGGTAAAGTTTTTAAGGATATTTCTTGGCACTCAGTAATGCCTAATGAGTTTTAATTATCATTTGCAC
The DNA here is from genome assembly GCA_935064755.1 of Tragelaphus eurycerus. Taxonomy (NCBI): domain Eukaryota; kingdom Metazoa; phylum Chordata; class Mammalia; order Artiodactyla; family Bovidae; genus Tragelaphus; species Tragelaphus eurycerus. Next base: position 312,004 of record CAKXYN010000321.1, read on the forward strand.
TGAACTCTGCTGACTTAATATTTCCTCTTTCTCACAGCTATCTCTTCTAACAAAACTTTAGTACTCATTGACACCATTTCTCTATGAAAAAGAGGTTAATAAACCCTTGCTTTCTTTTGCCTACTGTTTAGGAAAAACATAAAGGATATCTTATCAGTTAAGTTTAGCTTGCTGGAAGTTGTATTCAATAATGGAGCAATGATATCTATAAATCCCAGATATCAATATCTTTTTTAGCACAGACTATCTCAAAAGCATTTTACTTATGTTATCACTAATATGTTCAAACATTTTATAATCACTTCCAATTTTTATATGTTCTGCAATGTCAAAAATTTGTGAAATGGTGAAATTATAACTTAAATATAATAAACCTGGCATTATAAAATTGCATGTTACTTTAATGCAACTGGAGGCTATTGAGTTTTGTTTTAGTTGAAATAGGAAGACAGTGGTAACAGAGACCACCTATATTTCATTTATTGCTATATTTATAGTTGATATCTGCATATAGTAAGTTCTGAATAATGCTGTTGAATGAGTGGCCTAATTAGTGATTAAGCTATAAATTTTGTAGTAATTAAACTTTAAAAGAATCAGTAAACATGTATTTTACTAAAGCAAGAGAACTGGCACTAGGACAATTAATTGCTATTGTCATCAGAGTGTAGATATTAAGAAGTTAATGCATTAAAAAAATATTAAAGTTTTAGCAGGAAAATCATACTTAGTATTCATACTTAAACGTACATATCTGTTTGCTAAATAATGTGCATATTTTAATTTGCAACTAGTTTATTTTTGCTCACTGAGCATCTGCAGGGTCTGTGTACTCTATAAACTATACATTTTTAACAATGGATATATGAATGTAAACTATATCTTCAGCTAACAGCAAATGGAATATTATTTCAATATTCTCATCTTGATAATTTCTAGTATAAATACTTAATTGAGGCTTAACCAGTGACAGATTCCATTTGTCTATCTCACAAACTGAGTGAATTCTTTCAACTTTCTCAGACTTCAGTTTTCTCCACAATGTCTCAAACTCAAAAATGTCTGGACTAGAAATTTTTACTGTGAGTTCCTTATAGAGACACATGCTACTTTTATTTTCTATAAATGATTACCTGATAGAGTAATTTCATTATCCATGCTTCTTTTAACACTTGGCCATTTATCCTTCATGTTTTTATACTGTAGTATACTTTTATGCTTCAGAATCTCACTGTATTAGAGACTATAAAGCAGGATTAGACATCTTTATGCTGTGTTCATACATAAATAATTTGTAGTTGTTTTCACATTAATATATTTATACATTTACTATCCTATTTGATTACAATAAACATTTTACTGTGAAAGTTGTTTAGTTGCTAAGTTTTGTCCAACTCCTTTGCAACCCAATGGACTGTAGCCCCCCAGGCTTCTCTGTCCATAGGATTCCCTAGGCAAGAATACTGGAGTGGGTTGCCATTTCCTTCCCCAGGAGGATCTTCCTGACTCAGGGATTGAACCCACATCTCCTGCATTGCAGACAAATTCTTTACCACGCTTTTTGCAGAAATTCTTTACCACTGAGCCAGTGAAAGATACATAGATATATATTTAGCATGTATAAATATACAAATTCTTTACCACTGAGCCAGTGAAAGATACATAGATATATATTTAGCATGTATAAATATACAAATTCTTAGCATGTATAAATATACAAATATACAAATTCAATACAAAGATACATAGATGTATCTTTCACTGGCTCAGTGGTAAAGAATTTGTCTGCAATGCAGGAGACATGGGTTCAATCCCTGAGTCAGGAAGATCCTCCTGGGGAAGGAAATGGCAACCCACTCCAGTATTCTTGCCTAGGGAATCCTATGGACAGAGAAGCGTGGGGGCTACAGTCCATTGGGTTGCAAAGGAGTTGGACAAAACTTAGCAACTAAACAACTTTCACAGTAAAATGTTTATTGTAATCAAATAGGATAGTAAATGTATAAATACAAAGCCATAGGTGTAATTTCTTTCGTATGACCAAAGAAGACAACAGTGTTTACAAAACCTTTCAATTCTATTTGTTTTACAATAAACTTGAGTTGTTATTGCTTTCTCTTATTCTACTATTTCCAAGGTGTTTTTTACTCCTCTGGTTAGCGTTGACTTAATATCTACTCTATGAGTTCAAATCATTCTGCCATCTCATGTGATCTATATCCACAAGGACACAATTATCATATTCTTACTCTGTTCTTTGATACCTTAATTATGCTTCATATTTCTTTGAGCTCTAATTTGAATATTCAAACTTGCATTACTTGGAGGCATAAAATACATTATACTTGCATATTCTATAATTGATACTGTTTTTTAAGAACAGGGTTTTTCACCGACTTTGTACTTAGCTTTGTCATCATATCAGATAAACCCATAACTTCAATGTACATGGTACACAAATTCTATTTGAGACACTATTGGCATTCCATATAAAATTGCATTGGAATTATTCTTTTTTTTTTATATTTTATTTTATTTTTAAAAGGTAAGAATAATTCCATTTTTGCTTTTGAATGATGGAAATGATACATACCATTTTTATAATATCTATTGCATTTTTAACATAAAACATATATATATATATATATATATTTGTATATATACATATATATATGCATATATATAGTAGAAAGTAAAAGTCATCTATGGTCTCTTCAAGCTCCCTACTTCTACAGACAATTAAGTTTAAAATTCTTCCATTTTTCCCCACCTAAAATAATGTTAAAAAGATTTTTGCCTTATAGAGTGTGTGAGCATCTATAAGGGTTGGGGTGAAGGATTCTTGGGAGATTTGTTTAGCTATTTTCTCCTTCATGCATTAAGAACTCTATTTTGGCTACTAGGCCCTCACTACCTCCCAGATCCTGAACCTGGCTGACATTTAGATACAAAAGACTGGTGGGAAGAGGCTTAGTTGCTGGCATATGTTGAGCAAATATGAGGAGTGTTAGATTATCAAAGTCTCAATAAATATAGGTAATAGGACACTGGCATGTTCTAAATCATGCAAAAAAATATTCATATTTCTCTTTGGTATTTTAGTTTCTCAAAAAGTAAATGTACAATTATCAGTTGAAAATAAGAGTTTCCCATCCTGAAACAAAATCTAATTGTCCTCATATATAAACTATTACTAGTATTTTATTTGTCACATATATATATATATTTTTTCATTTTCTTTCCCTATCTAGACCTTTTAAGGAAGGTCTTGATTTTAACATAATAATAGTATATACATTGAATACCATGTAGATTTTTAAATATACTGCTTTTGTTTCAAAACTAATTACTGATTTTATTACAGTTAATTAGACTGCAACTACGCCAATAATTTAAAAAGTCTTTATAGCTTAAACACTAGCAATCATTAATTACTTCATACACACTGTCCAATTTATGTCATTTACATGCATATTTGACTAGCATGATTGACATACTTAAGTTTATTTTTGAACATATTAATAAAATGGAAAAAAAGACATTAATTTTTTTTTAAAGTTTTTAACATTTTCAAGAAATGCTTATATAATATTCTGGTTGTAAATAATTAAAAGGAAGAAAGCTGTTTACTTTTACTAATTTTCCATGGTAAATAATTTAAAATGTGAAATTGACTGTCTGTATACAAGATGTGCCCTGAATAGGTGCTGGAATATATATTTTGTATTTCAGTCTCCCTGATATTATTTGTGCTTTTACTTGGGCTATTTTGTTACATATTATTTATATCCTAGTATGTGACAGATATTACAAAGAAGTCTTTGAGATAACAAATCATAATTTTTCCAGTATCATTTTGTGTCTGCTATATACTATTTTATAAATTAGGAGTTAAAATTTAAATAGTTTTTAAGTCTATATAATGACAAAGTAATATACATCTTTAAATTTCATTAAGAAATCATATATGTAAACTCTTTACTTCAGATACATTCCTAAACCAGTAACTAAAAAGAGTTGATCTGGCAACATCTAGGATCTAGTATTTCTTGGTTATTCTCAAAACCTATTCATGGAGGTTCTAGCATCTAAGGACTGAGTATCAACATTTTCTCCTGCAATCTTTGCATTTCCCATGCTCTCAGAAGTATCCCTACCTAGCCATATCTAGTAAGACAGTGATTAGATTCTGCACCATCTACCCAGATTGAGATCTGCTTCATTTAGGAAGTTCCACTGACATAGAGTTGGAAGCCCACGTAGTATAAGTCATGGGATACTCAGCTTCACTGAGTTCCTACAAAGGGTCTTCTTTGGAAACAAATATCAAGTCATACTTACTAGTATTATTTCAGAAGAATAAAATACAAAGTGAAACATTTGTCAAACACTTGATCTCTCTGTCTTAGTATGGATGTGAGAGTTGGACTGTGAAGAAGGCTGAGTGCCGAAGAATTGATGCTTTTGAACTGTGGTGTTGGAGAAGACTCTTGAGAGTCCCTTGGACTGCAAAGAGATCCCACCAGTCCATTCTGAAGGAGATCAGCCCTGGGATTTCTTTGGAAGGAATGATGCTAAAACTGAAACTCCAGTACTTTGGCCACCTCATGCGAAGAGTTGACTCATCGGAAAAGACTCTGATGCTGGGAGGGATTGAGGGCAAGAGGAGAAGAGGACGACAGAGGATGAGATGGCTGGATGGCTTCACTGACTCGATGGACATGAGTCTGAGTGAACTCCAGGAGTTGGTGATGGACAGGGAGGCCTGGCGTGCTGCTATTCATGGGGTCACAAAGAGTCGGACATGACTGAGCAACTGAAATGACTGACTGATCTCTCTGTCTTATCATTTCTTTGAGGATTAAAGTCACAATATAGATTAAGTATTAGCTCCATTTTATAGAAGAGAAAAAAAAATACTCCTGAATTTAACAGATATAAAATGACTTATTCAAAATCACATGATTTCTTAAAGCAGACAATAGTTTAAATTCTAGTTCTATCTTGTTATATAGATTGTTTTTTTTAAGAAAGATGTATTTTTTTTTTTCAAAAATAGGCTAATGCATGTTTTACAGATGACCGCATTTTTGATGTTTGTTGACTTATTTTTAACTCTTAAAATTTCCCCCCTTTGGCCCCACTCTGGACAAGCTGATAAAGAGTCTGTGCATACTTTCTTCTTTGAAGCAGATGAGAATTTTAAATTTCACAAGTCTCCTGCCAAGGTATGAGAACTTTCCCTTACTTATACCCCTTAAAAACTATAAACCCACTCCCTTTACTTTGCCCAAGCCACTTCCTACTTGTTTCCACAAACTGATTTCCTCAAGATTCCTTTGTGTGAAGATTTTCTGTCAACTCTCTTGGTGTGTGAAGTGTCTTCAGTGTCAATATATTAAGTTGGGGTAAGTGTCCATCCTGCAAAAGAACGAAATATTTATAATTCTACAAAGGAGTTTTCAGGTCAGATTTCAACCAAGTTAATGATATTACCAAGAGATTCCAAGGAAAATACCCAAAACATAACTTGCTTGTTACAAGTAGTTGAGATATATCAATATTCTCCATAGGTACAAGTTTGTAAACTAAAAATTTGATCCTCAACTCATTTTCCTATTTCATATTTTCATTGGACATTTCTGTGAACATGATAAGATGCAGGATGTAAATGCCGCTCATTTTTAAATATTCTTTGTGTCTAATATACAACAAAGTGTTATTAACTCAGATATGTCTGACTCTTTGCAATCCCATGGACTGTAGCCCAGCAGGCTTCTCTGTCCATAGAATTCTCCAGGCAAGAATACTGGAGTAGGTTGCCATTTCCTCCTCCAGGGAATCTTCCTGACCCAGATGGCTCAAATGGTAAAGAATCTGTCTGCAATCTGGGTCTCCTGCACTGCAGGCAGATTCTTTATCATCTGAACCATTAGGGAAGCTCAACATACAGCAAGCACCCAATAAAAACTGTTTGAACAATAAATTAACAAATAAACATTACTGATTTATTCTACTTACATTCATTTTTAATAAAAGTCATACATTGTAGAGGTCTACTCAAGAATCAAAAAGTCAGACTGACCATGTTCATGTTATTTTAGATTTTTGACAGTACTAAAAAGTAACATTTTTTGAAGATAGTAAAAGAAATGGTATATATATTCACAAGCCCAAAATACACATCCATGTGGAATTATCATTTAAAATGAGGGCAAGATTCAACAAATATTGTCAGAGCTTGGGCCAGAGAAGCTTATCTGATAGTGACTTTAATACTCCAAAATCAACATGGAAATATAATTGTGTTATTAATAGGGTAAATCAGGCTATGGTCCAACTGATTAAATAATTAGATGTCTTAATTCAGTTATGCTATTAATGAACTCTGATCCTTTTCTAAGAAATTAATTGAAAATCACAGCATCACAAATGTATTCTAACTCTAAAACAAACACATAAAGAATTGATCATCTGTCAATTTTTCCTGCTTTCCCACATAATGAAAGTGAAAAAAAAAATGTTACAAGGAAGCTTATACATGAATCTTTGGAGTTTCATGCATTTGCACAGAATTCTTTGCCTCAGGGAATAATGCTTTTTAAAAACTCTCTCTGCTGTAAATGGTGCAGATATTAACCAGTATAATGCCCCTGTTAAATCACTCTGCAATAACAATTTGTACAACTTGTTTCAAATTACTACATTAACATTTAATGAGATAATTAAAATTCTTTAAAATCATAACTTTTCTGGTTATTTTCTTAGCTCTTGTTGAAGATGCATATAATCTGTATGAAGAAATGGAAAGGATCTCCCTTGTAATATATCTAGTATAATTCTTAGAGTGTTAATATAAAAAGTGGCATTCTCATGCAATAAATATATTAGAAATAGATAGAGTCCCCCAAATTAAGCATTACTTCCTGACATACTTATTTAATTCCAAAACAGCACGGAAGAGACTTTCTACTTTGAAAGTGAATTTGCAAAAGCTGAAAAAGTGAAACTAGTAAAAGGCCATTAACTTAAACCTATTTGAACGTTGCAACATGAAAACAACTCACAATAAGTGGAATTGGAAATCAATAGAAAAGGGGAAATGAATTAGGGGGGAAGGGAAATGACTTTTTTTTTAAGGTGTAGCAATCATTGGCTCCTGACATGCGGAAGGTGCTGGTCTTAGAATCATGCTGCAGCTAAGTTGCTTCAGTCGTGTCCAACTCTATGCGACCCCATAGACGGCAGTCCACCAGGCTCCCCCATCCCTGGGATTCTCCAGGCAAGAACACTGGAGTGGGTTGCCATTTCCTTCTCCAGTGCATGAAAGTGAAAAGTGAAAGTGAAGTCGCTCAGTCGTGTCTGACTCTTAGTGACCCCATGGACTGCAGCCCACCAGGCTCCTCCATCCATGGGATTTTCCAGGCAAGTGTATTGGAGTGGGGTGCCATCGCCTTCTCCCATGTATGAAAGTGAAAAGTGAAAGTGAAGTCGGACACTTAGTGACCCCATGGACTGCAGCCCACCAGGCTCCTCGGTCCATGGGATTTTCCAGGCAAGAGTACTGGAGTGGTGTGCCATTGCCTTCTCCAAGAATCATGCTACATGAGTCAATATTCTTGAGAATCTTTATTCCTGGGGATGCCTTGTCAGCAATGAACTCTTGGAATGCAAAATACATTTTTTTTTACCTAAGAGATATGGACTTAAGGGTCAATTCTTTTTAACTAGAATCATGAATCTAAGTATTAATTCCATAGATTTTCACTGCAAAATTTGTATTAACAGAATCTATGAGGATTCTTCTAGTAAGATTAAAAACGAGCCTTAAGTAATAGTTATTTCTAGTTCTTGGCTAAAGTTCACACAAGGAGTCCATATTTATTCTTTTGAACTTATTAGTAATAAATTTGATTGTATAGGTGTGTGGATGCTCAGTCGTTAAGTTGTGTCCAACTCCTTTGTAATACTATGGACTGTAGTCTACAAGGTTCTTTTATCCATGGGATTTTTCATGTAAGTTCTGGAGTGGGTTGCCGTTTCCTTCTCCAGGGAATCTTCCTGACCCAGGGATGGAATCTTTTCTCCTGTGTTTCCTGCATTCACAAGCAGATTTTTTACCATACAGAGCTTTAAAACTTTATAATAATACATTAGATAATTGTGAAAGCTTTTAAGTATCTTTTATTCTCCCAATTTTTATTGTTGATTATGGATGATAAAAACAAAGGTGTTTGTAGATGATAAGTAGCATTGGATAAAATGCTAATACTTAGACTATATTATTCTGAAAGCAAGCTTGAAAGTTCCAGAGTAAAATCAGACTATTATTAATGACAGCAAATAACCACATCAGTTTCCTCTACCTGACTCTCAGAAGTATGTGATGAGAGGCAAATGGTTATCCACACATGTACAGAAAATGATTTTCTTTAACACAGGAGAGAAAAATGAAATTATGAGTTTTTATGAGGACTGGTATACAGTTATACTCCTTTCCACTTGAGAAAGAGAGAAATCTTGCCTCCCTAATGAAAGCAAATCTCAGAGGCAAGAAGAGGAAGGGCCCTCATTTAGAACCATTTCTTTTGTGAACATTAAAAAAAAAATGGCTCAGGGATTCATCTCACTATGAAATCTGAAACATACCTCTGTTTATAATACACTTAAAGTGTAAAAGAACAAATGCCTCCAGAGAAAAAAAGGAGACAGTCTCTATATTTAGTCTGCTAATTTTCATTGTTCAGGCCAGAACCCTGAAGGATCCCTGAGAAATTTAGGAAGAATGACATTCCTGGTGTCTTGCAAAGCTCTTTTTAAAAGTAAAAATATAACATGAGTGTCTTCGGTATTGAATATTTAAGTTAGATAAGCCAAGGTGTAAACAGTCTTAACGTTTTGAGGTTTTCAGGTTACACTGAGATAGCTGTCTTTTGATTGAGCAAACTTTCTAGCCATCCAGAAAGCAAGCAAACAGTTACGATGCATTAATGTTCAGGTGAATGATACAACTGTATAAAATCCCCATTTGCTAGCATTCAAACAGCTATGTCCCACTTTCATATATCTTTCCCAAAATTCTGAGGTTGGCAGATGGGACATGTACCAGAGAGAAAGTCTTAAGAATTCTGAGTGAAAATGCCTAACAGGTAAGTTGCTCACTTCAACCTTATCCCCAGGTCAACCCTCTGTGTGGCCCTTGGTGACAGCCTTCACTTACTCAAGTCTTTCACCTATCTTGTATTATCATCAAAAGAATCTTTAAATTTTATAAAACAGATGGTAGAATCCTTATTTTAGGAATGACACTCAACTAATTTCTAAGAATATAGTTGTTAATTATTCTTGAATAAAAACCTAAATAAAGAACACTGAAAGGCTTTTGAATCAAATTAAAATCAATCAAATCATATAGCATATATCATAAGCTGATATATCACCAAATGTCACTTTCTTTACCTAAGTAACAAGTATAATAAATCTGAAAACAAGAATTAATAGGTAAATAGTATCTAGTCTTTGGATTTCAGTATGAACATTTTTCTTTTCACATGAGGACACTTATGCATATAAATTATAATGGAACTATGTTTTGGGAAACAAATAATTCTGAAAATAGCTTTGTGTTTATTAAAATTTGGAGAATATCAAAGCTTACTTTCTTTTATTAATCATTTTAATCTCTTTATAAAAAGACAGAAAAAAATTTGTTATCTGGGCCATTTCAAGAAAGTCCATATTCATATCATTCTTGTTTCATACTTGATATAATCTCAATTATTTATATTAATTATCATCTGAACCAAAGTAACCATTTTTGTTCCCTACAGACACAAACATAGTGACAACTAAATTACAAATCCATAAACTCTTCATCTTTATGAGCAGATATTTCTTATAAACTTCAACAATTCTATTGTAGCAAAAAAAAGATAAATAAAGGTGATAACATTTTGCAAAGGCATTTTCACATTCTATATGGTAAAAGTAAACAAGGTAAATTATGCTTAATGACCAAAACTTCTATTTTTCCTTGCCCTCAAATTATCCAAGAAACCAAAGATTATTTATTAATAAAAGTTAATGTTAGTCTAAGGTTTTAAATTTAATTAAGAAGTTTGAAATTGTAATTAAAGTCAATACATTATTCTCTTGTTATTCCCAGTATTACTAAAATTTATGGGATTTAACACTTTAAGAGATATCTAATTATTACAAACTAATTTCTTTCTACACCATTTAATAATTTGAAAGCTTAAACTACTATGAGAACAACGATACCTTCTTTAACTCAAAAACAAATGTTGGTACTTTCCAAAAATTTATATGAGAAGTTTAGACATACTTTTGTATAAACTGGAAATTCTATTGCTATTAATTTATGTACTAAAACATGGAAAAAGACATGCCCATTACTTCTGTTATTCACTTAACAGTAATATTACTACATGTACTTATTTTTAAGATAATTTACAAGCTTATGTGTTTAGAAAACTGAATTTTAAAGAGTTTTAAATCATACTTAAGCTTTCTTCTTCATTTTTGGAACTAGAGATCATATTTTCCCTAAGATTTTGAGCAAGGCCACTGTTCTATATTTCCAAGTTATAAGGCTTTAAAAAAAGAAAAAATTCACATATTTTAAGCAAAATAATTTCAGTTTAGTAATTTTTCTTTACTTTTTTTTTTTCCTTTTTGAAGACAATATATATCTAGACTGGATATTTTTAGAGTGAACACATAACAGTTTTTGATTAACTGATATCCAAAAATCCCCAAGAGAGAGGATAGGAAAAGGAACAAAATAAAAATAATAAAAAGAGAAAGTTTTGAAGAAGCCAGTTTCAGACAAATGTGAAATTACTATTCTCAAGGGAAAGATTAGATGCAAGAATCCTCTTTTGAGTACACATACACATGCACGCACACACACACACACACACACACACACACATGAGTCATTATAGCTCATTTAAGTAAGTGAACTCTCATATAAATTCTCTTTAGACAAACAAATATATAATCCATCTTCTCCTTTTTGAGCTAAGTTGTCTAAAATGAAACATCTTGTTTGTCAAAAAGTTCTCCAAGTGTCCATTGTAATTCTAGATTTTTCTTTATGAAATCCTTTCAAAAATTTGTGTGCTATTGGCATTCATACAAAGAGGCAGATGGGAATTGGCTTAGTGGCAAGCTTATTAAATGATGGCTGTCCTTTTATCCTTTTTTTTTTTATGAAAAACAAATATTATTACTGAGTCCTCTGAAAATCAAAACCAACACTGCTCTCTTATCTATTGCATAAAAGCTCTTAGAAGTGATAAAACAAAAACAAAAATAGAAATTGTAGTTAATTACTCTCTGCTAATGCTGCATTTACAACTATAAAGAAATTTCAAATATAGCAATTAAAAAAATACCTTGAGAAATGGAAATTATTCAATTATTTCCTAAAAAATACTTGGATAAAAGATGTAATCAAAATTTACTTTTCAAATAGTGACTACTATATTAAAACTATGAAATTGATGACAATTTTACTGAAAGGAATTAACCATCATAAAAACCCATCATTACTCACAAAAGGAAAAATGAAAATAATAAAGGACATATTTGATAACTTAAGAAAAAATACTAAAAAATATATAAGGATTATACTTGATGAAAGAAAGCAAAGGGACTTCCATGCTCAGTGGTTGAGAAACTGCCTGCCAGTACAGGGGACACGGGTTTAATCCCTGGTCAGGAACTAAGAACTCTCAAGCTGGAGGGCAGCTAAGCCTCTGTGATAGAAAGGCTGCAGGAGCACCTAGAAATCGGGCTCCACAACAAGAGAAGCCGCTGTAATGAGAAGCCCTGCTTTCATTAACTAAAGAGCAGCCCCTGCTCGCTGCAATTACAGAAAGCCAGCGCATAAATGAAGACTCTGCACAGTCAAAAAATGAATAAATTAAAAAAAAAAAAACCTCCCCAGGTGATTCTGATAAAATAAAGATAGCAGAAATTTTGAAATGGAAAGAGAAGTGCAATAGAACTAAGAAGTGATTCTTGAAAAAGTATAAATTAATATTGTTATTGTTTAGTCGCTCAGTCATGTCGACTCAGCAACCCCAGGGGCTGCAGGACACCAGGCTTCCCTATCCTTCACTATCTCCTAGAGATTTCTCCAACTTGTGTCCACTAAGTCAGTGATGCCATCCAACCATCTCATCCTCAAACTAATAGTGCTATATAAAAATGAGAAATATGAAAAAGATACTGTCTAAAGTGACAATTGTACTGGCCATACATGAAAAGCCCAGGGTGAATTCAAGAGCCTGTTCAAACAAGGAAGAGAACTGGATTCTCAACTCAATTCTGCTGTAACAAGGGGTTTATGAGATGAAGTGAGGGAGATTTTAGGCCACCTTTATTTGCTAACTGGTCTTACTATAAAAACTAAGTTTTCTCCTGTCTTCATGGCTGGAGGAAGTTTTATAACTTGGAAGTAAGCTCTTCCTCTTCCACTGGGACTGGGAGATTAGGGTGCTCTTAAGCCTGATGATTCTGTTTCACTGGGATGGCTCTAGGTCCTTGAGAAAGACATTCCTGGGTTGTAAAACTGCCAAGAGACTATTAAATGATTTATAGCTTACAGAGCAGAGTCAGAATTTGCAATTATAAATTTTCTAAAATAAATGTTCCACGAAAAGAGAGGCAGATAGCTTGAGTCAGAATCCCAACTCAAGGGTAGGCAAGCTAAAGGAAATAGTAAGGCCCTGTTGGTCGATACTCCAAGAGGACATGGTCCCACAAGTCATCACATTCAAATTTCAATATAACATAACATATACTAGCCCTGGAGAAGGCATAGGGCATCCACTCCACTATTCTAGGTGGCTCAGACAGTAAAGAATCTGTCTGCCAATGCAGGAGACCCGGGTTTGACCCTTGGGGTTGGGAAGATCCCCTGGAGGAAGGCATACAACTCACTCCGGTATTCTTGCCTGAAGAATTCCCATGGACAGAGGAGCCTGACAGGCTACAATCCATGAGATTGTAGAGTCGGACACTGCTGAACAACTAAACACAGCAAAGCATATACTAAACAATATATACTAGAAATGTTATCACATGATAACTAAATTGTTTTATAGCATAGAAAAAAGAAAAAAATGCCCAACTTATGCCTAAGCATTACAAAGTACCAAATGTAAACTACCATCAACCTAATTTCTGAGTATTTACTGATACAAAGCATACAGCAAAACTAAATTTAACATTAACAGACTAATTTCAGCTGATATTAAAAAAAAAAAAAAACAACCCACAGAAAAAACTGGTTTGTGTGTCAGTTGGGGTTCTACCACGAGAGAGATGATATATTTAAGATGGGTTAATTGAAAAGAGATCAATGAAGGGTCTATTTGCAAAGGTTTGAGCAGATTTAAGAGATCAACATGGATTCTGAAACTGCAAGGCATGAATTCTGAAATGGTGGGCAAAGGCATGGGTGATATCACTTAGATAGAAGGAAATACATTACATCTAATCCTGAATGGAAAAAAGAGGTAAACAGAATTCCCGGAGCCCAGTGAAAACTTGACTGGACCACTACACAAACCTTCTGTTGTTGCTGTTCCATGCTAAATCCTTTCTGATGCTTTGTGACCCCGTGGACTGCAGCATGCCAGACTGCCCTGTTTCCTGGACTTTGCTCAGATTCATGTCCACTGAGACAAACCTTAGGGCCATAAAGAGATAAAGCCTTTGCCAGATCTGTAGCAAAGTAAAAAATAGGAGGTGCAGGGCTAACCATCTCCCCTCCTCTTCTCCTCCCACTCTAAGACCTTCTGAATATTGCTTGTACTGGTCAAACAAACGTGAAGGCAGAGGGCAAAGAAGCCTTCCAGACAGGGCAAACAGTGTTGGTACACAGATGTGGGGGTGGGGAGGACAGTGAGGATTGTATGTTAATTGCCAATGAGCAGCAAGATCAGGAGAAGTGCTACATTGAAGCACTGAATTGAAGCCTAAATTGGTTGCTGCTGCTGCTAAGTCGCTTCAGTCGTGTCCGACTCTGTGCGACCCCATAGACGGCAGCCCACCAGGCTCCTCTGTCCCTGGGATTCTCCGGGCAAGAACACTGGAGTGGGTTGCCATTTCCTTCTCCAATGCATGAAAGTAAAAAGTGAAACTGAAGTCGCTCAGTCGTGTCTGACTCTCAGTGACCCCATGGACTGCAGCCCACCAGGCTCCTCCATCCATGGGATTTGCCAGGCAAGAGTACTGGAGTGGGTGGTTGAAAGATGTCTTTTTAAGTGTTAATTAAAAACAAAAAATGCTAGCAATTAAGTTATAACACAATATTTATTATCTGATATATAAAAATATTTCTACTAATTTAAAATTATTTTACATTTAGACAAAAAAAATGTTGCTATTTATCACTGTATGCCTACATAAATATAAAAATATGTGCAAAAGCCAGCTGAGAAATTCTTTAAGTGTCACTATTTATACTGATTATTCAAAACTACTTTGACTCAGCTTTCCTATACTCTACCACCTGTACCATTAAGAACATTAATGAGGTGACTTTTTTTAAGAATGCCTTAACATCATTTTCAGGAGTTTCTTCCAAGACACAGACACTTGTTTTTAAGTTTTGATGCTGGTATTGGCTCTACTATATCAAAAGTTATCAATTGGAAAGTTTCTAGAGAACTCTACAAATTAATGTTCCTTCCTTAAATGATCCATGAATGGATTATGAGAAAAAAGAAATAAAAATCTCTCTTTGTGAAATCAATGATATTTTGAGTCACTGTCATACATAGATGAACCTTTATTACATGACACTAAGATACTATGTTAAGATGGATCACGATTTAAAGGATTATACTATTGGTGGGAATGCAAACTAGTAGAGCCACTATGGAGAACAGTGTGGAGATTCCTTAAAAAACTGGAAATAGAACTGCCTTATGATCCAGCAATCCCACTGCTGGGCATACACACTGAGAAAACCAGAATTGAAAGAGACACGTGTACTCCAATGTTCATCACAGCACTGTTTACAATAGCCAGGACATGGAAGCAACCTAGATGTCCATCAGCAGATGAATGGATAAGAAAGCTATGGTACCTATAAATAATGGAGTATTACTCAGCCATTAAAAAGAATACATTTGAATCAATTCTAATGAGGTGGATGAAACTGGAGCCTATTATACAGAGTGAAGTAAGCCAGAAAGAAAAACACCAATACAGTATGCTGCTACTGCTAAGCCGAGAGGAACCCCACCGGGGAGGGGTACTCCCATGAGAAAGGAAAAATGAAAGGAAGTCGCCAGTCGTGTCCGACCACAGATACATATATATGGAATTTAGAAAGATGGTAACAATAACCCTGTATACAAGACAGCAAAAGAGACACAGATGTATAGAACAGTCTTTTGGACTCTGTGGGAGAGGGAGAGGATGGGATGATTTGGGAAAATGGCATTGAAATATGTATAATATCATACATGAAATGAGTCGCCAGTCCAGGTTCGATGCACGATACTGGATGCTTGGGGCTGGTGCACTGGGAAGACCCAGAGGGATGGTATGGGGAGGGAGGAGGGAGGAGGGTTCAGGATGGGGAACACATGTATACCTGTGGTGGATTCATTTCGATATATGGCAAAACCAATACAATATTGTAAAGTTAAAAAATAAAATAAAATTTAAAAAATAAAGGATTATACAAGATTCCTAGGAAGAAAATTATGTTTTTAAATGTACTAAGAAATATATGAAAGTGAAAACTGTTGGTTGTGTCTGACTCTTTGCGACCCCATGGACTGTACCTACCAGGTTCCTCTGTCCATGGAATTTTCTAGGCAAGAATACTAGAGTGGGTCACCATTCCCTTCTCCAGGGCATTTTCCTGACCCAGGGACCAAATCTGGGTCTCAGGCATTATGGGAAGATTCTTTATTGTCTGAGCTGCCAGGGAAACTAAAGAAATATATAGAAACTAGGAAAAAATTAAGAGAGATAACTTTCATTCCTTCAACAAGTAAACATTAAGAAAAGCACTGTGTATACTTTTAATCCATATTTCTCTCTGTTTCCAGTGAGTTGTATCGTCTATGTTTTATGGGGAAGAATTGTGATCCTTGACTATTACATCCAAGAAATCTTCAGAGGTTACCAAAAAGACAATTATGCTGAGAATTTCTACAGATCTGAGTGAAGAAAGTGAAGGTAGTAGGCAGAGGAGTGGTGCAATCTCCTGTCAAATGGGAAAAATAAGGCAGAACTGCAGCATGTCACTGGGATACAATTTTTCTGTTTTTCCTTCCCCAGAGGGAATGCTGAGAGTTAACTACTATTAAAATACTCTTCAATAGCTTCTCCTTTGTAGGTTCTAAATATGAAATTAAAGGTCTGTATTCTAGAAGAAGGAGATACTGAACAAAAGCAACTTGCCAGGGTACTGGACACAATAGGGATCTTGATATCAGGAGGAGATTTGAATATAGGATTAAATACTCCTTTTGAGGGTCTTTGCTTCTAGCACAGTGTGCTGGCCAAATTAAATGTCTGTTTCCTACTTAAGTACAGGGCAGATGACAACCTATTTTTGCCTACCTAAATTACCCACATAGAAGACCTTCCCCTACCCCACCCCAATTGATATCAGTTAACCTTAACAAGGAAATCCTAAAGCGAGACCAGTGATATTTACTTCCATTTCTTGTTCTGCACTATAGTGTCTTTTAAAATATGGCAAATTAATGTTAGGCAATGCTTCAAGACTGAACTTTTATCAAAGAATATTGTTTCTATGAGAGTGAAAGAAAAAACATAAATCCATGGGTTTTTGAAAAATTTATAGCTATGAGAGTTGGACCATAATGAAGGTTGAGTGCAGAAGAATTGATCCTTTTGAATTGTGCTGGAGAAGACTCTTGAGAGTCCGTTGGACTACAAGGAGATAAAACTAGTCCATTCTAAAGGAAATCAGTTCTCAAAGCGCATTGAAAGGACTGATGCTGAAGCTGAAGCTCCAATACTTTGGCCACTTGCTGTGAAGAGCTGACTCACTGGAAAAGACTCTGATGCTGAGAAAAAAATGAGGGCAAGAGGAGAAGCAGAAAGCAGAGGATGATATGGTAAGATAACATCACTGACTAAATGGACATGAAATTGAGCAAACTCTGGCAGATAGTGAAAGACAGGGAAGCCTGGAGTGCTGTAGTCCATGGAGTCACAAAGAGCTGAACATGACTGAGTGACTGAACAACAACAACAAAATTAACTCAGCCTTTGAGTTCCTAGCTGCTTTAGTTTAACACACACACACACACACACACACACACACACACACACAATGCATGTGTATAAACAAAGAGATGCAGAGTTAACTTTGTATTTAATTCATTCCATGCAAGATCCTATTTGATAAGGGTATAAAAGCCATAAAATGCAACCTTTACCCTCATAACATCATACCACAGTGGTATCCATTAAAACAAATAGTAGACATAATGAAAATGAGCAGGACCCTATGGGGCCCTTTCAAGTACAAAAGTCCCTCAGTGTCCTCAATTTCCTATATGTAAAATAATGCTTTAGTCTCCTAGCCCTTCTTTGAGTTTCAAAGAACAGATCAATGCACTTACTAATTAGGAAAGTAAGGAAACATAGAAACAAAGGAAAAGCAATCAAACACATGCTGACTTAAAGAAATGCACAATGTAAGAGTTGCCAGTTATATTTTATTTGGGGCAAAATGGGGACTTCAGCCTGGGAGATAGCCCTCAGATAGCTCTGAGAAACAGCTCCAAAGAGGCAGGCAGAGGAAGGTCAGTATATAAGTGGTTTCAGTGAAGAGGGTGGAGAAGGCAATGGCACCCCACTCTAGTACTCTTGCCTGGATAATCCCATGGACGGAGGAGCCTGGTAGGCTGTAGTCCATGGGGTCGCAAAGAGTCGGACACGACTGGGCAACTTCACTTTCACGCACTGGAGAAGGAAATGGCAACCCACTCCAGTGTTCTTGCCGGGAGAATCCCAGGGACGTGGAAGCCTGGTGGGCTGCAGTCTATGGGGTCGCACAGAGTCGGACACGACTGAAGCGACTTAGCAGCAGCAGCAGCAGCAGTGAAGAGGGAGTTTGTGCAATCAAGCACACATTTTGCAGTTTAAAGTAACGGCTACCCACTCCAGTACTCTTGCCTGGGGAATCCCATGGACGGAGGAGCCTGGTAGGCTGTAGTCCATGGGATCGCTGGGTCGGAAACAACTAAGTGACTTTACTTTCACTTTTTGCTTTCATGCCCTGGAGAAGGAGATGGCAGCCCACTCCAGCGTTCTTGCCTGGAGAATCCCTGGGAGGGGGGAGCCTGGTGGGCAGCCATCTATGGGGTCACACAGAGTCGGACATGACTGAAGCGACTTAGCAGAAGCAAATGTCACCATGAAGGAACTTAGTGCTTTTCTAGATGTGAGGAGATGAAAGAACTGGGCTCATAAAATCAGTTCCTGAAAATATCTGTCTGAAAACACATTCTGCCACTTTTTGAGAGCACAGAGAGCCTCATATCTGATCTCCACCTTGAACTCACTTTAGGACATGTTGAAGGTCAGCAGTTTCAACAGCACATGATTCAATCCTTACAGAGGTGAATGGCAAGTGCCAATTTGTAACTGACACAAGTAATGACAATAGTTCATTAATAGAATCTAAGTTCCTCTTCACTAGTATATACATAACCATCTGACAGATATTGAGTTGTCCTTCAGGATCTAAGACCCTCCCACCCTCTAAAAGGATGGTTACTACATGCTGACCACAGCACTGGACCTGATTGGAACCCAAATGCCAGTAATTGACATTAGTGAAACACCACCCTGTTACCTCCACCAACCAATCAGAAGAAAGTTATGTACCCCCTGAAGCCCCATCTCCAAGTGCTGTCTTTAAAAATTCTCTAAAAATTCCTGAAAGCCATCAGGGTGTTGGGGCTTTTGACCATGTGCTACCCATACTCCTTGCTTGGTGTCTTGTAAATAAAAGCTGTACTTTCCTTCATCACAACCTGGTGTCAGCAAATTGGCTTTGCTGTGAGTTAGTGAGTAGATCCAAGTTCCTTCAGGTAACAGCAGTGACTAAGAGAGCAACATCTCCCTGCATGGCTAGATTTTTGCACTAGTGAGCAAAGTGAAACACAAAGAATGGGAAATAAGAAACTAAATGATAATCTCCCCTATCTCTCCCTTCTACTTTTGGCTTGCTTCTGAGATAAGAGAAAAGGGGCCAGGATACCACTTTTAACAGAATGACATAACCACTGAGGGCACAATATAAACTGGTTAGAGACAACTAGGCCCAAAATGGCAGAAAATGCAACTTCTGGTAGACCTTGAGCCTCATGATATGCCCATTGTGATATATTAGCGTATGCTAAACAACACACCTACATACACCATGTCAATTCTAAGTCAATGGATAAAAGGCCAAAATGGGCAGTAACCCAATTCCTGGAAATCCTCACCCACTCTGCCAAACAGTGATCCTCCTACTCTGTTTATGAAATTACACAATCCATAAAAACTGACCAGCCTCACACTCGGGCCCCTTGCCTTTTGAAACAGCCTACTCTCTATCTATGGAGCGTGTATCTCCCAGATTAAATCGGCTTTCCCTTCATGTGGGCTCCCTCTTGAATTCTTTCCTGCATCAAGCCAAGGAATATAACTTGGTGGCCCGTCCCAGGGGCTCTCCGAAGACCTAGGACAAGATCATCCTCTTGCATCCCATTTTCCTGCAACAATTGTGCTCACACTAATATATTTCCAAATGATCATTTTCTATTTAGACTTTCTAATTGCTTTTGCTAGGAGGATTATTTCAAAATGAGTTAACTCTAAATTATCAGAAATGGAAACTTCATATTTTTTATCTCTCCAGGGGATTTTAATGTGTTCTGAGAATTTTGATTTAGCCAAATGCTGACCTATTAGCTTAAAATTGTAAAGGTTTTGTTAATTGGATTATGAATTGACTTTTCATATTTATCATTAGTATAATAGATTACCTCTTTAACATTTGTTCAAAATTTCTACCAACTGGTAAGTTCTGAGAAACAAGATAAACTTCTTAGTGTGTTATTTTTGTCCTGTAAACAACTGCAGTTCTCATAATTTGAAGCAGCTTATGAACTTTAGACAAGTTTTATTCCTGGGGACTCATTCATCTTTGTGTCGTTTGTAAAGAATTTAGTATATTGTGGTGTGTCAGCATATCATCTTCAACAGGCTGAAATCACTTCTGAGATTTTAACCTGTAATCTTTGTTCAAAAAAGCAGGTATAAATTCCCAATTTAATACACATCTGAAGAACTAGCAGTAGGCATTATGTATCACTAAACATTTTAAATAAAATGATATACATCTCTAAATTGATAAAACATATTATTCTCCTAACAACCCTCTTACTTCAAGATTGATTTCTATAGAACTACAAAAATTACAGATTATGTAACCTGACTTTTTTCATATAATTCATCACTGATATTCCTATATAACAGGCCAAGTGTTTAAGAAGAAGGGCTTCAGAATATCCTTTTATTTTTTCTTTTCTTTAAACTTGGACTTGATCTCTATTTGGGGCTGCATTTGTTACTTTAAATGTAATCATCTGAAATCTTTCTGTACTAATTGAAAGGACATCAGTACTGTTGGTTAATTGGTACTTTGCTGATGAAACTAGAATAGTTGAAGGGCAGCAATTCATATGCAAACAACAGACATCTCCATTTCTTAGGCAATTACTTTTAAAATTCAAAACCGCGTATCAAAGACTATACTGCAAAGAGCAGAGTTCTCCACCCTTGTTGTTCTGTCCCTAAGTCATGCCCCACACTTTGTGACCCGCTGGACTGCAGCATGCCAGGCTTCCCTGCCCTTCACTATCTCCTGGAGTTTGTTCAAATTCAAGTCCATCCTTAGCAAAAAAGAAACTTCACACAAACCTTCTTTAAAGCATATCAAAGAGCCTTTAATGAGAAAAATTATATTGTAATCGCTAAAAGGACCAGTTTAGTAGCGAAATGAATTTCTAATATGTGGGTCCTATCATTTTTCTATTTGATAATAATTCAGCTTCTTAGCGGAGCATGTTAACTCTTTCAGTCTTTGAGGAAAATTTATAAAATGTACTAAGTATTTAGAGTCTATCACACTAACCATGTTCCAAAATATCTTATGTGGGAATGATGAACTACTCCCTGCAGGACAAAGTGATGCACTGTCCCCTACTTTTGAAAGCTCAATCAGTTTGGTTCAGAAAGGGTAATGTGTTTGTGTTTGTAAGGTAGCAAAATTTTGAGTTAAACTTCTATATTTCTACATATGTCTTCAACTGTCTGCCTGCAATGCGGGAGACCTGGGTTCAATCCCTGTGTTGGGAAGATCCCCTGGAGAAGGAAATGGCAACCCACTTCAGTATTCTTGCCTGGGGAACCCCACAGACAGAGGAGCCTGGTGGGCTACAGTCCACGGGGTCGCAAAGAGTTGGACATGACTGAGCGACTTCACTTTCCTTTCCTTTCCTTTCCTTTTTACATATCCAATCCTCAAAAGAACATGAACAGAAATAAAGCTGTGATAAACTATTAGGTTGTGCTGAGTATTTGGCCCTAAAGAATTTATTTTAGACAATTTAGTAACATTTAAATATAATTTTTTAGATGAAGTAAGAAGTCCAAGGTCAAATTTAAGCCTTTTTTCAAAATACAGTTTGGTCAATCATTATATAGAAACACAGTAATGTTTCCAAACATTCTATTTGTGAAAGAATAAAATTGGATGTGTCTCTTTTTTATTACATCTAAGGTTCGCAAGGTCAACTTTTTAAGAATGTACTTTGTTCTGTGTTTATTTTGCTCAGCTTCTACTTTGTACATGTAACAAAAATCTAGCAGTACATTATAACTGTATCTTATCAAGCAGCTATTTGAAAAGCACAACAGCAAAATATTTGCTGTTTGGAGCAAATATGACATGATGGTGATTAAATAACTGGAAATTGAACACTACTAATAACCACAGAAGAGGCTGAGAAGAGGTAGTGGGTGTACTACAATGTGTATCTGATGACGTGAATTAGCTTATATTTATCTTGTTAAAGGAAAAAAAAAAAACAAAACAAAAGAACAGAATGTTTTCCAAACTACTAAGACAAAACAAATCCTAAATATGCTTTATTTCTACAGAAAAAAAAAAAAAATGTTGCTTTTCCTTTCAGTAAAGGAAAAATGTTGCCCCCCATCAAGCCATCAACCAATGCAGCCATCACCAATGCTGTGATGGGAATCGAGGATAGTGAAAAGGTATGAGGATAGAGACAGTTAAAATGCATATTTAAGGAATAATTTTCATGATTTCAGACTCTTACATCTTCCCACATGTGGAAAACACTAAAATTTAATTGAGATGTCTTTTGCTGTGGTTGGGCTTCCCTGGTGGCTCAGAGGTTAAAGCGTCTGCCTCCAAAGCGGGAGACCTGGGTTCAGTCCCTGGGTCGGGAAGATCCCCTGGAGAAGGAAATGGCAACACACTCCACTATTCCTGCCTGGAAAATTCCATGGACATAGGGGCCTGGTGGGCTACAGACGATGGGGTAGGAACGAGTCAGACACAGCTGAGCAGCTGAGCATGCACACATACAAAAACAAAACTCAGAAAAAACTGAATGCCCATCCACAAGAGAATAAATCATATACTTTAAAATAATTTAAAAAAATGGAAGTATTTAACATAAAAGGACATAAGCTAAAACCATATTCAACTAAAATGGATGAATATTAACAATGTGATTGAAAGCTTAACAAGGTATAGGAGATTATATTTCATGATACCATTTTTAAATTAAGCACAATTAAAAAAATTATTTTCAGGAATTTTTATGGAATAAACACATACAAAAATATCTGCAAGGAAATAATGAACAGAACCACAGGTGGATTTTTGTTTGGTTGGTTTGGTTTTTCAGTTTGAAGGTGGTAAGTATCTGGATGGGACAGGACCAAACTGGATGATGGAGGTCTTTGTTAGTATCCTAGATTTTGTATTGGTTAATGGGTTTATAGATGCTTATTTAATTCCTTAAAACAAATAGATGATAGACATATAGATCAAGGAATAGACTGATAAGCAGAGGGATGACACTATCAGAGTCTGTAATAATAATCAAAGTGAAATAGGCTGGGATCTGGGATTCTTTATCGCAATGTGTGCATCTAGACAAATGTCTCCTTGAGCAACAGGATACAAAAGATGATCAGATCAGATCAGATCAGATCAGTCACTCAGTCGTGTCGGAATCTTTGCGACCCCATGAACCGCAGCACGCCAGGCCTCCCTGTCCATCACCAGCTCCCGGAGATCACTCAGACTCACATGCATCGAGTCAGTGATGCCATCCAGCCATCTCATCCTCTGTCGTCCCCTTCTCCTCCTGCCCTCAATCCCTCCCAGCATCAGAGTCTTCTCCAACGAGTCAACTCTTCGCATGAGGTGGCCAAAATACTGGAGTTTCAGCTTTAGCATCATTCCTTCTAAAGAAATTCCAGGATTGATCTCCTTCAAAATGGACTGGTTGGATCTTCTTGCAGTCCAAGGGACTCTCAAGAGTCTTCTCCAACACCACAGTTCAAAAGCATCAATTCTTCGGTGCTCAGCCTTCTTCGCAGTCCAGATCTCACATCCATACATGACCACAGGAAAGACCATAGCCTTGACTAGGCGAACCTTTGTTGGTAAAGTAATGTCTCTGCTTTTGAATATGCTATCTAGGTTGGTCATAACTTTCCTTCCAAGGAGGAAGCGTCTTTTAATTTCATGACTGCAGTCACCATCTGCAGTGATTTTGGAGCCCAGAAAAAGAAAGTCTGACACTGTTTCCACTGTTTCCCCATCTATTTCCCATGTAGTGATGGGACCAGATGCCATGATCTTCGTTTTCCGAATGTTGAGCTTTAAGCCAACCTTTTCACTCTCCTCTTTCACTTTCATCAAGAGGCTTTTTAGCCCCTCTTCACTTTCTGCCATAAGAGTCGTGTCATCTGCATATCTGAGCTTATGGATATTTCTCCCAGCAATCTTGATTCCAACTTGTGTTTCTTCCAGTCCAGCATTTCTCATGATGTACTCTGCATATAAGTTAAATAAACAGGGTGACAATATACAGCCTTGACGTACTCCTTTTCCTATTTGGAACCAGTCTGTTGTTCCATGACCAGTTCTAACTGTTGCTTCCTGACCTGCATACAGATTTCTTAAGAGGCAGATCAGGTGGTCTGGTATTCCCATCTCTTTCAGAATTTTCCATAGTTTATTGTGATCTACACAGTCAAAGGCTTTGGCATAGTCAATAAAGCAGAAATAGATGTTTTTCTGGAACTCTCTTGCTTTTTCTATGATCCAGCAGATGTTGGCAATTTGATCTCTGGTTCCTCTGCCTTTTCTAAAACCAGCTTGAACATCAGGAAGTTCACGGTTCACATATTGCTGAAGCCTGGCTTGGAGAATTTTGAGCATTACTTTACTAGCGTGTGAGATGAGTGCAATTGTGCGGTAGTTTGAGCATTCTTTGGCATTGGCTTTCTTTGGGATTGGGATGAAAACTGACCTTTTCCAATCTTGTGGCCACTGCTGAGTTTTCCAAATTTGTTGGCATATTGAGTGCAGCACTTTCACAGCATCATCTTTCAGGACCTGGAATAGCTCCACTGGAATTCCATCACCTCCACTAGCTTTGTTCGTAGTGATGCTTTCTAAGGCCCATTGGACTTCACATTCCAAGATGTCTGGCTCTAGGTCAGTGATCACATCATCATGATTATCTGGGTCTTGAAGCTCTTTTTTGTACAGTTCTTCTGTGTATTCCTGTCACCTCTTCTTAATATCTTCTGCTTCTGTTAAAAAGAGTCCGAAATGCAGTACTTGGATGCAATCTCAAAAACGACAGAATGATCTCTGTTCGTTTCCAAGGCAAACCATTCAATGTCACAGTAATCCAAATCTATGCCCCAACCAGTAACGCCGAAGAAGCTGAAGTTGAAGGATTCTATGAAGACCTATAAGACCTTTTAGAACTAACACCCAAAAAAGATGTCCTTTTCATTCTAGGGGACTGGAATGCAAAAGTAGGAAGTCAAGAAACACCTGGAGTAACAGGCAAATTTGGCCTTGGAATATGGAATGAAGCAGGGCAAAGACTAACAGAGTTTTGCCAAGAAAATGCACTGGTCATAGCAAATACCCTCTTCCAACAACACAAGAGAAGACTCTATACATGGACATCACCAGATGGTCAACACCGAAATCAGATCGATTATATTCTTTGCAGCCAAAGATGGAGAAGCTCTATACAATGAGCAAAAACAAGACCAGGAGCTGACTGTGGCTCAGACCATGAACTCCTTATTGCCAAATTCAGACTGAAATTGAAGAAAGTAGGGAAAACTACTAGACCATTCAGGTATCAGATCAGATCAGATCAGTCGCTCAGTCATGTCCGACTCTTTGCGACCCCATGAACCGCAGCACGCCAGGCCTCCCTGTCCATCACCAGCTCTCGGAGGTCACCCAGACTCACATTCATCGAGTCAGTGATGCCATCCAGCCATCTCATCCTCTGTCGTCCCCTTCTCCTCCTGCCCTCAATCCCCCCCAGCATCAGAGTCTTCTCCAATGAGTCAACTCTTCGCATGAGGTGGCCAAAATACCGGAGTTTCAGCTTGAGCATCATTCCTTCCAAAGAAATCCCAGGTCTGATCTCCTTCAGAATGGACGGGTTGGATCTCCTTGCAGTCCAAGGGACTCTCAAGAGTCTTCTCCAACACCACAGTTCAAAAGCATCAATTCTTCGGCGCTCAGCCTTCTTCACAGTCCAGCTCTCACATCCATACATGACCACAGGAAAGACCATAGCCTTGACTAGGCGAACCTTTGTTGGCAGAGTGATGTCTCTGCTTTTGAATATGCTATCTAGGTTGGCCATAACCTTCCTTCCAAGGAGTAAGCGTCTTTTAATTTCATGGCTGCAGTCACCATCTGCAGTGATTTTGGAGCCCAGAAAAAGAAAGTCTGACACTGTTTCCACTGTTTCTCCATCTATTTCCCATGTAGTGATGGGACCAGATGCCATGATCTTCGAAATCAAATCCCTTATGATTATACAGTGGAAGTGAGAAATAGATTTAAGGGCCTAGATCTGATAGATAGAGTGCCTGATGAACTATGGAATGAGGTTCGTGACATTGTACAGGAGACAGGGATCAAGACCATCCCCATGGAAAAGAAATGCAAAAAAGCAAAATGGCTGTCTGGGGAGGCCTTACAAATAGCTGTGAAAAGAAGAGAAGCGAAAAGCAAAGGAGAAAAGGAAAGATATAAACATCTAAATGCAGAGTTCCAAAGAATAGCAAGAAGAGATAAGAAAGCCTTCTTCAGTGATCAATGCAAGGAAATAGAGGAAAACAACAGAATGGGAAAGACTAGGGATCTCTTCAAGAAAATCAGAGATACCAAAGGAACATTTCATGCAAAGATGGGCACGATAAAGGACAAAAGATGATAAGGGACTCAAAATAACTGGGTGCATGCCTATGTATACCGGCTCAGTCACTAAGTGTCTGCCTCTTTGCTACCCTATGGACTGTAGCCCGCCAGGCTACTCTGTCCATGAGATTTGCCAGGCAAGAATACTGCAGTGGGTTGCCATTTCCTTCTCTAGGCAATCTTTTTGACCAAGGGATAGAACCCCCATTTTTGGCTTAGCAGGAAGATTCTTTGCCACTGAGCCACCAGGGAAGTTCTGTGTACAAGCCCAGTTGGGGCAAATTGTGAACAACAAGACACAAAAGGCAAAAACCCCAAATGCCACTTCTAAGGTATTAGGAGCAAGAGCAGGTGCTGCACATGATTCCTGCACACAGCACCACTAAGGAGGAAGGCAGATCACCTAAGCCACCACTCTGGTGGTCCACCCATGGCTCTATCTCCACCCTCATCCCATTTGAGGGACCAGATTAACCACTATAACCCTACTCCCACCTACTGAGTGAGCAAGACAATCTGTTGCTTCTCACCCCCTAATGCTGTATCAGGAGTCCCAAGGAAGCCTGGTCTGAATTTTTTATCTGTCCTTATCAATTTCTATTGATTAATGAGTTCAAGAACCCACGTTGGTAACAAACAAACAAATAAAAAAAGCATGGCTCTAAGTTTGTGTTCCTTTGTCCATAAAAAGAAATTAAGAAATAAAGAAAGATAGTCCTCAAATAAGTAAAAAAAAAAAAAAGAAAGAAAATCCTACTTCTAATTAGCACTTGTAGTTTGGAATACCAATCAGAAAATTTTATTGAAGGGACAATGTGTTTCTTGAGTTGACCCTTCTTTTTTGCCTTTACTAAAAGAAATAGGGGAAAACAATAAAATGGGGAAAGACTAAACATCTGTTGAAGATAATTGGAGATATCAAGAGAATACTTCTTGCAAAGACGGGCATGATAAAGGACAGAAATAGTAAGGACCTAACAGAAGCAGAAGAGATTAAGAGGTGGCAAGAATTCACAGAACTATATAAGAAAAGGTCTTAATCACTTAGATAACCACAATGGTATAGTCACTCACCTAGAGCCAGACACCTTTGAGTGTGAAGTCAAATGGGCCTTGATGGAGTTCTAGCTGATCTATTTAAAATCCTAAAAGATGCTGCTGCTAATGTGCTACACTCAATATATAAGCAAATTTGGAAAACTCAGCAGTGGCCAAGGGACTGGAAAAGATCAGGTTTTATTCCAATTCCAAAGAAATGCAATGCCAAAGAATGTTCAAACTACCATACAATTTTGTTCATTTCACATGCTGGCAAGGTGATGGTCAAAACCCTTCAAACTAGGCTTCAACAGTACATGAACCAAGAACTTCCAGATGTACAAGTTGGATTTATAAAAGACAGAGGAACCAGAGATCAAACCACCAACATGCATTGGATCATAGAAAAAGCAAGGGAATTCCAGAAAAAAACATCTGCTTCATTGACTACGCTAAAGCCTTTGACTGTGTGGATCACAACAAACTGTGGAACATTCTTAAAGAGACAGGAGTACCAGACCACCTTATCTGTCTCCTGAGAAACTTATATGCAGGTCAAGAAGAAAGAGATAGAACTGGACATGGAACAATGGATTGGTTCAAAATTGGGAAAGGAAGACATCAAGGCTATATATTGTCACCTGGCTCATTATCTTATATGCAGAGTACATCATGCGAAATGCCAGGCTGGATGAAGCACAAGCTAGAATCAGATTGCCAGGAGAAATATCAATAACCTCAGACATGCAGATGATACCACCATTATGGCACAAAGCAAAGGAGAACTGAGTCTCTTGATGAGGTTAAAGAGGAGAATGAAAAAGGTGGCTTAAAATTCAACATTCAAAAAACTAATATCATGGAATCCAATTCCATCATTTCATAGCAAATAAAAGAGGGGAAGTGGAAAGAGTGACAGATTTTATTTTCTTGGGCTTTAAAATCACTGCAGATGGTGACTGCAGCCATGAAATTAAAAGAGGCTTGCTACTCAGAAGGAAAGCTACGATAAACCTAAAAAGGGTATTAAAAAGCAGACTAAACAACAACACCAAGACTGAGTTCTTCAAATAGCAATGCACTTGATCTTTATGCCACTATAAAAGTATAATTTTTGAATGTCAATCTCATTTGTTTATTCACAAGCCCAAAATATAATAGTAACATTAGCGTTCTATGCAGACATTAACCTGTCATCTAACAGAACGGTTTAATTTTTCCTCTTTTAACTTATTTGGCTTTCATTCTGATAATATACTTGGCATTCAATTATCCTTCACCAGCCGCTCGTAGAGCTTAACCCTGAGTGACAGATTGTAAAGAAGCTCCAATTTAGAATAGGAACAACTTGTATATAGAGGTTAATAAAGGAAAATTAGAAGGTGTTATAGAATAGCTCCATAAGCTTGGTTAGACTTTAGTTTTCTGACATATTAAAAATATTTTTTTAAAAGTTGCATAGCTTATAGTATATGTCTATGAAAAATCCTATTTATAAGACTCATCAATTTAAGAATTTTCAAGTATAAATTTAAGAAAAATTGTAGAATTTTTTTTTGGCACTACATTTTTTAAATTGTTAATTATGTTATATTCTTTCATAATCCAAATGGTAGTCTGTGAGAGTTTTACACTACTGTTTCCAAACTGTAAAAGTTTCAAATTTATTGCTGATAAAAATATTTTTTATTTTTCTAAGAATCTTATATAACAATATTTTCAAAAAGTAACATTTTTTTAGTATTGTTAAATTGAAATAAAATACATTGGTTAAAATAGTTTTTCTGTATTTTGTGTTTTCCTACTTTACTTCTCTTTCATATATTCAGTTCAGTTCAATTGCTCAGTCATGTCCAACTCTTTGTGACCCTATGAATTGCAGAACGCCAGGCCTCCCTGTCCATCACCAACTCCTGGAGTCACTCAAACTCATATCCATAGAGTCGGTGATGCCATCCAGCCATCTCATTCTCTGTCGTCCCCTTCTCCTGCCCCAATCCCTCCCAACATCAGGATCTTTTCCAATGAGTCGGCCAAAATTTGTTAAGATTCCATAACATCTTACAAACATCTAAATGAACTGTTGGTCAATCCAATATTCACTAGTGAATTTAATTGTCTAAGTATACATTTATTAATGTATATTAATATTATAAACCAACTACATTTTCAAGGTTCCAATCATGAAAATTAAGAATTTTGGCCTTTGTCTTTGGTGAAATATAGCCTAAGAATTTTGAACGTAATCAATACAAATTCTGCTCTATAAAGGCTTTTATAATGAGAACATCCACTTAAATATATGTTTACAATATTTGCTAAGGTCTATCAGTGCTTTCCTGTGTCTCACAACACACCTGTGAATCCTAGCTTCGTCCTTTGTAAGCTGAGGATTAAATATCCCTCATGTCTGTTATCATTAAAATATATTTTTATTGTAACTTATTGTCAAGAAATCACTGCTACCTACTTTTCTCTGTTCCAAGATGCATGATTCATGTTCTAATAAATTCACATATTATAAGCAATTAAGCAAAAATTATGTAGTTCAATTCTAACATTAAATTGGTTATTCAGTATTGTTAATGGTAAAGTCAGACTTAGGTCTAATGTTAAAGTGACGAGATTATACCAAAAATATTCAAGAGAAACCTCACTACTGTCATAAATGTTCACATCAAATAATCTGACACTGTAAGTATTGGACAAAAATATCCTCAACTGTGTCAGTGGCATTGTGAAAGTAATACAAACTGAAGGCAGGAAAGTTGAATTCAGATTTATAAAGTTTACTAGTTATATACTGTCAGGCTTCCCTGATGGTTCAGATGGTAAAGAATCCACCTGCCGTGTGGGAGACCTGGATTTAATCGCTGGGTGGGGAAGATCCCCTGGAAGAGGGCATGGCAACTCACTCCAGTATTCTTGCCTGGAGAATTCCCATGGACAGAGGAGCCTAGCAGGCTACAGTCCATGGGGTCACAAAGAGTTGGACATGACTGAGCGACTAAGGACAAGGACAAGTTATATATAGTCAGGCAAGTGACCTAATTTCTCTGAACTGTATTCATTCTTTTGCTAATGTTCAAAAACGATGCATCGAGCTATTGTACTAACTGGTTCCACTTTCTTCATCTTTACAATATCAGATCAGATCAGTCGCTCAGTCGTGTCCGACTCTTTGCGACCCCATGAACCGCAGCATGCCAGGCCTCCCTGTCCATCACCAACTCCCGGAGGTCACTCAGACTCACATTCATCGAGTCAGTGATGCCATCCAGCCATCTCATCCTCTGTCGTCCCCTTCTCCTCCTGCCCCCAACCCCTCCCAGCATCAGAGTCTTCTCCAATGAGTCAACTCTTCGCATGAGG
This sequence comes from Tragelaphus eurycerus, assembly GCA_935064755.1. Classification (NCBI taxonomy): domain Eukaryota; kingdom Metazoa; phylum Chordata; class Mammalia; order Artiodactyla; family Bovidae; genus Tragelaphus; species Tragelaphus eurycerus. Next base: position 343,016 of record CAKXYN010000321.1, read on the forward strand.
TGGCCAAAATACTGGAGTTTCAGCTTTAGCATCATTCCTTCCAAAGAAATCCCAGGGCTGATCTCCTTCAGAATGGACTGGTTGCATCTTCTTGCAGCCCAAGGGACTCTCAAGAGTCTTCTCCAACACCACAGTTCAAAAGCATCAATTCTTCGGCACTCAGCCTTCTTCACAGTCCAGCTCTCACATCCATACATGACCACAGGAAAGACCATAGCCTTGACTAGGCGAACCTTTGTTGGCAAAGTAATGTCTCTGCTTTTGAATATGCTATCTAGGTTGGTCATAACTTTCCTTCCAAGGAGTAAGAGTCTTTTAATTTCATGGCTGCAGTCACCATCTGCAGTGATTTTGGAGCCCAGAAAAAGAAAGTCTGACACTGTTTCCACTGTTTCTCCATCTATTTCCCATGTAGTGATGGGACCAGATGCCATGATCTTCATTTTCTGAATGTTGAGCTTTAAGCCAACCTTTTCACTCTCCACTTTCACTTTCATCAAGAGGCTTTTGAGTTCCTCTTCACTTTCTGCCATAAGGGTGGTGTCATCTGCATATTTGAGGTTATTGATATCTCTCCCAGCAATCTTGATTTCAACTTGTGTTTCTTCCAGTCCAGCATTCCTCATGATGTACTCTGCATAGAAGTTAAATAAACATGGTGACAATATACAGCCTTGACGTACTCCTTTTCCTATTTGGAACCAGTCTGTTGTTCCATGACCAGTTCTAACTGTTGCTTCCTGACCTGCATACAGATTTCTCAAGAGGCAGATCAGGTGGTCTGGTATTCCCATGTCTTTCAGAATTTTCCACAGTTTATTGTGATCTACACAGTCAAAGTCTTTGGCATAGTCAATAAAGTAGAATAGGTAATGGCTAAGTCCTTTTATACAGTTCATGAGGTTCTCATGGCAAGTATACTGCAGCAGGGCTTGCCATTCCCTCCTCCAGTGGATCACGTTTTGTCAGAATTCTCTGCTATGACCCATCCATCTTGGGTGGCCCTCCATAACAGGGCTCATAGCTTCATTGAGTTACACAAGTCCCTTTGCCACAACAAGGCAGTGATCCATCAAGGGTGAAGGTGAAGGAGGAGAGTGAAAGAGCTGACTTAAGACTAAATATTATAAAAACTAAGATCATGGCATCTGGCCCCAATACTGGATGAAAAATAAAAGGGGAAAAGGTGGAAGTAGTGACAGATTTCTTCTTATTGGGCTTCAAAATTACTGTGGACAGTGACTGCAGCCATGAAATCAGAAGACAATTTCTTCTTAGCAGGAAAGCGATGACAAACCTAGACAGTGTGTTGAAAGGCAGAGACATCACTGTTGGCAAAGGTCAGGATAGTCAAAGCTATGGTCTTCCCTGTGGTCACATATGGCTGTGAGATCTGGACTGTAAAGAAAGCAGAATGCCAAAAAATTGATGCTTTCGAACTGTGGTGCTGGAGAAGATTCTTGAAAGTCCATTGGACAGGAAGGAGCTCAAACTAGTCAATCTTAAGGGAGATCAACCCTGAATATTCACTGGAAAGACTGATGCTGAAGCTGAAGCTCCAGTATTTTAGGGATCTGATGTGAACAGACAACTCTTTGGGAAAGTCCTTGATGCTGGGAAAGACTGAGGGCAGAAGGAAAAGAGGGTGTCAGAGGATGAGATGGCTGGATGGCATCACTGATGCAATAGACATGAACTTAGACAAACTCCAGAAGACGATCAGGGACAGTCCATGGATCACAAAAAGTCGGATATGAATGAGCAACTGGACAACAACTATAACAATGACTAAGTCAAAGTCAGAAGCAGTTGTATATTTTAAAGGTGTATGGGTTAATGTGTTTTGTAGTTCATAAAGTCCTACAAAGCTGTAACAAATTATTAAGTGATCAGTTTAACCAAGTTGTTTTTCTATTTTGTCTGTTTTACCACCAGAGAGCTCTAGGCCTTCAACGATTTCTTTTAAAGATTTTTTTGGTTATAATAGTTTCTCAGGTCCCACTGGCTCTTTCATTCTACAAAATTACATTACTGCATTGATTCATTCACTCACTTAACTTCTACCTTTATCTATTTGTATATTTTTACTGTAGTACAGACATTAGTCAAATGCTTTTACTGAGTCTATTCAGATGTTCATATTTTTATTTTTCCTTTTGTTAACGTGCAATAGCTCATTGATAGATTTGCATATGTTGAACCTTTCTTGTGCCTCTGCAATAAATCCAATTTGATCATGGTGAATGATCCTTTTTCTATATTGTTGGGTTTGGCTTGATAATATTTGATGAGTTACACCTGCATCTAGTCGCTCAGTCATGTCTGACTCTTTGCAACCCCATGGATTGTAGCATACTGGGCTTCTACGTCAATGGGATTTTCCAGGCAAGAGTACTGGAGTAGGTTTCTATTTCCTTCTCCAGAGGATCTTCCTGACCCAGGGATCAAATTCAGGTCTCCTGCATTTCAGACAGACGCTTTACCATCTGAGCCACCAGGGAAGCCTTCCTCATCAAAGTTACTGGCCTATAAATTTTTTTATAGTGGCACTGTCTGACTTGATATCAGGGTGATGGTGGCCTCGTAGAATTGAGAGTATTCTGTCTTTACTTTTTTGAAATAGTTTGAGAAAGATAACTGTTAGTTCATTATATGTTTGGCAGAATTTCCCTGTGAAGTCATGTGGCCCAGAACTTTTGAATGTTGGGAGATTTTTTTAGATTACAAATCTAACTTCTGTATTAATGATTGGTCTGTTCAGTTTGTCTATTTCTTCTTGATTCAATCTCAGCAGGTCATGTATTTCTACAAATTTATCCATTTATTCTATGTTGTACAATTTGTTGGCATGCAACTGTTTGTAGTACTGTTAGGATTTTTAGTATCATTAGAATTTTTTGTGTCTCTGTAATATTAACTTTTATTTCTCTTCTTTCATTTCTTACTTTGTTTATTTGGGTTTTTGTTCTTCTTGGTGAATCTGGCTGAAAGGATATCAATTTCACTTATTTTTTTTGAAACAACAGGTCTTGGTTTCATAGATCTTTTCTATTGCTTTTTTAAAATTTCTCTTTCATTTATTTCCTCTCTGCTCTTTATTATTTCTTTCTTCTACTGACTTTAGACTTTGCTCTCCAATTCTTTCAGTTGGTAGATTAGGTTACTTGAGATTTTTCTTGTTTCTTGAGGAAGGCCTATATAACAAAAACTTCCCCTTTAGAACTTCTTATCTTTTATTCCATAAATTGTGGTGCTGTGTTTTCATTTTCATTTATCTAGAGGTATTTTCTGATTTCATGTGAAATGCTGGTCTGGATGAATCATAAGCTAAAATCAAGACTGCCTGGACAAATATAAACAATATCATAAATGCAGATGATACCACTCTAATGGCTGGTTTCCCCAGCTTTTTAAAATGTCCCAACAGTCCATCAGCCACCCAATAGGTAGGATCCCACGATTGCGATTCCCAATCTATGGCTCAAATGACTCACTCCCCAGAGCAAGTTTCTGCCCATGTTATCTCTCTTTCCCTGAGTTCTTTCCCAAGGCCACAGGTCCTGACCTGATTGCTTTTGATTCTTCTTACCTGATTACATGTATGTATTTCATATCAGATCAGATCAGATCAGTCGCTCAGTCGTGTCCAACTCTTTGTGACCCCATGAATCGCAGCACGCAAGGCCTCCCTGTCCCTCACCAACTCCTGGAGTTCACTCAGACTCATGTCCATCGAGTCAGTGATGCCATCCAGCCATCTCATCCTCTGTTGTCCCCTTCTCCTCTTGCCCCCAATCCCTCCCAGCATCAGAGTCTTTTCCAATGAGTGAAATCTTCACATGAGGTGGACAAAGTACTGGAGTTTCAGCTTTAGTATCATTCCTTCCAAAGAAATCCCAGGGCTGATCTCCTTCAGAATGGACTGGTTGGATCCTTGGTTATACAGGAGTTCTTCTGTCAGCTTTCAGTTAGTTTCAGATAGAAGTGTTCCATACATACATGTATTTTGATGGATCCTTGGAGGAATCGAGCTCCACATTTCTGAACACCATCTTTATCTCCGCTTTCATTTGTGTATTGTTCAGATCAGATCAATCAGTCGCTCAGTCGTGTCCGACTCTTTGCGACCCCATGAACCGCAGCACGCCAGGCCTCCCTGTCCATCACCAGCTCCCGGAGATCACCCAGACTCATACCCATCGAGTCAGTGATGCCATCCAGCCATCTCATCCTCTGTCGTCCCCTTCTCCTCCTGCCCCCAATCCCTCCCAGCATCAGAGTCTTCTCCAATGAGTCAACTCTTCGCATGAGGTGGCCAAAATATTGGAGTTTCAGCTTTAGCATCATTCCTTCTAAAGAAATTCCAGGATTGATCTCCTTCAGAATGGACTGGTTGGATCTTCTTGCAGTCCAAGGGACTCTCAAGAGTCTTCTCCAACACCACAGTTCAAAAGCATCAATTCTTCGGCGCACACTTTCATCAAGAGGCTTTTTAGCCCCTCTTCACTTTCTGCCATAAGAGTCGTGTCATCTGCATATCTGAGCTTATTGATATTTCTCCCAGCAATCTTGATTCCAACTTGTATTTCTTCCAGTCCAGCATTTCTCATGATGTACTCTGCATATAAGTTAAATAAACATGGTGACAATATGCAGCCTTGATGTACTCCTTTTCCTATTTGGAACCAGTCTGTTGTTCCATGACCAGTTCTAACTGTTGTGTGTATTGTTAAGAGGAAAAAAAAAAAGTTTTGTGGCTTTTTTCAGGTAATAAATGTTCGGTGCATTCTGAAGATGCCACTATATGCATGTTATACAGATGAGGTAAAAAACTGTTTCTAGAGGACATTAAATGTTATCCTTTTCCTCTCAATTGCTGTGTCTTTCTTTATAAAGTTTTTCTTTCTTTCATTGTTCAATTATGAGAAAAAGATAATTTGAGAATAGTATCTTCTTTGTTTGAACCCTTTTTACATCAGATAATACAACTTCACAGTGTCATTATAGGGTTTCCAAATAGGTGTGGAGTAGGTGTAGGCAAAGATAAAGATGATGGATTCTTGAGGACAGTATGGCCATGTATGATGGTTCTAAAGGTCACTTAGAACTCTTTAACTGAATGAATTATCCTATAATGGGATAAATGAATTCAGACCTGGTGGATATTAAATTTAAGAACAAACATCCTACCATAACTATTTCATTAGACTCAAGAAGGCTGGAAACTTACTGGTTGGATGTAATTAATATGGATAAAGTATGGCAATCGCAAAATAAATAGACTGCATACAAGATTTTAGACACACATATATGTGTCTATGATTCAAGAGGACATCGAAAGTAGTATTTTTGTAAACTAAAAACAGCTTCTGCTACAATCAAATATTTTTTGTCTGTTTTACTTTTTAATTATTTCATCAGTGCAAAATTTACATAACATAAAATTTAGCAGTTTAAGTTGTAACAATTCAATGGCATGGAGTAAATTCATAATATCCTGGAACTTCCCAACCTAATTCTGAACATTTTCATCAGATCAGATCAGATCAGTTGCTCAGTTGTGTCCGACTCTTTGTGACCCCATGAATCGCAGCACACCAGGCATCCCTGTCCATCACCAACTCCCGGAGGTCACTCAGACTCAGGTCCATCGAGTCAGTAATGACATCCAGCCATCTCATCCTTTGTCATCCCCTTTTCCTCTTGCCCTCAACCCCTCCCAGCATCAGAGTCTTTTCCAATGAGTCAACTCTTCACATGAGGTGGCCAAAGTACTGGAGTTTCAGCTTTAGCATCATTCCTTCCAAAGAAATCCCAGGGCTGATCTCCTTCACAATGGACTGGTTGGATCTCCTTGCAGTCCAAGGGACTCTCAAGAGTCTTCTCCAACACCACAGTTCAAAAGCATCAATTCTTCAGTGCTCAGCCTTCTTCACAGTCCAGCTCTCACATCCATACATGACCACAGAAAAAATCATAGCCTTGACTAGACAAACCTTTGTTGACAAAGTAATGTCTCTGCTTTTGAATATGCCATCTAGGTTGGTCATAACTTTCCTTCCAAGGAGTAAGGGAAGTTCCTGTACCAGTCAGAGAGTTTCCTTCCATCTACATCTTCTACCGGTCCATGACAATGATCAAACTACTTCATGTCTTTATATACTTACTTTTTCTGGATGTGGAGTATAAACGAAATCAATTTTTAACTATAGCACTTCATGCTTTTTGTGCTTTATATACTTTTTGACACTGTACATCTTCAGTTCAGTTCAGTCATTCAGTCGTGTCTGACTCTTTGCGACCCCATGAATCGCAGCATGCCAGGCCTCCCTGTCCATCACCAACTCCCAGAGGTCACCCAAACTCATGTGCATCGAGTTGGTGATGCCATACAGCCATTTCATCCTCTGTCTTCCGCTTCTCTTCCTGCCCTCAAACCCTCCCAGAATCAGAGTCTTTTCTGATGAGTCAGTTCTTTGCATCAGGTGCCTTGGGTATTAGAGTTTCAGCCTCAGCATCAGTACTTCCAATGAATATTCAGGACTGATTTCCTTTAGGATGGACTGGTTGGATCTCCTTGCGGTCCAAGAGACTCGCAAGAGTCTTCTCCGACACCACAGTGCAAAAGCACCAATTCTTCAGCACTTAGCTTTCTTTATGGTCCAACTCTCACATCCATACATGGATAATGGAAAAACCATAACCTTGACTAGACAGACCTCTGTTGGCAAAGTAATGTCTCTGCTTTTTAATATGCTGTCTAGGTTCATAACTTTTCATAGACAGACCTCTGTTGGCAAAGTAATGTCTCTGCTTTTTAATATGCTCTCTAGGTTGTTCATAACTTTTAATTTCATGGCTGCAGTCACTGTCTACAGTGATTTTGGAGCCCCCAAAGATAAAGTCTGTTACTCTTTCCACTGTTTCTCCATCTATTTGCCATGAAGTGATGTGACCAGATGCCATGATCTTAGTTTTCTGAATGTTGTGTCTTAAGCCAACTTTTTCACTCTCCCCTTCCACTTTCATCTTCTCTTTCTGCCATAAGTGTGGTATCATCTGGATATCTGAGGTTATTGATATTTTCCCTGGCAATCTTGATTCCAGCTTGTGCTTCATCTAGTCCAGCATTTCACATGATATATTCTGCATATAAGTTAGATAAGCAGGGTGACAATATATGGCCTTGATGTACTCCCCAAAAATGTGCAGTAAGATAGCTACTTATTCTCCAATTCAGTGGACTTCAAAGGTGTACTTTTATGGCTCCAAGGACTCCTAGAAATAGAGTAAATTCTGTAACTGTCTGTGCTTTTTCCCCCTACATTCTATGTGTCTGGCTCAATAACTTGACCCAGGGTGTGCTAGTAATAGGTGGAAATAAATAAAGAAATAAAACACATTTTATTTTCATGTGTTCATCTGAATCTAAAGATGAGTTTGTGAACTTTCTTTCCTATGGATCAACAAAAGGGAATAAGATATTATGTTTTGTATTTTGACTTGTACATAAATAGAAGAGTGAGATGTGGCTTCGAGATCTTTAGCTCCAAGTTATTGATCTCTGCCTTTGAGGTATGAAATACTTGCATGGTTGTTCATGTTAACCTTTTTAATCCAAATTTATTGCTAGCTTTGTGTAATATTCTTCAGAGAAAATTAGCGATGTCTAGTAATTACCATTAAACAAATGGCATTTGTTTTTATTGAACAAATGAGTAAATATTTAAGCACCAATTCATAGCTTATATCATCTAAGCAGTTATCTATTTACTGGTCTACCTCTCCTGGCTACACTGAGGATACTAAGGACAGGTAAACTGCCTTTAATATATTCAACTCCATTGCTGAGAACAGTACCAGGTACAAAGTACAGATATAATCACCTGATACATAAAAAAATGTAAAGATAATACTTTAAAACATGTATTTGCTGTACAACTTAATGTGCAACACTTTTTGCTCTGGATAAGGAAACACAAACATTCTAGGATATATATATATATATATATATATATATATCATACAAAATGTATAATTTCCAACTAGCTTTACATTCCAGCTTAAGAAGCAGTGATAGCAGTGATATTGGCAAAACTGATAGCGAGGAGGCCTTAATGGCTTATCTCACCCCAAAAACATCAAAAGCCTGACATCGATCAGAACCTACCTTATAGTAACTATAGAAAATAGTTAAAAGTTTACAGCACGTGAGCAAATGCTTAAACAGAAATAAAAAATAAAAATAAAAGATGATACAACAGAAATGATATGTAGCATTTTAACTTAGCTCCATCTACCTCCCCTCTTCCAGACCTGACATGGCTGTAAAGATGGCATCATTCCCACTGTGGGTCCCTGGCTCTTTAGAGACCACAGCAGACCTTGTTTCCAAAGAATTGGGTTTGTTTTGATCTGTGTGGAAGTTCCCTGAAGAACTGATACAAGGGACCTGCCTTTGCATTGCCTAACTCAGAATCTCTCAGGGAGGAAAAGCCACAATATGGATGATGTCTCTTAAAACCATTAAAAAAAAAAAAAAATAGAGGCCACTATCCCAAGGCAAAATGTTAACAGGGCAAACAGATACAACTAAAGCCAGGGAGGAACTGGAGAGTGAGCAAGTTTGGGGAACAAGGCTTTGAAAAAGATCCTGCATATATAGAGAAATCTACAATGTCATGGACATGCCCTCGACAGAATGTATACTCACTCTGCCTGATTTTTATGCTCAGCACAATCAGGAAGTAAAAGCTAAGGTAAAGCTGGGGGAAAAAACCAGCATGGCTAGGCAGCGAAGGAATTTCCCAACATATACTCAACGTGCAAAGACCTGGAAAGTACTTGTAATAACTTTAAACAAAACAGTGCAAGGGTTGTACACCGAAAACTATGAAAAATTGCCAAGAGAAATTAAAGTAGACCAAAAAAATATAAAGACATTTTGTGTTTATGAGGAAGAATTAATATTGTTAAGACAGCAATACTACCAAAATTGATCTACAAATTTGAAGCAATTCCTGTTAAATCTCAGTGGTCTTTTCTTTCTAGAAATAGAAATGCCAGTTCAGAAATCCATAGTGAAAGGACTATGGATTCCTTTATAGGAACCTAAATAGACAAAGGACTCTAAATAGACAAACAGTCTATTTAGGACTTGAAAAAGACAAACAGTCCTGAAAATGAAGCACAAATTAGGAGGATGAGCATTTCTCAAATGTGATCTCAGAACGTACTACTATAGGAATACAAACTGCAATATTAAAATCAGAGAGACATACAGACCAATCGAGTAGCAATGACTTTCCAGAAACACTCACATTTAAGGACAATTTATTTTTGACAAAGGAGGAAAGAAAATCCAGCAGGAAAGAAAAGTGTTTTTGACAAAAATTGCTGAGTCAGCTTGTCAACACCTGCATTCACTTGTGCACTCATACATCTTGCATACAATTTGACTCTTAACACATACAAATGAACCCAAAATAGATCAAATACATAAAAGTAAGAGCGAAAACTATAAAACTATTAAAATAAAATATGGTAAAAGCTAACGATCCTGAACCCAGTAATGGTTTCTTAAATATGATATGAGAAACAATGTCCAGAGGCACCAAAGAAAACTCCTAACAACAGACTTTATTCAACTTAAAAACTTCTGTTCCTGAAAGGACACTGTCAGTAGAATGAAAGAACAACTCATGGAAAAGAAGACTTTTTTTTTTTCAAACATTTATCATAAGTTATCTAATATCCATCCACACAATATAGAGTACTAACAACCCCACAAAGAAAAAACAAGCGAATCCACTTGAGGCAAAAGATCTGAATAAACATATCTCAGAGTAGATATACTAGTGTCTGATAGGCACGTGAACAGATGATCAGTCATTAGAGAAATGCAAGTGAAAACCACAATGAGATACTATTTCACAATCAGTAGGATGGCATAATCAAAACCAGACAAAAACAAGTGTTGATGAGAATGTGGAAAAACAGAAACCCTCATAATATTAAAATGGTCACCCTGCTTATATAACTTATATGCAGAGTACATCATGAGAAACGCTGGGCTGGAAGAAGCACAAGCTAAATCAAGATTGCCAGGAGAAATATCAATAACCTCAGATATGCAGATGACACCACCCTTATGGCAAAAAGTGAAGAGGAACTAAAAAGCCTCTTGATTAACATGAAAGAGGAGAGTGAAAAAGTTGGCTTAAAACTCAACATTCAGAAAATGAAGATCATGACAACCTGTCCCATTACTTCATGGCAAACAGATGGGGAAACAATGGAAACAGTGACTGACTTTATTTTGAGGGGCTCCAAAATCACTGCAGGTGGTGACTGCAGCCATGAAATTAAAAGATGCTTACTCCTTGGAATGAAAGTTATGACCAACCTAGACAGCATATTAAAAAACAGAGACATTACTTGGCCAACAAAGGTCCATCTAGTCAAGGCTATGGTTTTTCCTGTGGTCATGTATGGATGTGAGAGTTGGACTATGAAGAAAGCTGAGTGCTGAAGAGTTGATGCTTTTGCACTGTGGTGTTGGAGAAGACTCTTGAGAGTCCCTTGGACTGCAAGGAGATCCAACCAGTCCATCCTAAAGGAGACCAGTTCTGGGTGTTCATTGGAAGGCCTGATGCGGAGGCTGAAACTCCAATAATCTGACCACCTCATGTGAAGAGGTGACTCATTGGAAAAGACCCTGATGCTGGGAGGGATTGGGGGCAGGAGGAGAAGGGGATGACAGAGGATGAGATGGCTGGATGGTATCACCGACTCGATGCACATGAGTTTGGGTGAACTCCGGGAGTTGGTGATGGACAGGGAGGCCTGGCGTGCTACGATTCATGTGGTGGCAAAGAGTCGGACATGGCTGAGCGACTCAAATGAACAGTAACTTTGAAAAACTGTTGGGAAGTTCATTAGTAAGTCAAATACGGAATTACCATTTGACCCAGCAGTACCATTTCTGTGTAAATATACCAAAGGATTCAAAACAGACATCCATCCAAATATTTATATCTGAATATTTATAGTAACACAATTTACAATAAACAAAAGGTGAAAAGAATGTATAAATAAAATGTTATAGCTGTATAATAGAAAATTACTCAGTTAAGAGAAATGAAGTACTATGATATATATGAACTTTGAAAATATTATGCTAAGTTAAAGAGACCAGGCACAAAAGGGCATATATAATTTCATTTGTATTAACTGTCTAGAACAGACAAATTAAGAAACAGAAAAGAGATTTATGTTTGCTAGGGATTGGGGGGGAGTAACTGATTACTGGGTACTGGATTACATTTTTAGTGGAAGAAAAAGTTCTGGAACTATGCAGTGATGATAGTTGCTCAATCTTATGAATGTACTTAATGCTACTGAACTGTACACTTAAGACAGACAAATGGTAAATTCCATCTCACATATTTTAACACAATTAAAATAATATAAAAAGAAAATAACCTATTTTCTCATTTCTATCTAAAAAGCCAATTATATAAGAAAGCCTAGTGTAATTAATCTCTGCCATTAACTTAAAAGATGATCTCTATCTGAAAGTAAAATATGTAATTTCTAAGACTCAAATGGTGATGTATTTTGAGAACTAATGAAGAATAGGACAAATCTGAATAGCTACTCAGAATTTTAAAAAATAATTCCAATGCAACCACATAGCACTCCTAAGAGAAAGTCAGTGTTGTCTTATTTAAAATTTTTTTCCAAGTCATTTGTACAAAAAGAACATTTTTTTAGTCAATAAAATAACATCCATAATTTATGAAATAAAGAGAGGGATAACTATGTTGTTAGGATTCTGTTCAGTTCAGTCGCTCAGTGGTGTCTGACTCTTTGAGACCCCATGAACTGTAGCTGGCCAGTCCTCTCTGTTCATCACCAACTCCTGGAGTCCACCCAAACCCATGTCCATCGAGTCAATGATGCCATCCTATTAATGGCCCTATAATCTCAGTTCAGTAACTTAAATGTTATTTATGTCTTCTAAAATGAGAACATCCATAGTTGTGTTGCTATGCTATGCTATGCTAAGTCACTAGTTGCTACTCCTGGGGAAAATTCTGAAATTATTACAATAAAAATGTTTGATTCACAGTTGCTTCTCAGAGAAGGCGATGGCACCCCACTCCAGTATTCTTGCCTGGAAAATCCGGTGGGTGGAGGAGCCTGGTGGGCTGCAGTCCATGGGGTCGCTAGGAGTCGGACACGACTGAGCGACTTCACTTTCACTTTTAACTTTCATGCATTGGAGAAGGAAATGGCAACCCACTCCACTGTTTTTGCCTGTAGAATCCCAGAGACAGGGGAGCCTGGTGGGCGCCGTCTATGGGGTCGCACAGAGTCGGACATGACTAAAGTGACTTAGCAGCAGCAGCAGCTTCTAGCACTTATACTTGGTGTGGTGCTTCTAAACTTATGCTACCTAATGATAAACTGTCCCTGTGATAAATAATGTGCTTACCTTCAACATGATATTTCAAGGGCTAATCACTTTATAAATTCCAGAATTCCAAGAAAAGTAAAATGGAATACATGATAGAATATCTGAATTAAAAGAACCCTTAGTGATTTATAGAGTTCACTAATCACTTTATAAAACTGATTACTAGAGATTTTAAGTGTATTATTTTTCACATAAAGTCATACACCTAATTAGTAGTCAAGGGGCACTATGCATCCAATTCATGTGGGATTTTTTTTTCCCCTTGTATTTCTCTCATTACTTTTACTGCTGCTCACTAATAATCCTTCCCTTTAAGCATAAAAAAAAATCTCTTTAATAAAATGTATTAGGTACGTTTTATGAATGGTTTTACCTAGGGTCATCAAAAAAGCCCTCTCTGAAGAGATGATATTTGAGTTTGGCTCTGAATTATGAGAAAGAGATAGCTACGCAAATATTTGAGAGACGGTCCAAATGAGGAGGAAGAATAAGTAACCTTGGACGGAGTGAACTTTAAATATCTCTGATTGAAAGTCACTGCACCTAGAGCCTCGTGAAAGTGGGAGAAACATGACATAGATGAGTTGGGAAAGGTAGGTGGTAGCCATGGCAAAGATTTTACTTTTATTTTCAATAATAAGACATGATGGATTTTAATAAAGGATATCACATCTTTGCTTAAAATTAAAGAAATGAATACACAGATGTCTGTTCTATGGCTTTCAGAACAGGATTATAATCCTTTTTGAACAGAATATTAGCATGGAGATTACATGGGATAAAATGTTGCAGGGTACAATCTGCAGCTAGTACCAAAGACCAAAATCCTAGATGCAGATTTTAAAAGAGAGAAGTAATTACAATTCCTTTATTTGTAAACAACAACAAAACATAAAACTCAGGTAAACATTTTTGACATTAACAGATTTCAAGAAGGAATGTATAATTGATAGCTTCAATTTCATGTGGCCAAAATATAACAAGTGATTCCATTTTTCAAATCAGTGAGAACTGTGAGAAGATATAAATACAGAAGCCAGAAAAGGAAAAGTAATAGAATTCCCATTAGGAAGATGGGAAACCCCTTCTGTTTCAATGAAGGAAGCAGGGAGCTATGTCAAAGGTGCTCAGAAGTCATGGAAGATGAAGATGGAGAAGGAACCATTGTGTTTGCCACAAAAGTAGGTTATAGAGGCTTTTAAAGTGGAGTGGTAGGATTAAAAGCCCAAAAGTAAATAAATTAAGTATGTATATCAAATAAGAAGGAAGAGATATTAAAAAAAAAAAAAAAATGTTTAGTTGTGTGTGACCCAGGGAAATGGAGCAAATGCTAGAGTCAGAAATACATGAATAAAGGCATATGAAGGCATGCAATTTATTGGCAAGGATGATTCCTCAAAAAATTCTTCAGAGTATAGATATTTTTTTAAAAGTTTGCAAATGTAGGTCTTTAGATTCTTTAGGAAGATATATTCCTAAGTATTTTATTGTTTTCATTGCAATGGTGAATGGAATTGTTTCCTTAATTTCTCTTTCTATTTTCTCGTTATTAGTGTACAGGAATGCAAGGGATTTCTCTGTGTTAATTTTATATCCTGCAACTTTACTGTATTCATTGATTAGTTCTAGTAATTTTCTGGTGGAATCTTTAGGGTTTTCTACGTAGAGGATCATGTCATCTGCAAACAGTGAGAGTTTTACTTCTTCTTTTCCAATTTGGATTCCTTTTATTTCTTTTTCTGCTCTGATTGCTATGGCCAAAACTTCCAGAACAATGTTGAATAATAATGGTGAAAGTGGGCATCCTTGTCTTGTTCCTGACTTTAGAGGAAATGCTTTCAGTTTTTCACCATTGAGGATAATGTTTGCTGTGGGTTTGTCGTATATAGCTTTTATTATGTTGAGGTATGTTCCTTCTATTCCTGCTTTCTGGAGAGTTTTTATCATAAATGGCTGTTGAACTTTGTCAAAGGCTTTCTCTGCATCTATTGAGATAATCATATGGTTTTTATTCTTCAGTTTGTTAATGTGGTGTATTACGTTGATTGATTTGCGGGTATTGAAGAATCCTTGCATCCCTGGGATAAAGCCCACTTGGTCATGGTGTATGATCTTTTTAATGTGTTGTTGGATTCTGATTGCTAGAATTTTGTTAAGGATTTTTGCGTCTATGTTCATACACACTGAGAAAACCAGAATTGAAAGAGGCACGTGTACCCCAATGTTCATAGCAGCACTGTTTACAATAGCCAGGACGTGGAAGCAACCTAGATGTCCATCCACAGATGAATGGATAAGCAAGCTGTGGTACATATACACGATGGAGTATTACTCAGCCATTAAAAAGAATACATTTGAATCAGTTCTAATGAGGTGGATGGAACTGGAGCCTATTATACAGAGTAAAGTAAGCCAGAAACAAAAACACAAATACAGTATACTAACGCATATATATGGAATTTAGAAAGATGGTAACAATCACCCTGCTTATGAGACAGCAAAAGAGACACTGATGTATAGAACAGACTTTTGGACTCTGGGACTGGGAGAGGGTGGGACGATTGGGGAGAATAGCATTGAAATATGTATAATATCATATCTGAAACGAGTCAGTCCAGGTACGATGCCGGATAACAGATGCCTGGGACTGGAGCACTGGGATGACCTGGAGGGATGGTGTGGGAAGCGGGGAGGGAGGAGGGTTCAGGATGGGGAACACGTGTATTCTGGTGGCGGATCCATCTCGATGTATAGTAAAAGTAATACAATATTGTAAAGTTAAGAAAAAAGAAAAATAATAAAAAAAAAAAAAAGTTTGCAAATGAAGAATCTGTGACCCAGGGACTTTGCTGAAGCCCTACTGACTATTAGAGGGGCTTTATTTCTTAAACTTGAATTCTAAGCATCATTTCTACCCAGATCACTTGGTCTATGATCTAAGGTAATCAAGCTGGTAAAGGGTGCTTTTTCCGACATGAATATCCATCAACAGATGAATGGATAAAGAAGATGTGGTATGTATAGGACATCATATATATATATATATATAATTATATATATATAATTATTCAACTATGAAAAAGAATGGAGTACTACCATTTGCAGCAAAAATCACAGACCTAGAGATTATAAGACTAAGTGAAATAAGTCAAAGACAAATATTATGTGTTACCACTTATATGTAGAATCTAAAAAAGTAATATAGATGAATTTATTTATACAAGAGAAACAGACTTGCAGACTTTGAAAACAAATTTATAGTTACCAAAGGGGAAAGGAGGGGGATAAATTTTAAGTATAGGATAAACAGATATACCTATTATGTGTGAAATAAACAATAAAGATTTCCTGTATTCACAGGGAACTATATTCAGTATCTTGTAATAACCTATACTGAAAGCAATCCGTGGGATTGCAAAGAGTCAGACATGATTGAGCAACAGCACAGTGCATTTTGAACAGAGATGTTCATCAGTTTCCACTCCAAAATGATTAAGGAACAAATATACATAGACTCATCATGGTTTTCCATTTCCCATATACCTGATACACATGGAGAAATCTAACACCCTAGAAATCAACATTCCTTTCTCAGAGTAAATGTCTAGATCCCTGAAATGTCCCTGTAGAAAGCCACTTACACATAAGGATCACTAGTATTCAGCTTTATGTGAACAGGAAACAAACATCTTCTCTAATAAATCACAGACATTTAGAGATTTAGGCATTATAGCACTTACAGTTACCTTAACTAATACACTCAGCTTATGCTGAATTACTGTAACAAATTCTTTAGAATTCAAGAATCATAAACAATTTAAAGATATTTGGACATGCTAGTAATGGTGTTATGTTCAATAACAAACAAACAAACAAAACAAAAGCCCTGTTGCTGAGAGAATGGAAGCTTTTATACATTCTTTACGTGATGTTGCCAATCTCTGAGTATCACAGAGCAGAACTATCAGAGTACTGTTAAGAAACTGAAAGATACAACTACTCTACGTAGCAACCACACTGTTCCCAGTAGATGTCAGGCAATTTTTCTTACTGACTTTGAAAGATCAAGTTAAATGAAGAAAATGTTCCTCTAAAACTAGAAATTTATAAAATTAATTTGCTTTCTGAATCTCTCTTTACCCTGTGACTAACACCATTTTTGCATATTTATCTTGACCAACTGGAAATAAGCAGAGTATATACTGCGCTTTTCTCTCCCTGCGAATAAACACATGTATTTTACAACCAAAGCACACTTATCAAAACCAGAACATATAAATTAGACACAAATAATAATCCATAGTCCATTTTCTGATTTTATCATTTGTCCTAATAGTCTTCTTTATAGGTTTCCCTACATTTTCACTTTCTTCCTTTTATTTATTTATTTTTAATGAAGAATGATTGCTTTACAGTACTGTGTTTGTTTCTGCCAAACGCCAATATGATCAGCCATACAGTATATATATATGTCCCCTGCCTCTTAAACCTCCCATGTTACTTAGGTTGGTGTAAATGTAATTGCAGTTTCGGACCATGAATTTTAAATTATTATAACTATGCTCAAACACATCTTTATTAATCAAAACAGGAAACATAATAATCAACACATTTTTGCCAATGAGAAATAACTTTGTTTATTCTTGTAGTATACAAATCCATGTTTAAGTATTCAAGGAACTCTTGAAATGCATTTTCTGTTTTCTGCCTCCTGCTGGCTGTGGAAGCATTTTCCCTGCAAAAAGTTGTCAAGATACTTGAGGAAGTGGTAGTTGGTTGGCAAAAGAGCAAGTGAATATAGCAGATGAGGCAAAACTTTGTAGCCCAATTCATTCAACTTTTGAAGCCTTTGTGCAAAATGCATTCAGGCACACACTGTTGTGGATAACAACTGGGCCCTGTATGTTGACCAGTGCTGGCTGTAGGTGTTGCAGTTTTCAGTGTATCAGTTTGCTGAGCTTACTTCCCAGCTATAATGGTTTTGCTAGATTCAGAAAGCTGTAGTGGATCAGATGGGCAGGAGACCACCAAACACTGCCCATGACCTTTGTTTGGTCCATGTTTGGCTTTGGGAAGTGCTTTGGAGCTTCTTTTCAGTCCAGCCACTGAGCTGGTCATTGCCAGTTATTGTATGCAATCTACTTTTCATCACACATAACAATCTGATTGAAAAATGGTGCATTGTTGTTGTATAGAATAAGAGAAGATGACACTTCAAAATGATGTTTTTATGATTTTTAGTCAGTTCAGTTCATGAGGCACCCACTTATCTAGCTTTTTCACCTTTCCAATTTGCTTCATGTGCTGAAAGACCATAGAATGATTGACACTGAGTTCTTTGGCAGCTTCTCATGTAGTTATAAGAGAATCAGCTTTCATGACGGCTCTCAATTGGTCACTGTCACCTTCTGATGGCTGTTCATTATGTTCCTCATCTTCAAGGTTCTCATCTCTTTTGCAAAACTTCTTGAACCACCACTGCACTGTACATACGTTAGTAGCTCCTGGTCAAATTCTTTATTGATGTTGCAACCTGCCTCTTTCTGACAATTTGTGATCCATTTTTAACTTGACATGGAACAACAGACTGGTTCCAAATAGGAAAAGGAGTATGTCAAGGCTGTATATTGTCACCAATAAATTGCATATATTTAACTTATATGCAGAGTACATCATGAGAAATGGGCTAGAAGAAACACAAGTTGGAATCAAGATTGCCGGGAGAAATATCAATAAACTCAGATATGCAGATGACACCACCCTTATGGCAGAAAGTGAAGAGGAACTAAAAAGCCTCTTGATGAAAGTGAAAGTGGAGAATGAAAAAGTTGGCTTAAAGCTCAACATTCAGAAAATGAAGATCATGGCATCTGGTCCCATCACTTCATGGCAAATAGATGGGGAAACAGTGGAAACAGTGGCTGACTTTATTTTGGGGGCTCCAAAATCACTTCAGATGGCGACTACAGCCATGAAATTAAAAGATGCTTACTCCTTGAAAGGAAACTTATGACCAACCCAGACAGCATTTTCAAAAGCAGAGACATTACTTTGCCAACAAAGGTCCATCTAGTCAAGTCTATGGTTTTTCCTGTGGTCATGTATGGATGTGAGAGTTGGACTGTGAAGAAAGCTGAGTGCCAAAGAATTGATGCTTTTGAACTGTGGTGTTGGAGAAGACTCTTGAGAGTCCCTTGGACTGCAAGGAGATCCAACCAGTCCATTCTGAAGGAGATCAGCCCTGGGATTTCTTGGAAGGAAAGATGCTAAAGCTGAAACTCCAGTAGTTTGGCCACCTCATGGCGGAGAGTTGACTCATTGGAGAAGACTCTAATGCTGGAAGGGATTGGGGGCAGGAGGAGAAGGGGACGACAGAGGATGAGATGGCTAGATGGCATCACTGACTCGATGGACGTGAGTCTCAGTGAACTCTGGGAGTTGGTGATGGACAGGGATGCCTGGCGTGCTGCGATTCATGGGGTCACAAAGAGTCGGATACGACTGAGCATCTGATCTGATCTGAGAAAATGTTCGAATTTGCTTTTTGCCTAACATCATTACCATTGTCTAAATATGTATGAAATAAATAGCAAGTAATAAGTCACTAGCAAAAAAATAAAGTGAGAAATGCACATTAAAAAAGATGTATAATATAACCACATTTATTTATGAATGTGTTCCGATATCAAATGGCAAAGTTCAACAATGCAAAACCGGCATTATTTTTACATCAACCTAAAAAGAAAAATACAGAAATGGTAGAGTTTTTCAAGAATTAAGAGATATAGCAACCTTATATGTGTGTGTGTGTGTGTGTGTGTGTGTGTGTACAAAGATAGCTATGTATATATGTGTGTATGTATACTATTGTAGATTGTGTGCTCAGGAAGATAATTCTTTGATATCAGGGATATCCCCTTGTTTCAGATACGTAAGTTCCTTTGTAAAAGAAAAGGAAAGAAGGAGACAGATGTATCCCTCTCCTCTACTGTGTGTTCTGTATTTTTATATAAAGGCCACACTTTAAGTCCTAGATTTTAATTGTCTGTTATAAGTAAGGAGATTTCTAAGAAGTGATCTCATATTGTGCAGATAAACTTTTCTAATTTTGCTATACAATTTAGGGAGTCAATTATTTGCAAGTCCCAATTCAAGTATCATTCACTTTATTAATTTGACTTAGGGAGTCCTAAACAGAGAAATATTTAGTAAATCTACAGTTAATTACAAAGTAAAAGCACTCTTTTCCTTCACTTTTTAGATAAAATCATTGAGTATAGAGGCAGTCATGAAATGGGCAGGATATTATTTCTCCAAATATTGTGATTTAAAACATGCAAAAATAATTCCATTAGCAGTCAAATTGCAATAAACACTTCTTTTCCCAGTGTCCTGGAATAGTTATCCTTTGGTACTAGAGGAGATTGATTCTAGGACTTCTTTTAGACACCACATTCTAAGGATGCTCAAGTCCCTTATATAAAATAATGCAGTATCTGCATACAACCTAGATCTTCTCACATATACTTTAAATCATCTCTGTACTACTACTACTAACAGCTACAGTGACCCTTGAACAAAACAGATTTGAATTGTGTGGGTGCACTTATAGGAGCATTTTTTTTTTCAATAAATACATACATAGTACTATACAGCCTGCAGTTCACTGAATTCTTGGACATGGAAATACAGACATGGAGGGTTGACTACAAAGTTTTAGTCGGAGTTTTGCGTTGGTGCCCCTAATTCCTTTGTTGTTCAAGAGTTGAAGTATACCATATAAATGGAATGTAAATACCAGCACATGGCAAATTCAAGTTGTATTTTTGGGAACTTTCTGGAACTTTTTTGGAATATTTTAAATTAGTGGTTGGTTGAATTCGGAGATTAAGAACCGTCGATAAAGAGGACCAACAGAACCACCATATTTCTCTCAAATAAAGCAAGTATATTCTTTCTTCTTCGGTGTGTGTGTGTGTGTGTGTTAGTTGCTCACACACTAACATAGCATGTTAGTTGCTCAGTTGTATTTGACTCTTTGTGATTCCATGGACTGTAGCCTGCCAGTTTTCCCTGTCCATGGAATTATCCAGGCAAGAATACAGGAGTGGGTTGCCATGCCCTTCTCATACGGTGTGTGTGTGTGTGTGTGTGTGTGTGTGTGTGTGTGTGTATACACACATAACATAAAATATCCATGAAGAGAACCACAAATTAATCTTATTTTTGAGTGTGTGCTAAACTGCTTCAATCGTGTCCAACTCTGTGTGACCCTATGGACTGTAGCCTGCCAGGCTCCTCTGGGCATGGGATTCTCCAGGCAAGAATAATGGAGTGGATTGCCATGCCTTCCTCCAGAAACTTATATATATTATCAATTAATTGTAAATATTTAGCAAATTATTTACACTAAACCTCATGTACCTTATCTGATAGGTATATTGCAGGATTTTGCTAAAGTGATTCTGGAATCCGTCAGCCAAAATGTTTAGTAATTCTATAAGAAATTTAATTTCATCTTTTGTGGTTTACAAGCCATTTAATCATCAGTTCCTTCTTACTCTTATGCAAGCTTTAACAAGATAAATTAAAACATTCATTTTACTAGTACAAATAAACCAAATCTGGGAAACTATAATTGCTTAAGATGAATAAGCTCCTAGTTATTTGGGAAGAGTTCTAACCCAAAAGTTTTAAATTCAGAATTATTTTTATTACATGATACCATATTTCTGACATGTAAGGTTCCTACCACAAAAGGAATGTATCGTTTTCAGAGCCAACTACATTCCTGAATGTTATCAAAAAAGTATCATTACGGTAGTGAGAGTTCAATGTTGAGAATGCTTGCAATGATAATTCCTTTGTATCTCATTCCATTCAAAACTTTGCAAGCTTCAAGTTAGTATTCACTAAATGAGTACAGGTCATGTGAAGAAAAAAAAGAAAAGAAAATATGATTTATTAATCTGAAAATTTTTTTCTTTTGCCTAGCAATATGAATAACAAATTTTACTCAATCACTAATTGAATAGAGCAAATAACTTATACATTTAAAGCCAGAAGCGCATGTAACTGAAGGCATTACTTGTGTAATTAGCTTCTCTAGGCCTACCTTGTTTCAATTGCCAAATGAGGCCAATATTAAGAATGAATTATACAACTTTTACCATGTATGTTTTTTGTATTATCTTCAGCTCAAAAAGACTGATTCACTTTAAGGCAACAATTCTAAAAATTCTAATTTTACAAATGAAGGAATGAAGATAAGCGTGCATTAAGTAATTTGGTTAAGGTCCTATAGTTGGTACATGTCAGAGCCAGGATTCAAATTCAGATAGTCTAACTATAAATCCCATGTCATAACAATTACTCTGTAAGTATTTCACAAAGTAAGAAGATTCTATGAAAAAAGATCATGAAAAGAATTTACAGTGCCAATCAAAGAATAACCCCCATTTAATATTAACTTTCATTAATATTATCAACCTGTAATGCTTTTGCCTAATTACTATTATAATGAAATGCAACAGTATGCAAATAATAAATCATCAATATGATAACAAATATCCTACAGGAAAAGCACATAAATTAAGGTATATTGTATAGAACTCTGGTTTAAATTTAACTAAGCATAAAATCTGATGGGGTTCAATTTGCCCCATAATGTATCCAAAGGCCCAACAGACAAGAATAGTTTTTAACCTCTACCTTAACTGTCTAAAATACTTTAGATAAGAAACCAAAAGCAGGAAGAAAGCTATTATCAAAGATAATTTGTTTTAACATAAGAAAGGCTTATCCACGTGTTATTACAAAGATTTGTCTACCAAGTATTTGCTCTTTGCTCCATCTTTCTGTGAACTGTCTTTCCACCCTTTGAAGTTCCAGCTGTTTACCCTTGTCTTCTTAGCTCAGAATGGCATATAAACTCTAGTTGCTGGTCACCATGAATCAAGGAAAATTGGAAGTGTTCAAACAAGAGACGGCAAGAGTGAATGTTGACATTCTAGTAATAAGCGAACTAAAATGGACTGGAATGGGTGAATTTAACTCAGAGGACCATTATATTTACTACTGTGGGTAGGAATCCCTCAGAAGAAATGAAGTGGCCATCATGGTCAACAAAAGAGTCCGAAATGCACTACTTGG
Source organism: Tragelaphus eurycerus (assembly GCA_935064755.1). Lineage (NCBI taxonomy): Eukaryota > Metazoa > Chordata > Mammalia > Artiodactyla > Bovidae > Tragelaphus > Tragelaphus eurycerus. The sequence continues at coordinate 365,649 of CAKXYN010000321.1, forward strand.
ATGCAATCTGAAAAACGACAGAATGATGTCTGTTCGTTTCCAAGGCAAACCATTCAATGTCACAGTAATCCAAGTCTATGCCCCAACCAGAAACGCCGAAGAAGCTGAAGTTGAACAGTTCTATGAAGACCTACAAGACCTTTTAGAACTAACACCCAAAAAAGATGTCCTTTTCATTATAGGGGACTGGAATGCAAAAGTAGGAAGTCAAGAAACACCTGGAGTAACAGGCAAATTTGGCCTTGGAATATGGAATGAAGCAGGGCAAAGACTAACAGAGTTTTGCCAAGAAAAGGCACTGGTCATAGCAAATACCCTCTTCCAACAACACAAGAGAAGACTCTATACATGGACATCACCAGATGGTCAACACCGAAATCAGATGCAAAAAAGCAAAATGGCTGTCTGGGGAGGCCTTGCAAATAGCTGTGAAAAGAAGAGAAGTGAAAAGCAAAGGAGAAAAGGATATAAACATCTGAATGCAGAGTTCCAAAGAATAGCACTGAGAGATAACAAAGCCTTCTTCAGCTATCAATGCAAAGAAATAGAGGAAAACAACAGAATGGGAAAGACTAAGGATCTATTCAAGAAAATCAGAGATACCAAAGGAACATTTCATGCAAAAATGGGCTCGATAAAGGACAGAAATGGTATGGACCTAACGGAAGCAGAAGATATCAAGAAGAGGTGGCAAGAATACACAGAAGAACTGTACAAAAAAGAGCTTCACGACCCAGATAATCATGATGGTGTGATCACTGACCTAGAGCCAGACATCCTAGAATGTGAAGTCAAGTGGGCCTTAGAAAGCATCATTACGAACAAAGCTAGTGGAGGTGATGGAATTCCAGTGGAGCTATTCCAAATCCTGAAAGATGATGCTGTGAAAGTGCTACACTCAATATGCCAGCAAATTTGGAAAACTCAGCAGTGGCCACAAGATTGGAAAAGGTCAGTTTTCATCCCAATCCCAAAGAAAGGCAATGCCAAAGAGTATTCAAACTACCGCACAATTGCACTCATCTCACACGCTAGTAAAGTAATGCTCAAAATTCTCCAAGCCAGGCTTCAGCAATATGTGAACTGTGAACTTCCTGATGTTCAAGCTGGATTTAGAAAAGGCAGAGGAACCAGAGATCAAATTGCCAACATCTGCTGGATCATCGAAAAAGCAAGAGAGTTCCAGAAAAACATCTATTTCTGCTTTATTGACTATGCCAAAGCCTTTGACTGTGTAGATCACAATAAACTCTGGAAAATTCTGAGAGAGATGAGAATACCAGACCACCTGATCTGCCTCTTGAGAAATCTGTATGCAGGTCAGGAAGCAACAGTTAGAACTGGTCATGGAACAACAGACTGGTTCCAAATAGGAAAAGGAATACGTCAAGGCTGCATATTGTCACCATGTTTATTTAACTTATATGCAGAGTACATCATGAGAAATGCTGGACTGGAGGAAACACAAGCTGGAATCAAGATTGCCGGGAGAAATATCAATAACCTCAGATATGCAGATGATACCACCCTTATTGGAGAAAGTGAAGAGGAACTAAAAAGCCTCTTGATGAAAGTGAAAGTGGAGAGTGAAAAGGTTGGCTTAAAGCTCAACATTCAGAAAACGAAGATCATGGCATCTGGTCCCATTACTACATGGGAAATAGATGTAGAAACAGTGGAAACAGTGTCAGACTTTATTTTTCTGGGCTCCAAAATCACTGCAGATGGTGACTGCAGCCATGAAATTAAAAGACGCTTCCTCCTTGGAAGGAAAGTTATGACCAACCTAGATGGCATATTCAAAAGCAGAGACATCACTTTACCAACAAAGGTTCGCTAGTCAAGGCTATGGTCTTTCCTGTGGTCATGTATGGATGTGATAGCTGGACTGTGAAGAAGGCTGAGCGCCGAAGAATTGATGCTTTTGAACTGTGGTGTTGGAGAAGACTCTTGAGAGTCCCTTGGACTGCAAGGAGATCCAACCGGTCCATTCTGAAGGAGATCAGCCCTGGGATTTCTTTGGAAGGAATGATGCTAAAGCTGAAACTCCAGTATTTTGGCCACCTCATGCGAAGAGTTGACTCATTGGAGAAGACTCTGATGTTGGGAGGGATTTGGGGCAGGAGGAGAAGGGGACGACAGAGAATGAGATGGCTGGATGGCATCACTGACTCCATGGATGTGAGTCTGAGTGACCTCCGAGAGCTGGTGATGGATAAGGAGGCCTGGCGTGCTGCAGTTCATGGGGTCGCAAAGAATCGGACACGACTGAGCAACTGATCTGATCTGATCTGATCTGAGCTTCTGAAGTCTTTGGGGATTCCAACTGTACATAATTAACTTTGCTCTTTTCTTGTTAATTTGTCTTCCATTAATTTAATTATTAGGTCAGCCAAAAACTCTAAATGAAAACGGTGAAAATTTTTCCCCTCTGCAGAACAGAAAAGCAAATATTTATCAGCATCACAAAAATCATTAATGTGAAAATAAAAATTAAGTAGAGTAAAACCTAAAGAGACATTGAATAAAAAGGGCTATATAAACCTCTATTGTCCCTAGATATTTAAAATATTAATACTTTCTATTTAAAGCAAGTGCTTTAGTCAAGATTTAAATTGCTGATAGGTTATTTGTTTTCTCCTTGTGACTCACTGCTTTCTCTGAAAACTTCCTTCCCCTCTTATCTCTGCTTCTATGTGGTAAGCAGATGATTTTCTCCAAATATCAAAATATTGATTATATATATATATATATATATATATATATATATATATGTGAACAAAGATTTTAAATAATGGATTGTTGTTGTTTAGGCGATATGTCATCTCCAACTCTTTTGCAACCTCATGGGCTATGGCAAAATGGTTGTCTGAGGAGGCCTTACAAATAGTGAGAAAAGAAAATAAGCTAAAGGCAAAGGAGAAAAGGAAATATATACCTATCTGAATGCAGATTTCCAAAGAATAGCAAAAAGAGGTAAGAAAGCCTTCCTAAGTGATTGAAGTGAAATGAAGTGAAGTTGCTCAGTCTTGTTTGACTCTTAGCAACCCCATGGACTGTAGCCTACCAGGCTCCTCCATCCATGTGATTCTCCAGGCAAGAGTACTGGCCTGGGTTGCCATTTCCTTCTCCAGGGGAATCTTCCTGATCCAGGGATCGAAGCCGGGTCTCCTGCATTCCAGGCAGACGCTTTAACCTCTGAGCCACCAGGATTAATGCAAAGAAATAGAGGAAAACAATAGAATGGGAAAGACTATTCAAGAAAACCAGAGATACCAAGGGAACATTTCATGCAAAGTTGGGTCAATGAAGGACAGAAATTGTACGGAGCTAACAAAAGCAGAAGATATTAACAAGAGGTGGCAAGAATACACAGAAGAACTATACAAAAAATCTTAATGATCCACATAACCACGATGGTGTGGTCATTCATCTAGAGCCAGACATCCTGGAGTGCAAAGTCAAGTAGGCCTTAGGAAGCATCACAATGAACAAATCTAGTGGAGGGGAAGGAATTCCAGCTGAGCTATTTCAAATCCTAAAAGATGATGCTGTTAAAGTGCTGTACTCAATATGCCAGCAAATTTTGAAAACTCAGCAGTAGCCACTGCTGGAAAAGGTCAGTTTTCATTCCAATTCCAAAGAAAAGCAATGCCAAAGAATGTTCAAACTATTGCACAATTGAACTCATTTCTCATGCTAGCAAAGTAATGCTCAAAATCCTCCAGGCCAGGCTTCAAGAGTACATGAACCATGAACTTCCTGATGTTCAAGCTGGATTTAGAAAAGGCAGAGGAACCAGAGATTAACTTTCCAGCATCAGGTGGATCATAGAAAAGGCAAGAGAATTCCAGAAAAATCATCTACTTCTGCTTTATTGACTACATCAAAGCCTTTTTGTGGATCACAACAAAACATGGAAAATTATTAAAGAGATAGAAATACCAGAACACTTTGCCTTCCTCCTGAGAAATCTGTATTCAGGTCAAGAAGCAACTGGTTAAGTTAGAACTAGACATGTACTTGGATGCAGTCTCAAAAACGACAGAATGATCTCTGTTCGTTTCCAAGGCAAACCATTCAATGTCACAGTAATCCAAGTCTATGCCCCAACCAGTAACGCTGAAGAAGCTGAAGTTGAACGGTTTTATGAAGACCTACAAGACCTTTTAGAACTAACACCCAAAAAAGATGTCCTTTTCTTTATAGGGGACTGGAATGCAAAAGTAGGAAGTCAAGAAACACCTGGAGTAACAGGCAAATTTGGCCTTGGAATACAGAATGAAGCAGGGCAAAGACTAACAGAGTTTTGCCAAGAAAATGCACTGGTCATAGCAAATACCCTCTTCCAACAACACAAGAGAAGACTCTATACATGGACATCACCAGATGGTCAACACCGAAATCAGATCGATTATATTCTTTGCAGCCAAAGATGGAGAAGCTCTATCCAATCAGCAAAAACAAGGCCAGGAGCTGACTGTGGCTCGGACCATGAAGTCCTTATTGCCAAATTCAGACTGAAATTGAAGAAAGTAGGGAAAACCACTAGACCATTCAGGTATGACCTAAATCAAATCCCTTATGATTATACAGTGGAAGTGAGAAATAGATTTAAGGGCCTAGATCTGATAGATAGAGTGCCTGATGAACTATGGAATGAGGTTCGTGACATTGTACAGGAGACAGGGATCAAGACCATCCCCATGGAAAAGAAATGCAAAAAAGTAAAATGGCTGTCTGGGGAGGCCTTGCAAATAGCTGTGAAAAGAAGAGAAGCGAAAAGCAAAGGAGAAAAGGAAAGATATAAACATCTGAATACAGAGTTCCAAAGAATAGCAAGAAGAGATAAGAAAGCCTTCTTCAGCAATCAATGCAAAGAAATAGAGGAAAACAACAGAATGGGAAAGACTAAGGATCTATTCAAGAAAATCAGAGATACCAAAGGAACATTTCATGCAAAGATGGGCTCGATAAAGGACAGAAATGGTGTGGACCTAACGAAAGCAGAAGATATTAAGAAGAGGTGGCAAGAATACACAGAAGAACTGTACAAAAAAGAGCTTCACGACCCAGATAATCATGATGGTGTGATCACTGACCTAGAGCCAGACATCCTAGAATGTGAAGTCAAGTGGGCCTTAGAAAGCATCATTACGAACAAAGCTAGTGGAGGTGATGGAATTCCAGTGGAGCTATTCCAAATCCTGAAAGATGATGCTGTGAAAGTGCTACACTCAATATGCCAGCAAATTTGGAAAACTCAGCAGTGGCCACAAGATTGGAAAAGGTCAGTTTTCATCCCAATCCCAAAGAAAGGCAATGCCAAAGAGTGCTCAAACTACCGCACAATTGCACTCATCTCACGCGCTAGTAAAGTAATGCTCAAAATTCTCCAAGCCAGGCTTCAGCAATATGTGAACCGTGAACTTCCTGATGTTCAAGTTGGATTTAGAAAAGGCAGAGGAACCAGAGATCAAATTGCCAACATCCGCTGGATCATGGAAAAAGCAAGAGAGTTCCAGAAAAACATCTATTTCTGCTTTATTGACTATGCCAAAGCCTTTGACTGTGTAGATCACAATAAACTCTGGAAAATTCTGAGAGAGATGGGAATACCAGACCACCTGATTTGCCTCTTGAGAAATCTGTATGCAGGTCAGGAAGCAACAGTTAGAACTGGTCATGGAACAACAGACTGGTTCCAAATAGGAAAAGGAGTACGTCAAGGCTGCATATTGTCACCATGTTTATTTAACTTATATGCAGAGTACATCATGAGAAATGCTGGACTGGAGGAAACACAAGCTGGAATCAAGATTGCCGGGAGAAATATCAATAACCTCAGATATGCAGATGATACCACCCTTATGGCAGAAATTGAAGGGGAACTAAAAAGCCTCTTGATGAAAGTGAAAGTGGAGAGTGAAAAGGTTGGCTTAAAGCTCAACATTCAGAAAACGAAGATCATGACATCTGGTCCCATCACTGCATGGGAAATAGATGGGGAAACAGTGGAAACAGTTGTCAGACTTTCTTTTTCTGGGCTCCAAAATCACTGCAGATGGTGACTGCAGCCATGAAATTAAAAGACGCTTACTCCTTGGAAGGAAAGTTATGACCAACCTAGATAGCATATTCAAAAGCAGAGACATCACTTTGCCAACAAAGGTTCGTCTAGTCAAGGCTATGGTCTTTCCTGTGGTCATGTATGGATGTGAGAGCTGGACTGTGAAGAAGGCTGAGCGCCGAAGAATTGATGCTTTTGAACTGTGGTTTTGGAGAAGACTCTTGAGAGTCCCTTGGACTGCAAGGAGATCCAACCGGTCCATTCTGAAGGAGATCAGCCCTGGGATTTCTTTGGAGGGAATGATGCTAAAGCTGAAACTCCAGTATTTTGGCCACCTCATGCGAAGAGTTGACTCATTGGAGAAGACTCTGATGCTGGGAGGGATTGAGGGCAGGAGGAGAAGGGGACGACAGAGGATGAGATGGCTGGATGGCATCACTGACTCGATGAATGTGAGTCTGAGTGACCTCCAAGAGCTGGTGATGGATAGGGAGGCCTGGCGTGCTGCAATTCATGGGGTCACAAAGAGTCGGACACGACTGAACGACTGATCTGATCTGATGGAACGATGGATTACTTCCAAACTAGGAAAGGAGTAAGTCAAGTTTGTATATGGTCATCTTGCTTATTTAATTTATGTGCAGAGTACATCATGTGAAATGTCAGGCTAGATGAAACACAAGCTGGAATCAAGATTGCTGGGAGAAACATCAATAACCTCAGATATGCAAATGACACCACCCTTATGGCAGAAAGTGAAGAGGAACTAAAGGAACTCAATGAAAGTGAAAGAGGAGAGTGAAAAAGTTGGCTTAAAATACAACTTTCAAAAAACTAAGATCATGGCATCCAGTCCCATCACTTCATGGCAAATAGATGGGGAAAATGGGAACAGTGAGAGACTGTATTTTCTTGGGCTCCCATATCACTGCAGATGGTGACTGCAGCCCTGAAATTAAAAGACACTTGTTCTTGGAAGAAAAGCTATGACAAACATAGACAGCATATTAAAAGGCAGAGACATTACCAACAAAGTCCATATAGTCAAAGCTCTGATTTCTCCAGTAGTCATGTATGGATGTGAGAGTTGGACCATAAAGAAAGCTGAGCGCTGAAGAATGTATGCTTTTGAACTGTGGTCTTGGAGAATACCCTTGAGAGTCCCTTGGACAGCAAGGAGATCAAACCAGTCAATCCTAAAGGAAATCAGTCCTGAATATTCATTGTTAGAACTGAAGATGAAGCTCCAATAATTTGGCCACCAAATGTGAAGAACCAATTCACTGGAAAAGACCTTGATGCTAGGAAAGATTGAAGGCAGGAGGAGAAGGTGATGACAGAGGATGAGATGGTTGGATGGCATCACTGACTCAGTGGGCATGAGTTTGAGTAAACTCCAGAAGTTGGTGATGGACAGGGAGGTCTGGCGTGCTGCAGTCCATGTGGTTGTAAAGATTCAGATACAATGGAATGACTGAACTGAACTGGGATATAGCTCTCCAGGTTCCTCTGTCCATAGTATCTCCCAGGCAAGAATACTGGAGTGGGTGGCCATTTCCTCCTCCAGGGGATCTTCCTGACCCAGGGATCAAACTTGCCTCTCCTGCATTGGCAGGCATATTCTTTACCACTGAGCCACCAGGGAAGCCCAAATACTGTATTACATCAACAAAAACTGCATATTAGACATTCTTGTCTTCAGAAGCCCTTTACTCAAATCAATAAGCACTTTCCAAATTTTGGAATAACTGGAAAGCACTTGCCCAGTTATTGTTTAACACGCTGAACCATCCAAGCTCAGCTCATCTTATCTTACATTCTTTCCCCATCTTTATTCACCTAAATTTGCATGCTTAATTCTCTCCAACTGCAGATTTACGAATTTAAGATTTACTTTGGTGTAAAATCTCAGGAGGTGCTAGTGGTGAAGATCTGCCTGCCAATCTGGGAGACATAAGAGACACAGGTTTGATCCTTAGGTCAGGAAGATCCTCTGGAGAAGGGCATGGCAACCCATTCCAGCATTGTTGCCTGGAGAATCCCATGGATGGAGGAGTCTAGTGGGTTACAATCCATAGGGTCACAAAGATTTGCACAGGACTGAAGTGACTGAGTACGCATCCACTGGCTTAAAAAGGCCATCTTCTGTGAATTTCCCTTTAGTGTGCCATACCACTTCTAAATCTTAGTAATTTCAGAGACTATTTTTATTCTCCTTCCATTAATTGAAAGTCTGCAATCCAGAGATTTATTCTCTCCCTGATGTAAATAATGATAATTCTTTTAAAAAGCAGATACATTTTGGGTCAGTTTTGATCTTTCTTATGTCTCTAAGGCAAAGCTTGCTATATGAATTGTGGGTGTATGGCAAGATAAAATGTGAGCTTTCTTGTTCAAGAAGCAGAGAAAAAAAAAAAGACACAAAAGGCCACATGCTATATGATTCCATTTATATGAAGTAAACAGAATAGGCAAAACCTAGACATAAGGAAGATTAGTGGCTGCCAGGGGTAAGTGGGAGAAGATGATGGAGCATAAATGTTTGAGTCAGGAGATGATGAGTATAAATGTTTGAATCAATTTCTGATCCCCAGGTATCCTCTGCAGACATTTAACAAAGTTCCTGGTCATTTAAAGTTAAATCTCAAGGAACAAATGCTTGTGGTTAAGAGAAGCTATTTAATTAATAAATTGATATACTTTTCTGAAGTTACACTTTTTTTTTCTTTTCTTTTTATGGCCTAATCTAAAATTTTCCACATTCCATGTGTATTTATTTTTAGGCTTTATCTCCCTTAATCCTCAACTGTACTTATTGTTCTCTGATGAGATTGTTTCAATACCCTACTAATTTTTCTCTCTGCTTCTATTAATTTCAACACACAATCCACACTGTTTCAAATGAGATTATGTTTCAAATCACACACACACACACACACACACACACACATATATATATATATAATTTCTGATACTTCCCTACTTCAAAATTTAATATAGACTCATTGCCTGGTGCATAAATTCAGGTTCAACTAGGATAATTTACCTAGTGTATTGAACGCTAGTGGAAAGTCAGGATTGGTCAAAGGGAGATTCAATGTGATCCAGTCTCTACAGCATCTCCTCAGACTCTAACTCCATAGGAAGACGAGTTAACTGGTGGTTACTTTATCGATTTCAATTAGAAAGTGAGGAGAAATAGCTATAACTGAAAAGAAATTGTCGAAAAAGATATAGGACAGAAAACAAAACAAAAGGGTAGACTATAAAATATATTCTTGCCACCATAAATGTCAGGGTCATCAAGATGACAAGTTTTAACTAAGAAGGTAAAAGGAGCCAATAAAGATTGCAAGCATGGATTTCTCTTTCAGTTGTGCTAGCTATAGAAATTCTTCTCTAAAGTATCCCCTGCTTAGGATGAGTGAGAAAAATCACAAAGGAATTAGGCAAATCACAATAATAATCGAAGCTAAATACGATCCACTTAGCATCGCTTGGGGTACGATCTGTGCAGAATTTTGAAAGAGAATTATGCCTCAAGTAAGTGATATCAAAAAATAAATATTCAATTTTCTATGAAAATCTTAATTTGAATTTTACACCTCACAATATTTGCAGACTACCAAGATCCATATTTCTCCTGATGAATTTATTTAAGTCCATATACGGAATATATTGTGCAGATGCAAACTCATGTTAAACCACCTGTTCCAATTATCAGCACTGTTGCCTCTAGGGAAACTCAGGAAATCCAAGGACTGATACTAAGCAGAAGTTTATTCCCCAAAATGTATTTGTCATTTGGGATGAGACTGGACTAGCTGCACCTACCAACTGCATACCTTAAACTCCTTGCTCTACAACCTTCCAAAAATGTTGAAGCTCCTCAGGGCATGACAAGGAGAAAATAGGAAGCCAAATCAAACCTGAATTCTAACAACTGTAAGAGACTTTCCTCACATATGAAACATTCTATCACTTCTCTCCTATTTTTCGTTTTCTGGATAGTTCCATTTCATCCTTTTAGATCAATATGAGATCATTTACACTGTTAATTCTTATTGGAGTCTCATCAGAAGTAACCATTTCTTTTATTGCTCTATAATATTCTACATGCACTGATGAAACAAAATTATTCTTAAGGCATATGAGAAAATTTGTGATTTGACTGGCTGCCCCCTTAGTATGCACTGTGCATCTGAGTTACACATTAAATAGCTTCCCTTAGACAGGAAATCTTAACTCACCAAAAAAAGAGAATTTCTACTGGCTTTAGGAAGATAACTTCTTAGGATGTAACAGTCCTTTGTCAATCCTGTAAAGGGTTACAATGACCCACTACTCATCTGCTGGATTAGGTAAACTGTCAGTATGTTACTCCGATGTGTAACAATTTGTCTCAAAATCTTAGATGACTGTGCTTTGAACTCCAGTGGGTGGGACGGCCCTCAAAGCTTTCTGAAAGACTGTCTCCCAGGTTATAATCATCAGGTTTGCTGCAGTAAAAATTTCCATGTCGTTCTTAAACTATTATTTTTTGGTTAACAGCAACATATTTGCATTATCACACTGAAGGTATTTTTTAAAAAAATATCTCTTTGTGTGTTAAGTCACTTCAGTCAGGCCTAACTCTTTGCAATCCTATGGACTGTAGCCCACCAGGCTGCTCTGTCCATGGGATTCTCCAGGCAAGAATACTGGAGTGTTGCCATTTCCTCTCCAGGCGATCTTCCCGACCCAGGGATTGAACCCACATCTCATGTCTCCTGCATTGGCAGGCAGGTTCTTTACCACTAGTGCCACCATTTATTCATTTGTAACAGCTTTACTCTGGATAAAATCCAAAGTCCTTACCATTGATGTAAAGGTTCTGCATGATCTGGCTCCATGCTATCCTCCTGATCTAATTTCTTTCCATTTTCCTCATGTGGGCTTTTGCAGGCAAACTGGCCTTTTTCTGCTTCTCCAGGATCTTTCAGTTACTTACCGTTTTATCTATATACTTTTTTTTAACCTTTAGATATATGATGGGAGCAGGAAATGGCAACCCTCTCCAGTATTCTTGCCTGGAGAATCCCATGGACAGAGAAGCCTGGGAGAGTACAGTCCATGGGGTCACAAGAGTCAGATAGGACTTAGCGACTAAACCACCAGATATATGATTGATTGATTCTTTATCTCCTTAAATTGTTTTATCAGAGAGGCCTTGAATGATGATTTCACCTAAAATAGAACTATTCCTAACTGCATCAATCAAGTTCTTTTTGTTTACCATCTTCTGTTTTCTTCATAGCACTTCTCTTTTGATTTTTGAAACATACTGATTTTTTGATACTGTTGTCTACCCACCAACATATACTTTATGAGAGACATATACTTTATGAGAGAAGGGAATTTTTTTGTTTACTGAAAGCACTCACTATCTACGACATATACTTTATGAGAGAAGGGAATTTTTTTGTTTACTGAAAGCACTCACTATCTAGAACACTTTCTGGAGCACAATAAATACTTGATAAATAGTTGCTGAACATATAAATAAGGTTCAGTCTTGTCTTATAAACTATAGATTCTATAAAGGCAAGGACCACATCACATTTCCTCAGTGTTTGGGCCCCTGTCATCCATAGTCATGAAAATATAATGAGTTCTTCCTAAGAAGAATTTTTCACACAATTTTAAAGGTCATTTTCCATTTACAGTTATTACAAAGTGTTGGATGTATTCTATGTCTTATACAGTACATCCTTGAGCCTATCTTATACCCGATAGTTCATATCTTCCATTTCCCCTCCCCATATTGCCTCCATAAAAGTTTATTGAAAAACTAAGATACTTTTTCTTAGACTATGAAACAATTACCCCTGTGTACTATTATGAATTTAAAAGACTCAAACTAATGAAAATAAAGAATGAACTGGTTCTGTTTTCAGTTTTTGATGCTTCTCTTTCCTTCTGGATCTTGGCTTCTTAAGCCTCTAAGAACACAGTAGGTGAAAATTTCAATTTTTTTCCTTCTAATTCACATTAAATTACACAACAAAACTAAACTAAACTATAAGTGTCTCTTTCTCTTCATAGTTATCCTCTGTGGCTTTTATGTATCTTATCCTGCAACACTTAAGAAAGCAGCAAATTCACTGACAGGCAAGGGACCAGATGGAATGTTGACCATTCTTCAACAAATACTTCTTTTTTCTGACATTGTGACTCAGAAGATTCCTGCTACCCGCATTCAGATTTGCTTTTGTGTATATATACATTTCACCTATGTTTTTCAGTTATCTTCAGTAAGATCAAGCTATTTCTTTATAACAAGAATTAAACACACATATTATTTTAATACTTCAATCAGGCAAACTAAATTATAGGCATGAGATTTTTGTATGGCTTCTTTCAGGATGGAATATTTTCCATATTGTCACAAATAAAATATTAAAATAACAACATGGTCGATGACACTACAAGATTATGCAGCTTAAAAAAATGAATGAAGAATTCTATGCATTTGTAACACAATCACCTTTCTGTCTTGTAAGTTTTCAGGTCATAAATAAGGATCAGGGAATGCATTAGTAGAGAATTAGAAATCTTCACGCAAACAATTTAAAAATAATAAATACTAACTGTACTGGAATGTGCGAAAACAAGCACCTAACAAACCCTGGCTATCAGACTAGAGCTGCAGAAATACTGACCTACCTCCCTATTCTTTATTCTCCTACTCCAGATCAGGGTCATTACACTATTCAAAAAAGAATCATAATGTAATAGAAATGGTTGATACAGTTGTTCCCAGTAGACATTGTAAAACACTTAGTATGACATTAGATTAGAAATGAGTAAGAAACACAGTCAAGGAAGTAAACTAAAAAAAGGAAGATAAATCACATATTCACACATACACACAAAGTATTAATGATATGAATTGGCATCACTTAAGTTGTGAGAAGTCAATCAAGTTTAAGCTTCAGCATTTTTACAGAAGTTTCACTCATGCGTGCATTCACTCAGTCAATATTTGTTGAACTATGGCAGTCATTCAGGCAATGGGGATTCAAAAGAAAACAACTGCTTCTGTCAAAGCTAAATGTCTCCCAGAGAAAACTCAAATTAATTGGACAATCACACAAATGCATTTATAACTCTAAAGTCTGAGACCTATTGGAAGGAGATAAATATGGCATAACAGGAAAAAAGAAAACACTATTGTTGCCTATCCAAGAGCCACTATCCTTTCTTCCTGTTTAACAGAATCACACGTTCAACATGCTTAAATTTTTTTTGCCACAGCCCACTTCCTTCCTGCTGGGATGTTCTCGACAAGGAGTGTGAAGCTTGGCACTTCAACGGGTACCTTACCAAGGTGAGCAAGCTGAGGTACTGAGGATGGCAAGTAAGAGGCTCTATTTCTATAAAAAAAATTTTTTTCTTGGCTGCACTGTACTGCATGATATATCTTAGTTCCCCAACCAGGGATCAAACCCATGTCTGCTGCAGTGGAAGCAGTCTTACCCACTGGACTGCCAGGGAAGTTCTAAGAGGCTTTATTTCTTAACAGTGCTTAGCCGCTAGATATACCTTTGTGTAAAACTGATAATATTAATACAACTACTTGGGTAACCATTATTTAAAGCTAAACACATTCCATTTAGAGTAAAAACAAAACAAAACATAACTCCAGCTGATGTTTCAAGACAGATTTGATTCTCAGTGCTTCAGGACAGGTATCACAAAGTTAGATTTTATTTCCCCAAAGCATCATTCCACTTTGCAATACTGCTGCTGCTGCTAAGTCACTTCAGTCGTGTCCGACTCTGGGCGACCCCATATACGCAGCCCACCAGGCTCCCCCGTCCCTGGGATTCTCCAGGCAAGAACACTGGAGTGGGTTGCCATTTCCTTCTCCAATGCATGAAAGTGAAAAGTCAAAGTGAAGTCGCTCAGTTGTCTACTTGTGTTGTGCCTAGTTGCTTCAGTCGTGTCCAACTCTTTGTGACACTATGGACTGTAGCCCGCCAGACGCCTCTGTCCATGGAATTCTCCAGGAAATAGTGGAATGGGTTGCCATGCCCTCCTCCAGGGGATATTCCTGACCCAGGGATCGAATCCATGTCTCCTGTGGTTCCTGCATTCAGGCAGATTCTTTACCATTGAGCCACTGACTACTTATATTTTGTCAGAATCCCATATATTATTTATAATCTTTATAAAATTTGACGGAGAAGGCAATGGCACCCCACTCCAGTACTCTTGCCTGGAAAATCCCATGGACAGAGGAGCCTGGTAGACTGCTGTTCATGGGGTCGCTAAGAGTCGGACATGATTGAGCGACTTCACTTTCTCTTTTCACTTTCATGCATTGGAGAAAGAAATGGCAACCCACTCCAGTGTTCTTGCCTGGAGAATCCCAAGGATGGGGGAGCCTGGTGGGCTGCCGTCTATGGGGTCACACAGAGTTGGACACGACTGAAGTGACTTACCTTACCTTATAAAATTTGAAGAGACAGATACTATCCATTTTTTTCCAGATAAGAAAACTGATACATAGCCAAATTAAGTAAGATTTTTACAGTTTATAAAGTTACTGATAGAGCCAGAATTCTAACCCTTGTCTCAATGAATTTAAAGCCCAAGAGTTTCACAATAAATAATGGTAAATATCTCATCATTCTGATATTTAACCAATTCAAATATTAAATTATTATTAGGAAAATAGAAAACTGTACGATTCAATTAATTAATTTTAGCCATAGAATTAATTAGCAGAAAATTGCAGATTGAATATTCACAGAGATACTTATAATTGTCATGTTGGTTTAAAATTAATACACTATTCAAATAAGGGATAAATCCAGAGGTTAAATCTAGATATAATTGATAAGCAAATCTTATTAAATCAGAAATAGTTATAGTAATTTCAAATATACAATGCAACTTAGGTTGCTTTTCTGTTCCTGAGTAGATTAGAATTCACTATAAATTCATATCTTTTCTAAAAAGCTAAGAAAGTATGAGACAATAAAATACACATATTTAGATCCTAAAAGTTCTAATCACAAGAAAAAATATTTTTAAAACTGCCATCACTTATGTATATATGTATTCCTATAAACCCAAACACAGTCATTATGGCTATTAATTGCCTCCATATGATTGTTCCCATTTAATAATATCACATTATATAATTATTTGAAGTGGATATTTCACTCAAAGAGTTAGATGTTTATTAGAAAGAAGAATTTAAGATTTAAGGTTCCCTTGTGCTCAGCTGGTAAAGAATCTGCCCGCAATCCCGGAGACCTGGGTTTGATCCCTGGGTTGGAAAGATCCCCTGGAGAAGGGAAAGGCTACTCACTCCAGTATTCTGGCCTGGAGAATTCATGGACTGTATAGTCCATGGGGTCACAAAGAGTCGGACACGACTGAGTGAATTTCACTTCACTTGTACAACAAAGGAAATTTTACTTTTTAGTCATCTCTATTATCATCCATAGAAATTTAGGCTATTGCATTTTTAAGGTTTTAAAAACAATTTCAAATGGAATTCTGATCTCTCTCCCTCACTAATCCACCTGTTAAAGCCAATAAAGCTTTTTAGAACTGTTTAGGAGTAAGTGACCTCAAGGGAACGCTATTTTCCAAAGAAATGATAACGGGATACAAAGCCTTTCATTTCTGGGTCACTAGTCTTCAATGGCACCCCACTCCAGTACTCTTGCCTGAAAAATCCCACGGACGAAGGAGCCTGGTGGGCTGCAGTCCATGGGGTCGCTAAGAGTCAGACATGACTGAGCGACTTCACTTTCTCTTTTCACTTTCATGCATTGGAGAAGGAAATGGCAACCCACTCCAGTGTTGTTGCCTGGAGAATCCTAGGGACGGGGCAGCCTGGTGGGCTGCCGTCTATGGGGTCTATGGGGTCACACAGAGTCGGACACGACTGAAGTGACTTAGCATAGCATAGCATAGCATAGTTAGAAAGTAGTTCCAGTTGTGATTGATGGAAAGTCATTACTGTTCAACAGTCTAAGTGAAATTAGTTGGTTTCAGGCCAGTTCCTAGTGAATAGGTGTTCACATCCCAATTGGCATTAATTGAAATGTGTGTTGATGGCTTTATTATGAAGACCAGGTGATATAAGCATTGAAAATCTGATTTGGAGCACGCGACAAATAATAGCATGGCTGGGGAAAAGTATGTTTCTGAAAATATAACCATGGAAAGAGTTTGAAATTTGTTTCTCTTTAAGAGCCCCTTTGGATAGTTTCTTTGGTACTCAGAATTCTTAAATGAGAGTGCATGTGTGCTAAGTTGCTTCAGTTGTGTTCAACTCTTTGTGACTCAGTGGACTGTAGCCCACCAGGCTGCTCTGTCCATGGGATTCTCCAGGCAATAATACTGGAGTGGGTTGCCATGTCCTTCTTCAGGGGATCTTCCCAATCCAGGGATTCAGCTTGACTCTCTTGTGGCTCCTGCATTGCAGGAAGATTTTTTTTTTTTTTTTTTTACCACTGAGTCACTTGGAAAGCCTTTAAATGACAGAGATGTATCTATTATATGGCACGTGAACGTGAACGTTAAGTCGCTCAGTCGTGTCCGACTCTTTGCGACCCCACAGACTGTAGCCTACCAGGCTCCTCTGTCCATGGGATTTTCCAGGCAGTAGTACTGGAGTGGATTGCCATTTCCTTCTCCAAGGGATCTTCCCAACCCAGGGATCGAACCCGGGTCTCCCGCATTGTAGACAGACGCTTTACCGTCTGAGCCACCAGGGAAGTCCTATTATATGGCACAGTGTATCTCTAACACTGTTCAACATTTTCAGAATTATTTTTAAAAAATCTTTAATTATTGCAAACGTATATCAGCAAAACCAATACTTATTACTTAGACTATTAAAATTAGTTCTTAATTTTCTAGGACCAATGAAGTAATAATCTGGCTAGATCCAATAATCAATATTATTTGCTTTTCTAGATAAAGCAGAAGAGAGACAAACAACTTCCAAATGGAATGTACTTTATAAAGGATCAGCAAAATTATTTGACTCAAATAGTACTAAAAAAGATTTTTTAAATACAGAAAAGTTTACAGTTATCTGTATCTGATATTTTCTAACTACTTGACAGGTATATCACTAGAGCTGAAAAACCAATTATATCAGAATCTCAGATAGTCCATCAAACAAATACGTAATGAAAAAAAGAACATGCTTACTAAATGTTATATATGGTAAAAGTTGTATAGTAATATCTATAAGACACAATTCTGTAAATGGGTATATTTATGTCTGTGTCTCTGTCATACACACAGATACATGTGCACGTGTGTGCATGCATGCACACCAATTTAAAAACAAGTCATGTGGCATTTATTGAGTACCTATTACTCCATTGTTTTCTAGGAACTTTAGGATTCTTCAAAGTAATAGCTCATTTAATACTGAGACAGTATGTGAGGGTTGTCATTATTTCAAGTTCTTTACTGAGGAAAGAGCCTTACAGAAATAAGAGTTTATCTAATTTCCACTGACTTCAAAATCCATGTGTATGGCACTACATTAACATAGGAACCTATGTCAGGTTACACTTGAGGAGTCTATAAGCCAGTCATTTCTGCTCTTTCAGATATATTATATATGGGAGTGGGCCTGATTAAAGTGAAAGTAAAGTCGCTCAGTCGTGTCCGACTCTTTGCGACCCTCTGGATTGTAGCCTCCCAGGCTCCTCCATCCATGGAATTTTCCAGGCAAGAGTACTAGAGCAGGTTGCCATTTCCTTCTTCAGGGGATATTCCCGACCCAGGGATTGAACTCAGGTCTCCCACATTGCAGGCAGACACTATACCATCTGAGCCACCTGGGAAGCTCATTCAGATATATTTCTCATATGCTACTAAGAGAGTTGAAATAGATGCATTTCCCAAATTTCTGTGAACTCAACTATCATAAGTTTCTGAATGTGTTTTAGGTGGATGATGCAGACAATGACTGGAATCATGATTGGAATATTGTTCTAAGGCACCTTTTAACAGTAGGTCCTACACAGATTGAAAAGAGAAAATAGAATTACTTATTTAAATATTAAGAAGCTTAGATTAGTGACTACTGAAAAAAAATACAAATTTAATGTGAGGAATATATCAAGAATGAAAATGGACAGATATTCACTGCTAGGAGAAGAAACTAGTTAGCAAAACTTAGGCAAATGAAAAAAAAAAATCTAAAGAAGGAAGACAAATATAAGTGAGAATACAAGTTTCACCATATATGAAGTTCAGAATCATTCCTGGTTGGAATCTGCTGCTACTTCCATTTATATACTTCCCATTGAAAGGCTCTGGGCTAGAAATCTCAAGATTTTATGTATTTTTTTCTTCTTTTGTCTCCTTAAGAAAGACTACACTGTCAAATTTCCATTTAAGACAGTATCATGATACTGAAACTGAGTTGGGTCTCAAATCATAACAGGAGCCACCAAAGAAATATGAAATAGTTTCTTAGAGTGTTTCTAGACTTGCTGTCACTTTGGCCTCAGATTTATTGATTCCTGGTGAAAAATGTCTTTGATTTCTTTGTTTATTAAATTGGACAGTATATAAACCATTGCTAGGAAATAGAAGAAATGAACTGTTAAAATCAGCTACACAGAATACATACAAATTTTTCACATGATTAATACGAGTATCTGAATAAAAGCTGTTTACAACACAAGACATATGATGCAAATTTTTCTTAAGCATGTGAAAAATTAAGACACTTCATTCTGTCCAGTTCATTCACTTGTAGGTAAATATCAAAACAATATTGAATTTGACCCAAAGCTTTTAAACTCCTTTGTGAAAATTTCCTACAGAGTCCATTGAAAGTTTCTATAAAAATAATATAACTGAGAGAAAAAAATTTCTCATTTGAGAATAGGTTTCATTTGGGGAAACAGTAAGACACAGTTTAACACCAAGCATGATAAATTAAGTAAAAAGATTCCAGGAGGAAAATACTATTTTGATCAAATTGAAGTGTGTCTAAAAGATAATACAAGTGATTTGTGTGTCTGTGACTTATAAACTATCCCTGATGGCACTTCTAAAGGAATAAGACCTAAAAAACTTAAGCACTGTTAGAATACTGAACAGTGTCTAAAATCCTCTTGAAATAGATATTTTGAAAGAAAAGAATTTCTCTTTCAGTTTTTGTATGTTTACATTTTCATATGTTTTAAAGGTTTCTTTTATACAAGTCATATGATGTACTACAGAAAGCAAAGATAACAAATGCAAATTAGACATAGTAAAATCCACGTAATCATCTGCAACAAATCAGAAGGATTATCTATAAAAAAAAAATTCGTGATTGAAAAACCAAAATTAGGAACAAGGAAAATAAATCCACTAAACTAGGTAATCAAATCCTGATTCTTTTTCTTGCTCAGAACCTTAAGCAAGATGATATCCATTTTAATACTTCTAACTAATATCTTTAAATTTTTATAACAGTGATACATATTTGGAGTTAAATTTGAGGCTTATTTTGAGGCTAAATACTATATATGAAACAGTTTTGTCAAATGAAAAATGCTATACAAAAATTAGTATGTAGTTTTGCTCTCATTTTTATTTTTGGTTCTATATCAGGTAGCATTGGTTTACTCAATCAATTATAGTAATCCATTTCAAAGAAGCTTAAACAGTAAATAAATGTTCATGTCATATAACATCAAATCCACCTATTCAACTCTAAGAACGATGACATTAGCAACTCAATGAGGTCACCATAAATCCATCATCCTTTCATTTTCATCACCTTGCCATCCTTTGGAGGGCCCAACTATGCTTTGCAGATGGCTACAATATTCCCGAGCATGACATCCAAACTTAGCAATGGTCAGAGAGAGAAAAAATACTCTTCCCCTATTAAAGTATAAAGCTCTGTGTTTTTATTTACCTTAGAGCACAAGTTACTAGACATACCCTGGCTTACATGGCAAGACCAAAATAGAAACCGATGAAAGAAATAGGCTCATCACGGGACCTTAGACTAAGGATATTCTCAAAACTGGGAGAAGTTAAAATTTCTCTGAGAGAGGATTATCCAAACAAAATTATGGTATTTTTATAAAAGTTATCAATAATACCTGTTGGTAAACAATAATGTTCAGGGGTTTGGTAGTTATTACTGGAAGGCATTAATTTATCTTTAGTACCCTGAGCATTGCTAAGTCACTTCAGTCGTGTCTGACTCTGTGCGACCCCATAGACGGCAGCCCACCAGGCTCCCCCATCCCTGGGATTCTCCAGGCAAGAACACTGGAGTGGGTTGCCATTTCCTTCTCCAATGCATGAAAGTGAAAGTGAAGTCGCTCAGTCATGTCCGACTCTTAGCGACCCCATGGACTGCAGCCCACCAGGCTCCTTGGTCCATGGGATTTTCCAGGCAAGAGTACTGGAGTGGGGTGCCATTGCTTTCTCTGACACTGAGCATTAGTGACTCAATAATCGTGTAATAGGATAAAGTTCATATCTGTTACTCATAAAAATATTCCTACATCTCTGCAGACACAAGGGTCCCTTTTTTCCTTACCCCAATAACAACCAAAGAGCTGCCGTTAGACCTGCATATTTTTTATACAGGCCCAGTCTACTATCAGTATCTGGTTGACCAAGCCAATCTGAGCTCTTTCTCATAAATTCTTAGAATAACTGCTAAGTGCAAAATATGTTACATTTTAACAAATACAAATTCAGTAACTGCCAAACAATCACTATCATGTAATCATGGTATGAAACATTTTCATTTCTCTAAAATGTTCCTTCATGTTCCCTTTTATTCAGTCCCCTCTCCCACTTCAAATCTTTGACAAACACTGATGAACTTTGCCATTTTAGTGATATCTTCTTTAGAATTACACAGATCTCTTTTATATCCGACTTCTTTCATTTTCCACCATATTTATGTGATTCAATCATAAAACCTCTGTCCATTTTATAAGGCTGTTTTCTCATTGTTGAGTTGTAACTGCTTTATAAATATAAAGGAAACAAGTCTTTCATTAGATGAATGTATTTTGAATATTTTCTCATAGACTGCATGTGCCTTTGTGTTTTTTAAATTAATGATCTACAGAGTATAAAAGTTGTCTTTTTTTTTTTCTTTTATGATTCATGGTTTTCACCATCTGGAAAAAAAAAAAAAAGCTACCTATCAACTGTCAAGAAATATTTTGTCTTATTATATATACTAGGAGTTGTACAGTTTCAGTTCATATTTAGGACTATGATAGATTTCATATTAACACTGGTTTGTAGAGTAAAAATATAATTTTTAGGTATGGATGTCCAATTTTTTCAGGTCTTCCCAGGTGGTGCTAGTGGTAAAGAACCCACCTGCCAATGCAGGAGATGTAAGAGATGTGGGTTCAATCTCTGGGTTGGGAAGATTCCCTGGAGGAGGAAATGGCAAGCCACTCCAATATCCTTGCCTGGAGAATCCCATGGACAGAGGAGCCTGGAGGGCTATAGTCCATAGGGTTGCAAAGAGTTGGACAGGACTGAAGCAAGTTAGCACATACACACATGTCCAATTTTTCCGCATCATATATTAAAAATAGTATCCTTTTTTCTATTGAATTCTCTTCATATTTTTGCTCAAAACCAACTGTCTATATATGTGGGGGGCTATTTCTAGATCCTTTTCTTTCCTATCTTTTTTTATCCTTTTACACATAGCACAGTCTTTATGAACATAGATCTGTTGTAAATCTTGGTTTCGAAGAGCATATCTTCCAGTTTCTTTTTTTTTTTTTTTTTAAATCTGTCTAGGCCATTTGCATTTCTATGAAAATTTTAGAATTATCTTGTCAATTTTAACAAAGATGCCAGCTAAGACTTGGTGAGGATAGAAACTGAGTCAACAGATTAACTTATGGAACTGACATGTGAACAACGTTAAATCTTCTGATTCATGAACATATGTCCTTATTTAAGTCTGCCTAAATGTCTCTTAGCATTGTATTATAATTTTCACTGTACAAATCTTGCACATATGCTGTTAAATATTTTCCTAAATATTTCATGTATTTGATGCTATTATAAATTTCCACTTTTTCATCATTACTTAAAACAAAGGACATTTTTTTAAATTTGTCTATGTCCTGAAACTTTATTACTTTGAGTAGCTTTTTCAAAGTCCTCAGGGTTGTCTTTATAGACAAAAACACCATCTACCAAAAATGACTTCCTTATTTCCAATCTCTAGGCCTTTCAAATTATTTCCTTGCCTCACTGAAACATAGAACATCTGGTACAATGTTGAATAAAATAGTGAAAGTGAAAATCCTCGCTTTTATAAGACTATATTAAAATTTTCAGTATCCCACCATTAAGTATAATATTCATGGTAGGTACTTTGTAAATATTTTTTATCTGCTTACACCATCCTTCTTATTCCCAGTGTGCTGAAAGCGTTCAATGATGTAACCAAAACCACCTGCATGCTCATTCATGTCTGACTCTTTTGTGGCCTTACGGACTCTAGCCACCAGGCTCTTCTGTCCATGGGATTTTCCAGGCAAGAATACTGGATTGGGTTGCCATTTCTTCTCCAGAGGATCTTCATGACCCAGGGATCAAATCTGTGTCTCTGGCATCTTCTGTATGGGCAGGTAGATTCTTCAGCACTGAGCCACATGGGAATCTTTTCAATGATGTAAGAAGACTGAATTTTGTCAATAATCTTTTTCTTTGTATGTTGAGATAATATTATAGTTATTTTATTTTTGTAGAATGAAGACTATAGTTAACAAAATTAATTTTTATAGGTTGACCTTGTATCCTTGGGATGAATCCAACTTGGGCACAAAGTTTTTGGCTTTTTATATACTGTTAGTTTTAATTTTGTTTTGGTGTCATGTATGTATTTGAGTGTTTCTCTTTTGCATAATATTATTTGAACAAATGTAGACTGTTTATTGGAGAAGGCAATGGCACTCCACTCCAGTACTCTTGCCTAGAAAATGCCATGGATGGAGGAGCCTGGTAGGCTGCAGTCCATGGGGTCACTGAGAGTCGGACACGACTGAGTGACTTCACTTGCACTTTTCACTTTCCTGCATTGGAGAAGGAAATGGCAACCCACTCCAGTGTTCTTGCCTGGAGAATCCCAGGGATGGGGGAGCCTGGTGGCTGCTGTCTATGGGGTCACACAGAGTCGGACACGACTGAAGTGACTTAGCAGCAGCAGTAGCAGTAGACTGTTTATTGGAGAAGGCAATGGCACCCCACTCCAGTACTCTTGCCTGGAAAATCCCATGGACCGAGAGCCTGGTAGGCTGCAGTCCATGGGGTCGTGAAGAGTCAGACACAACTGAGTGACTTCACTTTCACTTTTCACTTTCATGCATTGGAGAAGGAAATGGCAACCCACTCCAGTGATCTTGTCTGGAGAATCCCAGGGACAGGGGATCCTGGTGGGCTGCCATCTATGGGGTCACACATAGTCCGACACGACTGAAGTGATGCAGCAGCAGCAGCAGCTTTAATTTGCTAAAATTTTATTACGGGTATTTTGCCTGAGTACATATGGGATATTGACCTGAATGATTTCTTAAGTTTTCCCCAATATTTTTGTTAAAAATTCCATGTGAGTGTGAAGCTAACAACTGAGCTTCAAAAGAAATGATGCAAAAACTGAAAATCTAAGGAAGGAATGGGAAATCAGTAATTATAGAGTTATATTTGAATAAGTCTCTGCCAGTAAAAAAGAGAACAAGCAGAAGTAAATAGTACAGGAGACTTGAACTACCTTATTAACAATCTTGATCTGACATTTTAAAACACTCTACCAAGAAATAACAGAATACATTATTTTCAAATGCTCATGGAACTCTAGCAAGATCAATTTCAATACACTTAAAAGATTGAAACTATACATGTCATTTGACTATGTGAAATTAAATTGGCACTAATAACTAATGTATCTGAAAATTCCTGAATATTTGGCAATTGAATAACAAAATTCTTATTAAATAATGACCAAAGAAAAAAATCATTCAAAGAATTCCGAGTTAAATATATGAGAAATTATATTTAACTTAATAGAATGAAAGTACAACATATCCATATTTATGGAATGGGGCTTAAACAGTGATCAAGAGGAAATTTATCTTGTTAAATGTTTCTATTAGGCAGTCTCAAATCAATAATATAGGCTTCTGCTTGAGGAAACTAAAACGATCAAAAACAAACAAAAATTAAATTAAACTCACCACTGGTAGAGAGAAATAAAGGCAAGATAAGAAATAAATTGAAAACAGAATCATAGTAGGGAAAATAAAGGAAATCAACAAGTAGTATTTTGAAAAAGATCAAGAAAATAGTATTTAAAAATGTAGATAGAGAAGACACAAATTACTAGCATTCAGAACAAATGAAGGGAGATTGTAACAGTTTTCATAAATATTAAAAGCATACTACGGTATTATTAGGATATGTTCTGCCTGTATGTTCTAAAACTTAGATGAAATGGACAGCTTCTTTGAAAGATAGCAATTGCAAAACTCGTTTAAGGAGAAATAATTAGCCTGAATAACCCCACATCCAAGAAATTCAGTTAAAAATTTCCTACAAAGCTCCCAATTGCACATATTTGAAAATAAATGTTCATTGCCATCACTATTACTAACTTTCCATTGAATTATTCTATAAATATTTATGTAGCATATAATTCAGGGACAGCTTGACTCTAGCTAACTAGTCAATATCTTTTTAAGGCCATCATGACGATCAAATATCTTCTCTAATTTTGTTGGCTCAGGGGTAATCTTTGTATTCTTATTCATTTAATATACTTTCGATACTCTTTATTTCAATAACTGGTGATATTAGAAATCTTTTTTTTTTACATCATATTTTGATCAGCTCATAATTCTAAATACTGATCTTACTTTTACTATTTTTTCACTGACATGATTTTTATCTCATTTAATGTACTATACCATTGGGCAAAACAATGCACCTTCTACATAAATTGATATATCTACACATGCCAATTGGTATGTTTTAGTTCCCGGAATTATTTCCATTTCACTATTTAGCATCATTTAAAATTATGTGAATAAATTCTTTCGACTGCTAGAGAATGAGTCTGGAATACAAACTAGACAAATGCATGGGGACTTCTTCAAAATATGGCTATAATGTTATAGGCATATTAGATGTTGTAAGGCAATAACAAATCTGGAAAAGGCATGTTTAAACGTTGCTAAGTACTGTTTTTGAAAGGAAACTAATCTGCCTTTAAATTTGATTGAAAATGCTTAACTACTCAATTTCTTCAAGTAGCTTTGTTTGCGTATAATTTTGTTTCACTGCTTTGTGATTGTATATTTGCATTTAAATAGATTCATCTTCAAATACTATGCAACATACAATATAAATGTGGAAATGTGAGGCCACTTTGTAGAAGACATTTTTACTGACCCTATAATCCAAAATACTTTAAAGCTCTCTTTGACATATTAAAAATTGCACAATGAATTTTATCACATCTATAACTCATGATGAGATTACAATTTGGAATGATTTTTCAGTGTGTGACTCTTTCCTCCATTATTCAACTCATTCTAAAGCAGATTTATGAAACTGTCTCAGCCATTTCTCCAACTTCAAATCCAGGTAGAGGACTATTTGAGATAAGGGAAATAACATTATGTTCTTTTATTGATTTTTCCTTTTGAGTAACAGTGTCTGCTACTGCTGCTAAGACACTTCAGTCGTGCCCGACTCTGTGCAACCCCATAGATAGCAGCCGACTAGGCTTCTCTGTCCCTGGGATTCTCCAGGCAAGAATACTGGAGTGGGTTGCCATTTCCTTCTCCAATGCATGAAAGTGGAAAGTGAAGGTAAAGTCGCTCAGTCCTTTCCGACTCTTAGCGACCCCGTGGACTGCAGCCCACCAGGCTCCTCTCTCTGTCCATGGGATTTTCCAGGCAAGAGTACTGGAGTGGGTTGCCATTGCCTTCTCCAAAAGTGCCTACATAACTTTTAATATTGGTAAGTAAAATTCTTCCACACTATACATGAGGAAGATGTTTAAGCTACACTGAATAAACTCTTAATAATATTTCATAATTGAAACAGATAACAATACAATCATTGAATGTATACTTATATCTAAACTCTCACTACAGTTTTATATGTATGTGTCATAAAGTAGGAACCACATGAATGTAATTATATTTGATATAGCTGAATTTATTCATTTGAAAACCACCTCTTTCTAAAAGGTCTTTTTTAAAAAACTATTTTATATTGTAGTATAGATGATTAATAATGTCATGATAGTTTCAGGTGTACAGTAGAGCAACTCAGCCATGCATATATATATATATACACTCTCCCCCAAACTCCTCTCCTATTAGAAAGTCTACCTTTTGTTGGAAGCTCATCCCAGGGATGGGGTTGCCTGGTGGGCTGCCATCTATGGGGTCTCACAGAGTCGGACACAACTGAAGTTACTTAGCAGCAGCAGCATCTCTACTACACCAGGAGGTAGGTGAGAGGACTCAGCCATAATCTAATCAGTGAAATCTTAACCTCCTGGCCAGAGCAATTAATTCAATAATACACTCTTGAATTAAATATATTCAAATTTGAGTGAGGCTCAAGAAATAACTCCCATAGACATTCTCCCTTTCCTCTTGAAATAAATTAACATAAACTGTTGATAATCACCTTCAGATGAAAAGGAGACAGCCTACTGATAAAAGAGCCAATAACTAAAAAACCAAAAAAGGAAATGAACACCCTGGTCATATAAAATGAATGTTTCATTAAGCTGTATCTGACAATGGGCTCTGGAAATGAATTTTAACATGCTGCAAGAAAACTGCATTTTGCTTAAGCAATATGTGGCTTGAATTGCCCTTCACACACTAGTAATATGAGTTTTCCCAAATGAGAGCATATATGGTATGCTGATATATATGTAATAGTCAGATATACAAAATAATGTTTTCATTTATATTCCTGACTATATACAAATAGTATAAAGTGCAGCATCATTGAACATGGCATTAGAAAGACTGCCAGTTTTTTTATTTACCTGTAAATAAAAAAGCAGTGTGAATCACTCTAGTCCAACAATGAGACTAAGTTGTAGCTGTGTCATGGACAATCTCCTTAATTTTAAAAAGTGAGTAGGGAATTTTTGTCTGGATTATGAGAAAATTTGAGAAAATAATTAAAATATAATTTTAAGGCCCTTGCCTCCTGTGCTTCATTGTTTGCATGTAATTATTTGAATTGTGGGAGTAAAGAGCAAATTATTATTAATAATATATGTGCAGTATAATATGGATGAAATACAGAACATGGATTAGAAAAGGAGAGGTAAATTTCCAAATATAAAAAATATGTAGTTTAATAACAAAGAAAATAAAACCCCCTAAATTACCCAGGCAAAATACGAATAGAAGACCTATATAAATATTTCTGTAAAGAAGACATGACGGCCAACAGGCATATGAAAAGGGTATAATTGCTAATTATTGAGAAATAAAAATCAAAACTATAGTGAGGTACTCCTTTACACCAGTCAGAACGGCCATCATTAAAAAGTCTTCAAATAAATGCTGGAGAGGGTATGGAGAAAAAGGAACTCTCCTACACTATTGGTGGGAATGTAAATCAGTTACAGCCACTGTGGAAAATAATATAGAGGTTCCCTTAAAATCTAAAAATAGAGCTACAATATGATCCTTCAATCTGCTCCTGGGCATGTATCTGGAAAAAATCATAATTCAAAAAGATATATGCTCTCCAACATTCATAGCAGCACTATTTTAAAAAGTCAACACATAGAAACAACTTAAATATGCATTGACAGACAAATGGATAAAGAAGATATGGAATGAATATATAATATATGGAATATTATTAATAACACAATGGAATATTCAATTCAGTCGCTCAGTCATGTCCAATTCTTTGCGACCCCATGAATCGCAGCATGCCAGGCCTCCCTGTCCATCACCAACTCCCGGAGTTCACTCACACTCATGTCCATCGAGTCAGTGATGCCATCCAGCCATCTCATCCTCTGTCGTCCCCTTCTCCTCCTGCCCCCAATCCTTCCCAGCATCAGAGTATTCTCCAGTGAGTCAACTCTTCACATGAGGTGGCCAGAGTACTGGAGTTTCAGCTTTAGTATCATTCCCTCCAAAGAAATCCCAGGGCTGATCCCCTTCAGAATGGACTGGTTGGATCTCCTTGCAGTCCAAGGGACTCTCAAGAGTCTTCTCCAACACCACACTTCAAAAGCATCAATTCTTTGGTGCTTAGCCTTCTTCACAGTCCAACTCTCACATCCATACATGACCACAGGAAAAACCATAGCCTCGACTAGATGGACCTTTGTTGGCAAAGTAAAGTCTCCGCCTTTGAATATGCTATCTAGGTTGGCCATAACTTTCCTTCCAAGGAGTAAGCGTCTTTTTATTCAGCCATAAAAATGCAATAGTGCCATTTGCAGTGTTTTGGCGAATACAAATATTATATCATGCTATGTGAAGTACAAAAGAAATATTGTTTATTGTCACTGATATGTGAAATCTATTTTATGATACAAATGAACTTATCAACAAAACAGAAACACACTCAACGATAGACATGTGGTTGTTAAGGGGAAAGGGCATGGGGGAAGGATGAATTGGGAATTTGGGAGGGCAGATATAAAATATTATATATAGAATGGATAAACAATAATGCCCTACTGTATAGCACAGGGAACTATATTCAACATCCTATAGTATAAAGTGGAAAAGAATATAAAGAAAGTACACATATTAAAAAATATATATACCAGCTCAGATCAGTCGCTCAGTCGCGTCGGACTCTTTGCGACCCCATGAATCACAGCACGTCAGGCTTCCCTGTCCATCACCAACTCCCGGAGTTCACCCAGACTCACGTCCATCGAGTCAGTGATACCATCCAGCCATCTCATCCTCTGTCGTCCCCTTCTCCTCTTGCCCCCAATCCCTCCCAGCATCAGAGTCTTCTCCAATGAGTCAACTCTTCGCATGAGGTGGCTGAATTACTTTGCTATACAACATAAATTAATCAGATCAGATCAGATCAGTCGCTCAGTCGTGTCCAACTTGTTGCGACCCCATGAACCGCAGCACGCCAGGCCTCCCTGTCCATCACCAACTCCCGGAGGTCACCCAGACTCACATCCATCAAGTCAGTGATGCCATCCAGCCATCTCATCCTCTGTCGTCCCCTTCTCCTCCTGCCTTCAATCACTCCCAGCATCAGAGTCTTCTCCAATGAGTCAACTCTTCGCATGAGGTGGCCAAAATACTGGAGTTTCAGCTTGAGCATCATTCCTTCCAAAGAAATTCCAGGATTGATCTCCTTCAGAATGGACTGGTTGGATCTTCTTGCAGTCCAAGGGACTCTCAAGAGTCTTCTCCAACACCACAGTTCAAAAGCATCAATTCTTCAGTGCTCAGCCTTCTTCACAGTCCAGCTCTCACATCCATACAGGACCACAGGAAAGACCATAGCCTTGACTAGGCAAACCTTTGTTGGTAAAGTAATGTCTCTGCTTTTGAACATGCTATCTAGGTTGGTCATAACTTTCCTTCCAAGGAGTAAGCGTCTTTTAATTTCATGGCTGCAGCCACCATCTGCAGTGATTTTGGAGCCCAGAAAAACAAAGTCTGACACTGTTTCCACTGTTTCTCCATCTATTTCCCATGTAGTGATGGGACCAGATGCCATGATCTTCGTTTTCTGAATGTTGAGCTTTAAGCCAACCTTTTAACTCTCCACTTTCACTCTCATCAAGAGGCTTTTTAGCCCCTCTTCACTTTCTGCCATAAGAGTGGTGTCATCTGCATATCTGAGGTTATTGTAATTTCTCCCAGCAATCTTGATTCCAACTTGTGTTTCTTCCAGTCCAGCATTTCTCATGATGTACTCTGCATATAAGTTAAATAAACATGGTGACAATATGCAGCCTTGACGTACTCCTTTTCCTATTTGGAACCAGTCTGTTGTTCCATGACCAGTTCTAACTGTTGATTCCTGACCTGCATACAGATTTCTCAAGAGGCAGATCAGGTGGTCTGGTATTCCCATCTCTTTCAGAATTTTCCATAGTTTATTGTGATCTACACAGTCAAAGGCTTTGGCATAGTAAATCAACTATACTGGAATAAAATAAACTTTAAAAAAAGAAAAGGAGACGCAGAGGAGAGGCAGGGGCATATGATGAAGCAAATTAAGTTTCCAGATTTTTATTTCCACAAATCTTTTCCTATACCAGGTGTATTGCACATGTATGCAGAGGATCATATGCTTCTATAAAATTAACAGTGATAAAATATTTAGTCAGTGTCATTTAAGAACACTATTTTGTGCAACTTCAATTTTCCTATACTTTCTATAAAGGACGATGCATGGAAAGGCCACAACTGTTTTGCGGTACAGCTAATACCCAGCTAGACTGAGGGTGAGAGACATACATAAGGATTTAGGCGGGTGGTTGGTGTGGCTATGTAAGAATCAATAGCACATAAATGTTTCTTGAAGTCATGAATGAGCCTTACAAATTCCCAAATACTTGCAAATTAAAAGAAAGTGGCTAAAATTAAAATTGGAAATAGCATCATTGAAGAAGTATGGAGCAGATAGTCAGGGGAAATAAAATAAAAATTGGCAGTGGTGTGGAAGTTACTGGAGGTCAGTTTCAAGTGGAGACTTGATAGAATGATCTCAAAATAAAAAGCAAAAAATGAGAGGCAATTAGATTTGACCAATAAGAAATTAATTTAAAATAATTATTTCAACAGAGTTCTAGAAGAAATCAAGTGACAATGAGACAAAGAAGTTACAGTAAGAGCTGTAACAAGAAAACTGGGCAACTTTATAAATACTTTATTGAAATGAAGATATGTAATAGCACATGGAAAAGAAATGCAAAAAACAAAATGCTTGTCTGGGGAGGCCTGAAATACAGCTGTGAAAAGAAGAGAAGCGAAAAGCAAAGAATAAAAGGAAAGATATAAGCATCTGAATGCCAAGTTCCAAAGAATAGCAAGGAGTGATAAGAAAGCCTTCCTCAGGGATCAATTCAAAGAAATAGAGGAAAACAACAAAATGGTAAAGGCTAGAGATCTCTTCAAGAATATTAGAGATACCAAGGGAACATTTCATGCATAGATGGGCTCGATGAAGGACAGAAATGGTATGGACCTAACAGAAGCATATGATATTAAGAAGAGGTAGCAAGAATACACAGAAGAACTGTACAAAAAAAAAGATCTTCATGACCAAGATAATCACCATGGTGTGATCACTGACCTAGAGCCAGACATCCTGGAATGTGAAGTTAAGTGGGCCTTAGAAAGCATCACTACAAACAAAGCTAGTGGAGGTGTTGGAATTCCAGTGGAGCTACTTCAAATCCTGAAAGATGATGCAGTGAAAGTGCTGCACTCAATATGCCAGCAAATTTGGAAAACTCAGCAGTGGCCAAAGGACTGGAAACGCTCAGTTTTCATTCCAATCCCAAAGAAAGGCAATGCCAAAGAATGCTCAAATTACTGCACAATTGCACTCATCTCACACACTAGTAAAGCAATGCTCAAAATTCTTCAAGCCGGGCTTCAGCAATACATGAACCATGAAATTCCAGATGTTCAAGCTGGTTTTAGAAAAGGCAGAGGAACCAGAGATCAAATTGCCAACATCTGCTGGATCATGGAAAAAGCAAGAGAGTTCCAGAAAAAAACATCTATTTCTGCTTTATTGACTATGCCAAAGCTTTTGACTGTGTGGATCACAATAAACTGTGGAAAATTCTGAAAAAGATGGAAATACCAGACCACCTGACTGACCTGCCTCTTGAAAAATCTGTATGCAGGTCAGGAAGCAACAGTTAGAACTGGACATGGAACAACAGACTGGTTCCAAATGGGAAAAGGAGTTCGTCAAGGCTGTATATTGTCACCCTCTTTATTTAACTTATACGCAGAGTACATCATGAGAAACGCTGGACTGGAAGAAACACAAGTTGCAATCAAGATTGCTGGGAGAAATATCAATAACCTCAGATATGCAGATGACACCACCCTTATGGCAGAAAGTGAAGAGGAACTAAAAAGCCTCTTGATGAAAGTGAAAGAGGATAGTGAAAAAGTTGGCTTAAAGCTCAACATTCAGAAAACGAAGATCATGACATCTGGTCCCATCACTTTATGGGAAACAGACGGGAAAATAGTGGAAACAGTATATTTGACTTTATTTTGAGGGGCTCCAAAATCACTGCAGATGGTTATTGCAGCCATGAAATTAAAAGACGCTTACTCCTTGGAAGGAAAGTTATGACCAACCTAGGCAGCATATTCAAAAGCAGAAACATTACATTGCCAACAAAGGTCCATCTAGTCAAGGCTATGGTTTTTCCTGTGGTCATGTATGGATGTGAGAGTTGGACTGTGAAGAAGGCTAAGCACCAAAGAATTGATGCTTTTGAACTGTGGTGTTGGAGAAGACCCTTGAGAGTCCCTTGGACTGCAAGGAGATCCAACCAGTCCATTCTGAAGGAGATCAGCCCTGGGATTTCTTTGGAAGAAATGATGCTAAATTGAAACTCCAATACTTTGGCCACCTCATGTGAAGAGTTGACTCATTGGAAAAGACTCTGATGCTGGGAGGGATTGGGGACAGGAGGAGAAGGGGACGACAGAGGATGCGATTGCTGGATGGCATCACTGACTCTATGAACATGAATCTGAATGAACTACGGGAGTTGGTGATGGACAGGGAGGCCTGGTGTGCTGCGATTCATGGGATCCCAAAGAGTCGGACACGAGTGAGTGACTGAATTGAATAGTACTAAGATGACTTCCAAAATGTAATCCTAGATTTAAATAGTCTACACACACACGTTCTCTCTCAAGTAATATGGACCATTTCCTTGTATAACATATTTATACAAAAGTAATATAAGGTAAATGTAATTACTTTATATTCAGGTAAAAACCAAAGCAATACTAATCAGAATATTAAAAAAAAAAAAAAACTTGAGGGAATAAACATTTACAGGTAAATTGTACATGCACTAGTGTAATGTTAGGGTTTTGTTTACTCTGATGCTGCTGCTGCTAAGTCGCTTCAGTCGTGTCCAACTCTGTGCGACCCTATAGATGGCAGCCCACCAGGCTCCTCCATCGCTGGGATTCTCCAGGCAAGAGTACTGATGGGGGTTGCCATTTCCTTCTCCAATGCACGAAAGTGAAAAGTGAAAGTGAAGTCGCTCAGTTGTGTGCCCGACTCTTAGTGACCCCATGGACTGCAGCCTACCAGGCTCCTCTGTCCATGGGATTTTCCAGGCAAGTGTACTCTAGTTTTTTATAAAATTGTTTTATATATTTCATTTTTTTGCTTGAAGGAGGTGTAAAATGAAAATATAGAAGGTAAATTGCAATAGTCAATTTTTCAAGCCTGTTGAAAGCTAGGTAAGATATATAGATTTTCTGTGGTTTGTTTTTCTAAACTTCTTGATGTGGACCATTTATTAAAATTTTATTGAACTGCTTACAATTCTGCTTCTGTTTCATGTTTTCGTCTTTTGGCCACGAGGCATGTGAGATCTTAGCTCCCCAAACAGAGATTGAACCTGAACTCCCTGCATTCAAGGACAAGCAACTAGACCCCAGGAAAGTCCTAGCAAAGATAATTGACCTAAACTCCCATGGTCTACTTGCTCTACAAACAATTTTTATTTCAAAACTTCATTTAACATATGGAAAATAATTACTAGGTGTATATTTACTAGTATCTATCTCTCCATCACAGTCTAAACAAGAAATATAATCCATTTTCAAAAAGACTTTCCTTTCAAATTTCTCTACTTCTGAAAAAAGATACATTTTTGCCACATTTACAAAATACAGAATAAGAAGACTGTTTTGAAGTTGTGACATTTTCTTCATAGAAGATGTGACAAGAAGCAATTTTATTCCACCCTATCTTCCACTGGTACAGTGCCAGCACATTTGGAAATGGTGCATTTATTATTATTTCCATTACAGCTGCTGTCAGTTTGGAAAACATTACTTTTGTCTAAATACACAGCTTGCAGATTTTGAATCATCATTTATGGAAATAAAACACATGGTCCCAGGCTTAATGCTATGTTGCATATTATCTGAGCACTCTCCCAACTGAATTGTCTTGGTTCCAAGATTTTTTGAGTGTGGTTAATTCATTTTTTGCCTAGTAAGCTAAATGCTTCCAGACTTTCACAGGCAGGAATACACTAGACAGTACTACTGCAAAACTGAGGCAAGGAGAGGCCACAGGAATAATTATTAAAATGGGAGAAATTTATTTTCAAGGGGACTAAATGTAAATATAAAAGATAAACAATTGTGATAACACCATGACCCAGAAGCTGCATGGGCCATAGAATCAAAGAAAGTACTGTCTCCTTTCACTGGCTACTGGCAAATTATATAACTTCTGTAAAGCAAAGATGACATTATAATGCTGCTTTTGTAGTATTTTCTGACTTCTGTGAAGATTAAATAGTAATTACAAATAAAATATTTTTATTTTACCAGATTCATTATTAACAATAAATGACAACTATTTCTATCATCTACAGTAAACCTTTGATGAAGATAAATGGGTTCTGAGACCAGGACAAGAAGGGAAAATGGTCTATCGAGTACTTAAAATATTCTACACTCAACTGTGAGATCTCTAGAAATTTGGGAAGACCTAATAGGGAGTACACTTAACACCCATTGATAAAC
This sequence comes from Tragelaphus eurycerus, assembly GCA_935064755.1. Taxonomy (NCBI): domain Eukaryota; kingdom Metazoa; phylum Chordata; class Mammalia; order Artiodactyla; family Bovidae; genus Tragelaphus; species Tragelaphus eurycerus. The sequence continues at coordinate 400,551 of CAKXYN010000321.1, forward strand.
TTGGATAAAGTCTTAGTAGTCACTGTTGTGGTAAAATGAATCGTTACACTAAATTATACCTAGGATTCCCAAGGATTATTTTTAGCTTATCCACTGAATGATGGATATACTAATGGTATATTTTTCCTTTTCATTTACTTACATGTTCTTTAGTCAAAAGTTTTTGTGAAGATTTAAGGTTGCTAATGCACTCATTTTACATGCTAGCAAGGTTATGCTCAACCAGATGTACAAGCTAGATTTAGCAAAGACTGAGGAACCAGAGGTCAAGTTGCCAACATCCACTGGATCATAGAAAAAACGAGAATTCCAAAAAAAAAAAAAAATCTACTTCTGCTTCACTGACTATGCTAAAGCTACTGGCTACGTGGATCACAAGCTTGGAAATTTGACTGTATGGATCACAAACACTTGTGGAAAATTCTTAAAGAGATGGGAACACCAGACCACCTCATTTGCCTCCTGAAAAACCTGTATGCAGGTCAAGAAGAAACAGAACTGGAGGTGGAACAATGGACTGATTCAAAATTGGGAAAAGTGTATGTCAAGGCTGTATATTGTCACCCTGCTTATTTGCAGAGTATATCAGGTGAAATGCTGGGCTGAATGAAATACAAGATGGAATCAAGATTTCCAAGAGAAGTATCATTAACCTTAGATATGATATGACCACCATATGATACCACTGTAATAGCAGAAAGTAAAGAGGAACTAAACAGCACCTTGATAAGGGTGAAAGAGGAGAGTGAAAATGCTGGCTTGAAAATCAGCATTAAAAAAACTAAGATGATGGCATCCAATTTCATCACTTCATGGTAAACAGATGAAGAAAAAGTGGAAATAGTGACAGATTTTATTTTCTTGGGCTCCAAAATCACAGTAGATGGTGATTGCAGCCATGAAATTAAAAGACACTTGTTCCTTGGAAGAAGAGCTATGACAAACCTAGACAGCGAATTAAAAAGTAGAGATATCACTTTGCTGACAAAGGTCCACCTAGCCAAACTTGTTTTTCCAGTAGTCATATACAGATGTTAGATTTGGACCATAAAGAAGGCTGAGTGCCAAAGAATTAATGCTTTCAAATTGTGGTGCTGAAGAAGATTCTTAAGAGTTCCTTGGACTTCAAGGAGATCAAACCAGTTAATCCATGAGATAGTTGGATGGCATCACCAACTTAATGGACATGAGTCTGAATAAACTCCAGGAGATAGTGAAGAACACAGAAGCCAGACGTGCTTCAGTCCATGGGGTTGTAAAGAGTCAGACATGACTTAGCGGCTGAACAACAAAAAAGGATGACAATTGAGTGAAATATATGTGATATGTTCTAGATACTAATGATAATGTTTATAATCATCTGCTGATAAAAGACCTCAGGACCTGTACATAATTCTCTAAAAATCATAATTACAAACTATTTTCCATCTAAGAAATAGGTGATAAATCTCAAAATACTCTCTCAATACTTAAAAATTAAAGGTCTCATTATGTGTAGTTTCACATTTTTCTATATTGAGAAAAGTGTAGCTGAATCTGGCAATTTAGGCCTGTCAATTCATTTATGAGAAACAATCTTTCCAAAGCCAATTTAATTGCTAAAATTTTTATTATTTATAATTTCATTTAATTTTCTTATCTCCAGTATGGTATAGGTCAATAGCAAATACTTAGAGAACTGTTGTGAGGAATGAAGAACAGATATCAGTGTCTGATAGTAATTTAAGTAAATCTGAGTTATTCTTACTGGTGGAGGTACCGGAGTAAATATTAAGTTGTGACCTCCTAAAAATTATACCTATAAAAGTAGATATAGACCAGTTCTATAAGCGCTGGAGTAAAGAGAAAAATGAGGGGGCTGACAAGAGAAACAGGGTATAAATATATCTGAATAAATGCTTTTGAATCTTAGTTCCTTTATTAGGTAGAGATATTTAGAACATTTAGCACTTCAAATTTTAAACTATTATGGATTTCATAATGAATTTGTAATGCAGGGGATTATTTGCCTAGACTATGAAAAATATCCAAAATATTATATAAGTTACAGTATTTGAATATCAAATGCAGTTGAATTTGAACTCCATGTACTAGGCAAATCACATAAAGACCTTCCTCTCATATATCATTTCTGACTCAATCTAATAGCTTGAACCTCATGAATCCTCACCCTTATATAAACTGTCAGCATCCGCATACAAAATTTCTGGTTTCAGTAGTGTCATTCCAAACTAAAAAAAGCACATGATTTATTCTCATTTCTTTCCAGGTAAGAGAATTTTGCTGTGAACAATATAAAATATTTCATAAAACTCTAAAACAAAAGCAAAATATTACAAATCATTTATTTCTTTCTCTAGCTCCAGCATCCCATCTGACTTTCTTACCTCTTGTTTAAATGTCTGTACATGCTTTCCCTGAAATACTATAATGAAGACTTGATCAATTCCCATCTGAAATTTAGAAAAGTTCTCTTTATTTACCTTGACTTTTTCTACAAGTTAAAAATATTTGTCTCAGTATCAGCTACATTTGTCTCTTCTTTTTTCCAATAACATCCACCTTTCATAAAGACACAAATTTACCTACTTACTGTGTAGGTAACATTTTTGCCAATTTGTTAGCCCCAAAGATGAATGTTTTCCAAGTGAAAGTGAACAATCCTGTATTCCTCACCTCCTTGAAAGATGAACTATGTGTCTTTTATGTAGGAAGTAATATTAAATAGGTGATATCTGTCCTAGGAAGCCATGCTTTCATCTTGAATTTCATGACTTTACTTCCTTTTGACAACTCCTCAGTAAGCACCTTTTGGCTGTTTCCTAAATTGTTAAGTCTATATGTATTAGCTCATCCCTCTCAATGTTACTTGCAGACACAAAAAATAGTTATGTTCTATGTTGAATCAAGAACTAAAGTATCTAACCTCAGAATTTCAGAAAATGTGAACTAAAGTAGGGAAGGTCTTTGGAAGCCTTATAATAGATACAGCATCCAATCTCCTTTTCATACCAAATATCTCAACCATAAAGAGTACAGATCTCAGCTATAACAACAGACTATATAGCCTTATAAACTGATCTCAGTTATTATAAAAGATCTGAGTTCAATTCCCAATTAATTCACTGAACTGGGTAGCCCTAAGAATGGTATACTTTTCTCTAGATCTTAGTTTCCTTTTTCATAAAATCGATTGAAGATTCAATGAGATATGTATAACACATGCTTAGAATTGTGATATAAGAATAAATGATCAATAGATAGCCACTTCAAAGATAATGATAACATAAATAATAATGCGATAATAATTATGATGTAAATTTTCTTTTGATCACTATTACCCTACATTTCTATTTACTTATAATTAGTAAACAAAAAAATAAGATGTTATTATTAACTTTCTTGTATTTCTTATCTATTTTTTCATCTAAATCACTCAGATTCCACTTTTACCTTCTTGTTTCACTGTGTTGTATATATTCACGGAGGCTCCATCAAATCTTTGGAAGAATGAGACAGTACATACAAGAGAATGCTTATATGACTATATTTGTAAAATGGAAAGTGAAAGTGAAAGTCGCTCAGTCGTGTGACTCTTTGTGACCCCATGGAATAGTCCATGGAATTTTCCAAGCCAGAATACTGGAGTGGGTAGCCACTCCCTTCCCCAGTGGATCTTCCCAACCCAGGTCTCCCACACTATAATATGGAATTATATATAAAGTAGAATAACACTGACCTTAGGGTCACTTACACCTTTATGCATAGGTACAATAGATATTTCTCTAATCTATTCAACACATTTCTTTTTCTAAATTTGTTATTGAGTACTGAATAATTACTAAGTATTTGTTGGTCTTGAAAGTGCAAATCAGAGAAATCCTGTATGAAAGCTTCTTTTGTCTTCTGTCCCCAAAACCTAAATTTTGAAATAGGTTACTATAAAAATATAGGGTATATCATAGACTTTTATACAACATTATTGTTGGAAATAGAATTACTACTTTAATGTTATCCACAAAATAATAATTTTCTCTAGAAATTCACCATCACTGATATGTCCAGGCTTGCCTCAAAGATTACAGAAGTTTACTACCTCCAGAACCAGTTCACAAATATATGCTCTGATAACTGAAAATTACTTCCTCTCAATAAGTGTAAAATCTGTTTCCCTGTACCTACCAATGTGAGGTATTAGTTCTGCTCTCTAGAGTTCTACAGTACAAGTCTAATCCATCTTCCACATGACAGCCTTTCACATATCTGAAGACAGCGTGCACTACTCCTCTAAATCCTTAATCTATATATTCCTGTGGTTCAACTATATTTTTGTCAATTCTAGTTTTTCCTTCTTGACACCCCATGTGGTTATTTCCTGTTGCACTTTAGCTTCATTTGTCAATTATTAGTTTCAAGACACTCTTCTCTTGGAATAATCCTCCATTGAATGAGCATAATATCAAATAGGGATGGTTAAAATGTTGAAAAAAATTTTTAAAAAATCAATTGTAACTTTCTAATGCTTTACTATCTGTTGCTATGTTACAAATGGTTCCAAACTTTGTGGTTTAACACAAAGCCCATTTTATTAAGTTTCTGAATTCTTACAAGAAATTCAGACAGGGCACAATAGAGTGGATTACAGCTCCATAATGCCAAAGCCTCAGCTGGAAGAACTACAACTAGGGTGACACAAATGTATAGGGCCTGACACAATATGAAGGCTTCTTACCCAATACATATCTGTGCTCAGGCTGGGATAACTCAGACTTCAGTTCCCATGTGGTCTCTCCATGTGGCTTGAATTCCTTAGAGCCTAGAAGTTGAGTTCTTAAGGGAACTTGTAAAAAAACACTCAGGAAACAACAACAACAACAAAAAACAAGGCAGGGCTTCCCTGATGGTGAAGAACCTGTCTGCCAATGCAGGAGACATGGGTTCCATCCCTGGTCCAGGAAGATCCAACATGCCGTGGAGCAACTAAGCCTGTGGGCCACAACCACTGAGCCTGCACTTTAGAGTCCAGGAACCACAACCACTGAGCCCATGAGCCCTAGAACCCAGGCTCCACAACAAGAGAAGCCACTGCATTGAGAAGCATGCATGCTGAAACTAGAGAGTAGCCCTCACTCCCTATAACTAGAGAAAAGCTCTTGTAGCAACAAAGACCTAGCACAGCCAAAATGAATAAAATAAAAACAACAACAAAGGGCTCTACCCAAAAATAAGGTTGGAGGACTGGGTAAAAGGGAATTATAAGCAAAGGAGAGGGATAAATAAGGGTGCTTCACGCCACCCCAATTTGGAAGAAATTTTCATTACCCTTGGGCAGATTGTAGGTCTCCAATGTAATATGGTCATTTTTAGCTTCACTGCTTCATGCAGTGTATGTTTGTTGAACTTAAGAATGTATCCATGAAAACTTCTAAAACACACACACAAAAACAAAAAACAGAACCAAAATCCTCTGCCCAGAATACAGAAAAAAAAGAGAAAAAAAGCAAGGCAGAAGCTTAAAGATTTCTTCTGACTGTCCTCAAAATATGTGCAGATGACTTTGAGGCGACCCAAGTTGGAAATATTACAGTAGACACTACCATAGAAAGGGCGAAAGAAAAGGTCCACAGCAGCATGACTCTAGAGCAACTCTGGAGCCTAACTGGACATATATGTTTCCAGTTCTAAAGACCTCCACAATTCCCACTGCCTTCATCACTTAGTGCAATCTGATAAAAATTCTTTCAAAAAATTCAGGATATCTTATGTATTAGTTTATTAATCCACTCCATTAGAAGAAAACCAGATTCACAAATCTCATTATAATAACTTTTCTCAGTCTTGGGCTTCTTATGAGACAGTTGTGGGACAACACCCTTAAGAATTAACAGAAAACTATTTTTAACAGGGAGTGTGTCAGAGGCACATATAAAAGAAACTTAAACTTTCTGCCTCCTGAAAGAACCTACAAAGTATCACTTGAAATTTTTTGGAGAGTTAAAGAGATTTTCAATCACATCCTGGCTTTAAGTCTGATGCCATATTTTCCTGACAATATTGTAGATTTGATACTTTCCCTTAAGTCCTTTATAATTTTTACATCTGTGGCATTCTGCAGAGGCTGTGAATGAAGATGATTTTTTCCCCCAAACTTCACCATGTCTTGTCTCAATACTTTTTTCTAAAGTTTGACCTAAACTGAACAACAAACACTGTTTTAGCTGATTTCTATCTTTTCTATAGATCTGTGGTTTTTTATTACAATTATTTTTACTTTTCAAAACAACATTTGTGTATGGGCATGGTTGAGACATTTCATGCCATGTCAAAAATTCTACAAATATTCTCAAAGGCAGCTTTATTAATATTATTAAACATTTCCTTAATAAAATATTATATACGAATTATAACAAAAAAACTAAAACAAGCAAGATTAATTAACACAAATATTTGTTATAGTTACAATAGGAAATAATTTTTCAGTCTTTTCTTTATGTTCACTTATTCACTTATATTGGAATATAGCTACTTTACATTGTTTTGTTAGTTTCTGCTATATAGCAAAGTGAATCAGCCATATGTATACATGTATCTTCTCTTTTTTGGATTTCCTTCCCATTTAGTTCACCACAGAGCACCAAGTAGAGTCCCCTGTGGTATACAGTAGGTTCTCATCAGCTATCTATTTCATACATCAGATCAGATCAGATCAGTCAGTCGCTCAGTTGTGTCTGACTCTTTGGGACCCCATGAATCACAGCACGCCAGGCCTCCCTGTCCATCACCAACTCCCGGAGGTCACTCGCACTCATGTTCATCGAGTCAGTGATGCCATCCAGCCATCTCATCCTCTGTCATCCCCTTCTCCTCTTGCCCCCAATCCCTCCCAGAATTAGAGTCTTCTCCAATGAGTCAACACTTCACATGAGGTGCCAAAGTACTGGAGTTTCAGCTTTAGCATCATTCCTTCCAAAGAAATCCCGGGTCTGATCTCCTTCAGAATGGACTGGTTGGATCTCCTTGCAGTCCAAGGGACTCTCAAGAGTCTTCTCCAACACCACAGTTCAAAAGCATCAATTCTTCGGCGCTCAGCCTTCTTCACAGTCCAGCTCTCACATCCATACATGACCACTGGAAAAACCACAGCCTTGACTAGACGAACCTTTGTTGGCAAAGTAATGTTTCTGCTTTTGAATATGCTACCTAGGTTGGTCATAACTTTCCTTCCAAGGAGGAAGCGTCTTTTAATTTCATGGCTCCAATCACCATCTGCAGTGATTTTGCAGCCCAGATAAACAAAGTCTAACACTGTTTCCACTGTTTCCCCATTCATTTCCCATGAAGTGATGGGACCGGATGCCGTGATCTTTGTTTTCTGAAGGTTGAACTTTAAGCCAGCTTTTTCACTCTCCACTTTCACTTTCATCAAGAGGCTTTTTAGTTCCTCTTCACTTTCTGCCATAAGGGTGGTATCATCTGCATATCTGAGGTTATTGATATTTCTCCCAGCAATCTTGATTCCAACTTGTGTTTCTTCCAGTCTAGCATTCTCATGATGTACTCTGCATATAAGTTAAATAAGCAGGGTGACAATATACAGCCTTGACGTACTCCTTTTCCTATTTGGAACCAGTCTGTTGTTCCATGTCCAGTTCTAACTGTTGCTTCCTGACCTGCATACAAATTTCTCAGGAGGCAGATCAAGTGGTCTGGTATTCCCATCTTTTTCAGAATTTTCCAGTTTATTGTGATCCACACAGTGAAAGGCTTTGGCATAGTCAATAAAGCAGAAATAGATGCTTTTCTGGAACTCTCTTGCTTTTTCCATGATCCAGGTGGATGTTGGCAATTTGATCTCTGGTTCCTCTGCTTTTCTAAAACCAGCTTGAACATTAGGAAGTTCACGGTTCACCTATTGCTGAAGTCTGGCTTGGAGAATTTTGAGTATTACTTTACTAGCGTGTGAGATGAGTGCAATTGTGTGGTAGTTTGAGTATTCTTTGGCATTGCCTTTCTTTGGGATTGGAATGAAAACTGACCTTTTCCAGGTGTAGTGTATATATTCCCTGGAGGAGGGCATGGCAACCCACTCCAGTATTCTTGCCTAGAGCATCCCCATGGACAGAGGAGCCTGGTGGGCTACAGTCCATGGGGTCACAAAGAGTCAGACATGACACACTGACTAAGCACAGCACAATGTATATATTGGCATATATGTCAATCCCAATCTCCCAGCTCATCCCACCCGCTTCCCTCTTGGTAACCATACTTTTGTTCTCTACATCTGTGTCTCAATTTCTGCTTTGCAAATAAGCTCATCTCCACTATTTTCCCTAGGTTCTACATGTATCCATTAATATACTATTCTGTTCTTCACTTTCTAACTCACTTCACTCTGTATGACAGTCTCCAGATCCATCTGCATCTCTCCAAATGACAATTTCTTTCATTTTCACAGTTGAGTAATATTCCAATGTATATATTAATCCATTCTTCTGTTGATGGAAAGGTTGCTTCCATGGCAATGTTAAATAATGCTGAATTTACAATTTGTATGGAAATACAAAAGACCCTGAATAGCCAAAACAATCTTGAGAAATAAAAATAGAGCTGAAGGAATCAGGCACCCTGACTTCAGACTATACTACAGAGCTACAGTAATCAGGACAGAATGACACTGGCACAAAAACAGAAATATAGATCAATGAAACAGAAAAGCCCAATGATAAATCCATATATCTAAAGTCACCTAATGTATGACAAAGGAGGGAAAAAATATACAGTGGAGAAAAGACAATCTTTTTAAAAAGCTCTGCTTGGAAAACTGAACTGTTAAAGATTTTTTAAAAAATGAAATTAGAACTCTACCTAACATCATATACAAAAGTAAACTCAAAATAGATTGGAGACCAAAAGGTAATTCCAAACACTATTAATATCTTACAGGAAAACACAGGAAGAACATTCTTTAACATAAATCACAGCAAGATCTTTCCTGACTCAATTCTGAGAGTAATAAAAATCAACAAAGGAATCTAATTAAATTTAAAAGCTTTTGCATAGCAAAGGAAGCCATAAACAAGACACAGAGACAAATCTCACAATGGGAGAAAATATTTGCAAATGAAGAAACTGAGAAGGGATTAATCTCCAACATATACAGACCCATCAACAGAAAATTGGATTAAAGATTTACTGAGCATGTTGTTCACACATAAGAACAACACCTAGTTTCCCCTCAGTCTATCCCATCAGAAAGCTTCCATTAGCCTCTGATCTTTCTCCATCAGAGGCCAGACAAACTGAAAACCACAATCACAGAAAACTAAGCAATCTAATCACATGGACCACAGCCTTGTCTAACTCAATAAAACTATAAGCCATGCTGTGTAGGGCCATCCAAGACAGATGGGTCATGGTGGAGAGTTCTGACAAAATGTGGTCCACTGGAGAAGGTAATGGCAAACCACTTTGGTATTCCTGCTTAAGAACCCCATGAACACTATGAAAAGACAAAAAGATAGGACACTGAAAGATGAACTCCCCAGGTTGGTAGGTACCCAATATGCTACTGGAGATCAGTGGAGAAAAAACTCCAGAAAGAATGAAAAAACAGAGCCAAAGAAAACAACAACAGTCAGTTGTGGATATGACTGGGGATGGAAGCCAGGTTGATACTGTAAACAATAATATTGCCTACAAACCTGGAATATTAGGTCTGTGAATCAAAGCAAATTGGAAGTGGTCAAACAGGAGATTACAAGAGTGAACATCGACATTCTAGGAATCAGCGAACTAAAATGGACTGGAATGGGTGAATTTAACTCAGATGACCATTATATCTAATACTGTGGGCAGGAATCCCTTAGAAGAAATGGAGTAGCCATCACAGTCAACAATAGAGTATGAAATGCAGTATTTCGATGCAATCTCAAAAACAACAGAATGATCTCTGTTCATATCCAAGGAAAACCATTCAATATCACAGTAATCCAAGTCTATGCCCTGACCAATAATGCTGAAGAAGCTGAAGTTGAATGGTTCTATGAAGACCTACAAGACCTTCTAGAACTAACACCCCCCAAAAAAGATGTCATTTTCATTATAGGGGGTTGGAATGCAAAAGTAGGACGTCAAGAAACACCTGGAGTAACAGGCAATTTTGGCCTTGGAGTACAGAATGAAGGAGATCAAAGGCTAATAGAGTTTTGCCAAGAGAACACACTGGTCATAGCAAACATACTCTTCCAAAAATATAAGAGAAAACTCTACACATGGACATCACCAAATCAGATCAGATCAGATCAGATCAGTCGCTCAGTCGTGTCCGACTCTTTGCGACCCCATGAACCGCAGCACGCCAGGCCTCCCTGTCCATCACCAGCTCCCGGAGGTCACTCAGACTCGCATCCATCGAGTCAGTGATGCCATCCAGCCATCTCATCCTCTGTCGTCCCCTTCTCCTCCTGCCCTCAATCCCTCCCAGCATCAGAGTCTTCTCCAATGAGTCAACTCTTCGCATGAGGTGGCCAAAATACTGGAGTTTCAGCTTTAGCATCATTCCCTCCAAAGAAATCCCAGGATTGATCTCCTTCAGAATGGACTGGTTGGATCTTCTTGCAGTCCAAGGGACTCTCAAGAGTCTTCTCCAACACCACAGTTCAAAAGCATCAATTCTTCGGCGTTCAGCCTTCTTCACAGTCCAGCTCTCACATCCATACATGACCACAGGAAAGACCATAGCCTTGACTAGGCGAACCTTTGTTGGCAAAGTAATGTCTCTGCTTTTGAATATGCTATCTAGGTTGCTCATAACTTTCCTTCCAAGGAGTAAGCGTCTTTTAATTTCATGGCTGCAGTCACCATCTGCAGTGATTTTGGAGCCCAGAAAAACAAAGTCTGACACTGTTTCCACTGTTTCCCCATCTATTTCCCATGCAGTGATGGGACCAGATGCCATGATCTTCGTTTTCTGAATGTTGAGCTTTAAGCCAACCCTTTCACTCTCCACTTTCACTTTCATCAAGAGGCTTTTTAGCCCCTCTTCACTTTCTGCCATAAGAGTGGTGTCATCTGCATATCTGAGGTTATTGATATTTCTCCCGGCAATCTTGATTCCAACTTGTGTTTCTTCCAGTCCAGCATTTCTCATGATGTGCTCTGCATATAAGTTAAATAAACATGGTGACAATATGCAGCCTTGACGTACTCCTTTTCCTATTTGGAACCAGTCTGTTGTTTCATGACCAGTTCTAACTGTTGCTTCCTGACCTGCATACAGATTTCTCAACAGGCAGATCAGGTGGTCTGGTATTCCCATCTCTTTCAGAATTATCCATAGTTTATTGTGATCTACACAGTCAAAGGCTTTGGCATAGTCAATAAAGCAGAAATAGATGTTTTTCTGGAACTCTCTTGCTTTTTCCATGATCCAGCGGATGTTGGCAATTTGATCTCTGACCATCACCAAATGGTCAGCATCAAAAATCAGATTGGTTATATTCTTTGCTGCCAAAGATGGAGAATCTCATATAGTCAGCAAAAACAAGACTGGGAGCTGCCTACCTAAGATCATGTACTTCTTATTGCCAAATTAAAATGAAAATAGAAGAAAGCAGGGAAAACCACTACACCATTCAGGTATGACCTACATCAAATCCCTAACAATTATACAGTGGAAGTGAGAAATAGATTTAAAGGACTAGATCTGATAGACAGAGTGCCTGATGAACTATGGATGGAGGTTCATGACATTGTACAGGAGACAAGGAGCAAGACTATCCCCAAGAAAAAGAAATGCAAAAAAGCAAAATGGCTCTCTGGGGAGGCTTACAAATAGTTGTGAAAAGAAGGGAAGTAAAAGGCAAAGGATAAAAGGAAAGATGTGTCCAGTTAAAGGCAGAGTTCCAAAGACTAGCAAGGGAAGATAAGAAAGCCTTCCTCAGTGATCAGTGCAAAGAAATAGAGGAAAACAATAGAATGGGAAAGACTAGAGATCTCTTTAAGAAAATGAGAGACACAATGGGAATATTTCACACAAAGATGGGCTCAATAAAGGACAGAAATTGTATGGACCTAACAGAAGCAGAAGATATTAAGAAGAGGTGGCAAGAATACACAGAAGAACTGTAAAAAAAGATCTTCACAACCCAGATAATTATGATGGTGAGATCACTCACCTAGAGCCAGACATCCTGAAATATGAAGTCAAGTGGGCCTTAGAAAGCATCACAATGAACAAAGCTAGTGGAGGTGACAGAATTCCAGTTGAGCCATTTCAAATCCTAAAAGATGATGCTGTGAAAGTTCTGCACCCGATATGCCAGCAAATTTGAAAAAGTCAGGAGTGGTCACAAGACTGGAAAAGGTCAGTTTTCATTCCAATCCCAAAGAAAGGCCATACCAAAGAATGCTCAAACTACCACACAATTGTACTCATCTCACATGCTAGTCAACTAATGCTCAAAATTCTCCATGCCTGGCTTCAGCAATATGAAAACTATGAACTTCCAGATGTTCAAGCTGGTTTTAGAAAAGGCAGAGGAACCAGAGATCAAATTGCCAACATCTGCTGGATCATCGAAAAAGCAAGAGAATTCCAGAAAAACATCTATTTCTGCTTTGTTGACTATGCCAAAGCCTTTGACTGTGTGGGTCACAATAAACTGTGGAAAATTCTGAAAGAGTTGGGAATACCAGACCACCTGACCTGCCTCTTGAGAAATCTGTATGCAGGTCAGGGATTAACAGTTAGAACTGGACATAGAACAACAGACTGGTTCCAAATAGGAAAAGGAGTATGTCAAGGCTGTATATTGTCACCCTGCTTATTTAACTTATATGCAAAGTACATCATGAGAAATGCTGGGCTGGATGAAGCACAAGCTGGAATCAATATATCCTGGAAAAATATCAATAACCTCAGATATGCAGATGACACCACCCTTACGGCAGAAAGCAAAGAACTAAAGAGTCTCTTGATGAAAGTGAAAGAGAAGAGTGAAAAACTTAGTTTAAAGCTCAACATTCAGAAAACTAAGGTCATGGCATCTGGTCCCATCTCTTCATGGGAAATAGATGAGGAAAGAGTGGAAACAGTGGCAGACTTGTTTTTTGGAAGGAGGGGCTCCAAAATCACTTCAGATGGTGACTGCAGCCATGAAATTAAAAGATGCTTACTCCTTAGAAAAAAAGTTATGTCCAACCTACACAGCATATTAAAAAGCAGAGGCATTACTTTGCCAACAAAGGTCTGCTTTACAAGGCTATGTTGTTTCCAGTAGTCATGTATGGATGTGAAAGTTGTATTACAAAGAAAGCTGAGTGCCAACGAATTGAAGCTTTTGAACTGTGGTGTTGAAGAAGACTCTTGAGAGACCCTTGGACTTCAAGGAAATCAAACCAGTCCATTCTAAAGTAAATCAGTCCTGAATATTCATAGGAAGGACTGATGATGAAGCTAAACTCCAATACTTTGGCCACCTGATGTGAAGAGCTGACTCATTTGAAAAGACCCTGATGCTGGGAGAGATTGAGGACAGGAGGAGAAGGGGACAACAGAGGATGAGATTGTTGGATGGCATCACCAACTCAATGGGCATGAGTTTGAGTAAACTCTGAGGTTGGTGATGGACAGGGAGGCCTGACGTGTTACAGTCAATGGGTCCTAAAGAGTCAGACACGACTGAGGAAATGAACAGACTGATACAGACAGCTCATATAGCTCAATAAAAAACAAACAAACAAACAAACAAACTCAATCGAAAAATAGGTTGAAGACCTAAATAGATATTCAAAGAAGACATACAAATGGTCAGAAAGGCATGAAAAGATGCTCAACATTCCTAATTAGACAAGTTCAACCTAAAACTACAATGTCTTACTTCAAACTAGTCGGAATGGCCATCATCAAAAAGTCTACAAACAATAAATGCTAGAAAGAAGGTGGAGAAAAGGGAACAGACTTGCACTGCTGGTGGGAATGTAAATTGATACACCCACTATGGAAGATGGTATGGAGATTCCTTAAAAACTAAGAATAAAACCACCATATGACCCAGCAATCCCACTCCTAGACATATACCCTGAGGACATCAGAATTGAAGAAGCCACATGTATCCCAGTGTTCACTGCACAGTATTTACAATAGCTAGAAAGTGGAAGCAACCTAGATGTCCGTTGACAGATGAATGGATAAAGAAGTTGTGGTACATATACACAATGGAATATTACTCAGCCATAAAAAGGAACTCATCTGAGTCAGTTCTAATGAGGTGGATGATCCTAAAGCCTATTATACAGAGTGAAGTAAGTCAGAAAGAGAAAGATATATATTGTGTTCTACTGCACATATATGGAAATTAGAAAAATGGTACTGAAGAATTTATTTCCAGGGCAGTAATGGAGAAACAGACACAGAGAATAGACTCGTGGACACGGGGGAGGAGAGGGTGAGACTTATGGAGAGAGCAACAGGGAAATTCACACTCCCATATGCAAAATAGATAGCTATTTTCAAAAACAGTGAATTTGTTGTAGGGCTCAGGAAACTCAAACAGGGGCTCTATATCAACCTAGAGGGGTGGGATGGGGTGGTAGATGGGAGTCAAGTTCAAAAGAGAGCGGATATATGTATACCTTTGGCTAATTCATGTGGAGATTTGACATAAAACAACAAAATTTTGTAAAGCAATTATCCTTCAATAAAAAATAAAAAAAAATCTTTTTAATCAGACAAAAGATTAAAGAAAAAAAAAAAAGGACTGCAATGAGTGAATATTCACGTATCTATTGTCAACATTTTTTAGTTAAAACTTCAATGTTCCATAACTTGTCACAATAAAGTTCAGGTTCTGCCTAAGTTTGTATACCAAATTAGGCAAAAAACTTTCATTCTACAAATTTAAAAATTTAAAAGCAATTTTTATGATTGTTGATGTCTAATATATAAATGTTTAGAATAGGAATATTTGTCATTTATTTCAGAAAAACTTGTTTGTCTAAAGTTTTAAACTATGTTTGGCCCAGAAGATTGGTTTTCCTAATAATAATTGTCCCTTGAGTATGATTTGCCTGATCTATATACAGAGTCATTTCTATGTATGTTATGATAATATCTAATTATAATTTTCCTCACCCCAAAATGTAGTTTGAATTAAAAAAAATGAATTTAACAGTTATCTTGTTAATCTATTTCTTGAAATATCTGTTGACTGGAAAAAAAGCACAATCTAAAAGTTGAGAATTATGTTTTATTTGGTGGACAAAACTGAGGACTTATGTCCAGAAGACAGCCTCTCTGAAAGCTCTGAGAAACGTCTAAAGAGGTAAGGGAGGAGGCAGGACAGAGCTGAGTTTTTGTAACAAAAACCAAATAGTCAGCACTTCAAAAGATAACTGCTATTTAAAGAAAATCATGAGATGCAGGTTAGATCACTGGGGTTAGACCCTCTGTAGGCAAGATCCCCTAGGGAAGGACATGACAACCCACTCCAGTATTCTTGGCTGGATAATCCCATGGACGGAGGAGCCTGGTGGGCTGCGGTCCACAGAGAGTCAGACACAACTGCAGTGACTTAGCATGTACGCAAAGAAAATCAGGTATCTCAAATTGACTAACTCGGCATTTTCTAGTATCGGAAGATATGAGATTCTGGGCTCATTGAAATATTACTTTGACATGCACCTTAGATATCAAGGGCCAGTACCTGTTCTTCCTTATCCTGAATTTCTTGGAGTCCACCATTGGGAGTGGCTTGTTGGCAGCAACATCCTTTGTTTACAGATATAACAGGCAATATTTTTCATTCACATATTATTTCAGTTCTGAAATCACTATATTTTATAGCATGTCAAGTGTTTCTTGGTTTTAATGTGTTTAGGTGTATATATTATACCAACGCATTTCATCCCAACCTCAGTATCCTGAACCTTGAGAAGATTAAAGATACACTTAAATGTAGTGAGTTCACACATAAAGCAATTTCACCCACTCCTACCTGTCTGCCTTCAAACTGCTATGTTGAACTCTTCGTCCCTCTTGTGTAAAACACGGAAAGTCCAAAGCTTTCATTATCACATTCTCATATTTGCAAGTTCATATGGTCTAATGACAAAAGTTTCCTCTTATCTGAATCAAAGCTGTTCCATTTTCAGGCAGCTTTAATCTGAAACTCTCAAGTAAGCTTTCATATACTCCACACTCAGCTTCTTTCTCCTATTTCCTTTACCTCCTCTTCTACATTCTAATTGATGTTTGTATTTATTCTCAGACTTAGGGAAAGGGTAATGATTTATAGGAAACAAGCATATTGTTATGTGTTTGGGATAATTGTAATTTAACATCAGGACTACCTTTGTGTCAAATGTTGAAGTAATGACAAAGGATATTTTCAGATTTCTTCTAAAATACTCATGATTAGAGATCACTTTTCCTGTACTTCCTTGATGAAGATAGGGCTTCTTTCCATTAGAGTTTTCAGACTTGACTTTCGCAGAGTCTAGCTTCTGGGTGTCTACCTGATGCACACACTCACTCTTGCTCCCTTCCATGAGGTCCAACTCTGGACCATAATAAACTGCTTTGTGGGATTTAAGTTCTATCTGTCTCTCATAAAGTTTTCTTCTCTTTGCTCCCACAGGCCATTCCAATCTACAGATTTTTCAGACTTGGATTAAAAGTTACTTCTAACATTTTTAAAAGAATTCTATTTAGGAAGTTTTATCGAAAAGATCAATTAAAAGGGTTTAGAACATTTGGTCAGATTTAGTCAGTGTTGCTGGGTGTATCATTAGCTTGTTGATATGGCACAATAGGCCTAAATACCAAGGCTCAAGATGTAGTGAAAGTCAGCTCCGCCATCTTGGACCTAGTTGACTCTAACCAGTTTTTTTGTGGCTGTGCCATTTCTAACAAAATCCATTAATCTAACTAATTGTAATCCAATTTTAAAATCCTGATCATGCATAGCTCTTTTGTATTTTTCACACCTTTTTCTTTTTTTTTTTTTATACTGAAAACACACTTCATACTTTCATTTAGCAACCAAGAACTAACTTTTATATTAGAATTTTATAGATTGGTGAGCATAAATACCAGTGATAATTTCTAAAACCCGTGCTTTCTTAGAACATTTTAGAATGGCACCAAATATTATTAATTTATAGTTCCTTTTAATTTATCTTTTCGATAAAACTTCCTAAATAGAATTCTTTTGAAGTTCTTTTGACCTCTAGCTAACTTTGGCGTGCTTCAGAGGGCCCCTGAAACATCCCAAAGAGAGATATTAAACTGTGTTTATTTGGTTGGTTAAATGACATGAAAAAGATTATCAAATGAGTAATAAATCAACTCATGTTATAATGTATGGTAAAATTACTAATAAGATATCCTAGAAATTATATGGGGAAGGCAATGGCACCCCACCCCAGTACTTTTGTCTAGAAAATCCCATGGACGGAGGAGCCTGGTAGGCTACAGTCCATGGGGTCGCTGAGAGTCGGGCACGACTGAGTGACTTCGCTTGCACTTTTCACTCTCATGCATTGGAGAAGGGGATGGCAACCCACTTCAGTGTTCTTGCCTGGAGAATCCCGGGGACGGGGGAGCCTGGTGGGCTTCCGTCTGTGGGGTCGCACAGAGTCGGACACGACTGAAGCGACTTAGCAGCAGCAGAAATTATATGGAGTTCTTAACATTCTGATATGTCCTGGTATTCTAATAGAAAACCTGATGACTTCATAAAAGTTAACAAAAGGACTGAATGAAACAGCGAACATGCTTATAACTTTTATGGTTCCTATCTGAAAAATTACGGGTTTTCAGGGAGAAGGGAAAACCTTCCTCTCAAACGAATTATGACAATACTTTGGTAAAATTAAACGTTATAAACAAAACAATTATATTTTCTCTCTATCTGACTGCTCCCAAAATTGGAAATTCTTAGGTTTCCAGTAAGTTTATCAAATGAGTTAGGAAAGTTATCTCACAGGTACAAAAATCTCAAGAAATTTTTGAGACCTTAAAAAGGGAAGAATTCACCTAGATTTGTTAGGCAAAATCTGTGATAAGCCTTTGGTGTGAGTTTCCCAGCCCTGTTTTATTTTAAAAGTTCAGTCTGAGACTCTATAAATGTTTCAGCAAAATAAAAAGTCTATGATCAATTGTGGTTATATAAACCATCAGACCAAAATTAGTGAGAACAGACCTATTTTGCAAACAAGCTAGCCTTTATTTGGTTATATTTGATAAAAATGAAGGTACTTTAGGGAGAAAATGGAGAAGGCAATGGCAACCCACTCCAGTACTCTTGCCTGGAAAATCCCATGGACAGAGGAGTCTGGTGGGCTGCAGTCCATGGGGTCGCTAAGAGTTGGACATGACTGAGCAACTTAACTCACTCTCACTCTAACATTTTATTTTGCACTTCTAGTACCAATTAACATTGTTGTGACAGTGTCAGATAAACAGCAAAAGGACTCAGCCATACACACAGGTATATTCATTCTCTACTGAACTCCCCTCCCCTCTAGGCTGCCACATAACACTGAGCAGAGTTCCCTGTGCTATACAGTAGGACATTGTTGGTTACCCATTTTAAACATGGCGTTTTGATCCTAAGTTCCCTAACTATCTCCTGTACTCAATGTTCTGCCCTGGCAACCACAAGTTCATTTTCTAAGTCTGAGCCTGCTTTGTAAATAAGTCCATTCGTATCATTTCTTTTTAGATTTCACATATAAGGAACATCATACAACATTTCACCTTCTCTGATTTACTTCACTTAATATGACAATTTCTAAGTTCATCTATGTTGCTGAAATGGCATTATTTCACTCTTTTCAATGACTAATATTCATTGTATATATGTACCACATCTTTATTCATTTCTCCGTCAAGAAAATATTTCTTGTAACCTTAAAAATCCCCTTCCCAAAAAACACACACCTAACATATCTAAGTGATTTTCTGATTTGCACTTCACATGATATGGTAGCAGGAAGAGGAATTAGCAGCTTTTTTCTCCAAATAAGTTCCCAATGTGTAGGGTTTTTGTTGTTGTTGCTGTTAATACTATTGTTATCGTTTCCCTTTATTTAGGCTAGAGTTGATAAATGGCTAGTTTTACACTATCTTACCATATTCTGCTTACTCAGATCAGATCAGTCACTCAGTCGTGTCCGACTTTTGCGACCCAATGAATCTCAGCACGCCAGGCCTCCCTGTGCATCACCAACTCCTGGAGGTCACTCAGACTCACATCCATCGAGTCAGTGATGCCATCCAGCCATCTCATCCTCTGTCGTCCCCTTTTCCTCTTGCCCCCAATCCCTCCCAGCATCAGAGTCTTTTCCAATGAGTTAACTCTTCGCATGAGGTGGCCAAAGTACTGGAGTTTCAGCTTTAGCATCATTCCTTCCAAAGAAATCCCAGGGCTGATCTCCTTCAGAATGGACTGGTTGGATCTCCTTGCAGTCCAAGGGACTCTCGAGAGTCTCCTCCAAACCACAGTTCAAAAGCATCAATTCTTCGGCGCTCAGCCTTCTTCACAGTCCAACTCTCACATCCATACATGACCACAGGAAAAACCATAGACACTACTTAGCACTTAATGAGTCTTCTGGCTCACTGGAGCCACTTCCCAAGGAACAGAAACTCCAATACCATAGGAAAAGTCACATTTGACATTAAGTTTCATAGAAACAACTCTTAAAGAGGCACTAAGACTTTTAATTTTAATTTGATACCCCCAAAGAGGTTATGGAAAAACTAAAGAAAGCCTAGCTAAGATTGACATACAATTTTAACGACATCAATGGTAATATTTATACATTTTATATTTGGTTAAGTACTTTTTATGCAAATACAACAATACACTAATAAGATCAGTTCAGTTCAGTTGCTCAGCAGTTTCCAACTCTTGGTGACCCCATGGACTTCAGCAGGACAGGCCTCCCTGTCTATTACCAACTCCCAGAATTTACTCAAACTCATGCCCATTTAGGCAGTAATGACAGCCAAACGTTTCATCCTCTTTGTCCCCTTCTCCTCCTGTCCTCAATCTTTCCCAGGATCAGGGTCTTTTCAAATGAGTCAACTCTTTGCATCAGGTGGTCAAACCACTGGAGTTTCAGTCTCAAAATCAGTCCTTCCAATGAATGTTCAGGAATGATTTCCTTTAGGATGGACTGGTTGGGTCTCCTTGTAGTCCAAGGGACTCTCAAGAGTCTTCTCCAACACCACAGTTCAAAAGCATCAATTCTTCCGCACTCAGTTTTCTTTATAATCCAACTCTCATATCCATACATGACTAGTGGAAAAACTATAGCCTTGACTAGACAGACCTTTGTTGGCAAAGTAATATCTCTGCTTTTTAATATGCTGTCTAGGTTGGTCATAACTTTTCTTCCAAGGAGTAAGCATCTTTTAATTTCATGATGCAGTCACAATCTGCAGTAATTTTGGCCCCCCCCCCAAAATAAAGTCAGCCACTTTTTCCACTGTTTCCCCATCTACTTGCCATGAAGAGATGGGACCAGATGCCATGATCTTAGTTTTATGAATGTTGAGCTTTAAGCCAAGTTTTTCACTCTCCTCTTTCACTTTCATTAAAAGGCTGTTTAGATCCTCTTCACTTTCTGCCATAAGGGTGGTGCCATCTGCAGATCTGAGGTTATTGATATTTTTCCGAGCAACCTTGATTCCAGCTTGTGCTTCATCCAGCCCAGCATTTCTCATGATGTACTCTGTATATAAGTTAAATAAACAGGGTGACAATATACAGCCTTGACGTACTCCTTTTCCTATTTGGAACCAGTCTATTGTTCCATGTCCAGTTCTAGCTGTTGCTTCCTGACCAGTATACAGATTTCTCAAGAGGCAGATCAGGTGATCTGGGATTTCCATTTCTTTCAGAATTTTCCACAGTTTATTGTGATCCACATAGTCAAAGGCTTTGGCAAAGTCAATAAAGCAGAAATAGATGTTTTTCTGGAACTCCCTTACTTTTTCAATGATCCAGTGGATCTCTGGTTCCTCTGCCTCTTCTAAAATCAGCTTGAACATCTGGAAGTTCATGGTTCTCATATTGCTGAAGCCTGGCTTGAAGAATTTTGAGCATTAGTTGACTAGCATGTGAGATGAGTGCAAATGTGTGGTAGTTTCAGCATTCTTTGGCATTGCCTTTCTTTGGGATTGGAATGAAAACTGACTTTTTCCAGTCCTGTGGCCACTCCTGAGTTTTCCAAATTTGCTGGCATATTGGGTGCCTAACTTTCACAGCATCATCTTTCTGGATTTGAAATAGCTCAACTGGAATTCCATCACTTCCACTAGCTTTGTTCATAGTGATGCTTTGTAAGGCCCACTTGACTTCACATTCCAGGATATCTGGCTCTAGGTGAGTGATCACACCATCATGGTTATTTGGGTCATGAAGATGTTTGTACAGTTCTGTGTATTCTTGCCACCTCTTCTTAATATCTTCTGCTTCTGTTAGGTCCATAACATTTCTTTCCTTTATTAAGCCCATGTCTGCATGTAATGTTCCCTTGGTATCTCTAATTTTCTTGAAGAGATCTCAAGTCTTTCCCATTCTATTGTTTTCCTCTATTTCTTTGCACTGATCAGTAAGAAAGGCTTTCTTATCTCTCCTTGCTAGTCTTTGGAACTCTGCATTCAACTGGGTATATCTTTCCTTTTCTCATTTGCTTTTTGCCTCTCTTCTTTTCATAGCTACTTATAAGGTTTCTTCGGACAGCCATTTTGCTTTTTTGCATTTGTTTTTCTTGGGGATGGTCCTGATCCTTGTCTCCTGTACAATGTCATGAACCTCCATCCATAGTGCATCAGGCACTCTGTCTATCAGATCTAGTCCCTTTCTATTTCTCACTTTCACTGTATAACTGTTAGGGATTTGATTTAGGTCATGCCTGAACAATCTAGTGGTTTTCCCTGCTTTCTTTCTTTTATGTTTGAATTTGGCAATAAGGAGTTCATGATCTGAGCCACAGTCAGCTCCCAGTCTTGTTTTTGCTGACTGAATAGAGCTTTTCCATCTTTGGCTGCAAAGAATAGAATTTGGCTGCAAAGAATATAATTAAAAAGATCATGTCTAAATTACTTCTTAAGCTACCAAGATTATTCATCATTTGGAAAGGAAACTAGACTCATTTATACTTCTGCTTTGTACAAGTTTAAAACTATTAAAATGGGTTCATTTAAAGCCACCAAAATAGGTAAAGTGTTTAAGAGAACTACTAATTAGAAAAGTCACCTGCAGTGTAAATATCACATTGGATTATATCTTTCCTAAAAACAGCCAGTAATTCGCTCCTGCTTATCACATTAAATTTAAACTCCCTAGTTTAGTGTAACAGGTGCTCTCCTTATATTCTTCCTACTTTCTTCAACAAACTTAACTTCACACTACTTCCACACTTAGTTCTTTTACCTAACCATGTATTCGTCTTGAAATAAGATATTCATCACACAATTCCCCCAGATATCTTCCCCCTGAGTCCCTACAGCTAATTTTACTCTTTTATTTCCGGTCAAGATCTATGTCACTATATGTACTCACTTGTTTAGAACTTGCTAGGCTCACTTCAAATATGTATCTGCAGGTTTACCTCAACTATATTTTAAATTACTTAAACTTGTTTTCCCTCAAGTTTTAGTGCCTAGAAGAGGACTCTGTATACACAGAGTAGGCTGGCAGCACATTATATTGGTGATAATTTATTATGAAACCAAACATAAAACACTACCAATATAGTGGAGCTCTTAAACCTCACCAATGGAAAACAGTGATGTGACTTGTTGATATGTTATGCAGTAGCACACCATACCTTGCTTTATTTCTCTTTATTTACACATATATTTATTTGATTTCTGATATATATACAGAGATGCTTTTCTGTTGCCCTGAAAAGGCACTTATTAATATTTCAGTCATAACTCATGTATGTTTGTAAATAAATACATGCATATGTTTGTATACACACACACACACACATACTTAAATATAGAGGATTAAATTGACTTGCACATGATATTTGAAATATATGTGTGTTCATACATGTGTGTATGCCTACAGAATGTGTTAGATTGCAGGCACAATGTTTTGTTTCTTCCCAAGAAATTGAGTTTCTCTCTGTCGGCTTGGATCTGGGCCATTGCTTAGGGCAAAAAGATCGTAGTAACAAGCAAGATACAAGCCAAGTTATAAAAAGTAGTTTCACTTTAAGATTCCTTAATGTGCTGGAAATCTTTCTACCATCACATAAAGAAGCCTGAGCTGGCCTACTGCAGGATGAGACCATATGGAACAGAATCAAGTAAACCACCTGTGGCCCCAGAGACCAACAAGACTCAGAGTTTAAGTTAGGATATCCTACACAATTGAACCCCAGTGACTGTGGTGGCAGAACAGAAGGGACTCTCAAGTTAACTCATAAAATTATAACTAAATAAACAGCAATTTGTCAGGCCCTACTCTACGTGCTTTAAGTGTTTTTGTCTGGGCCGGGTTGTTAAGTCATGTCCAACTCTTTGCTACCTCATAGACTGTAGCCCACCAGGGTTCTCTGTCCATGAGATTTCCCAGGCAAAATTACTGGACTGGGTTGCCACTACCTACTCGAGGGGATCTTCCCAACCCAGTGATCGAAACCACACCTCCTTTGACTTCTGGATTGCCGGGCTGATTCTTTAAGACTGAGCCATCTGGGAAGCCCTATAGGCTTAAATTATGCAGCATCAGCTCTTGAAGCTTCACACCAACCCAGTGAAGTAGGCATTGATATTATGTATCATAAAACTTAGACAAAGAAATGTCTCATGATCACTAGATAGTTCACTTGCTCAGTCTTGTCTGACTCTTTGAGACCCCATGAATTGCAGCATGCCAGGCCTCCCTGTCCATCACCAACTCCCAGAGTTCACTGAGACTCATGCCATCAAGTCAGTGATGCCATCCAGCCATCTCATCCTCTGTCATCCCCTTTTCCTCCTGCCCCCAATCCCCCCCAGCATCAGAGTCTTTTCCAATGAGTCAACTCTTCACATGAGGTGGCCAAAGTACTGGAGTTTCAGCCTCGGCATCATGCTTCCAAAGAAATCCCAGGGCTGATCTCCTTCAGAATGGACTGGTTGGATCTCCTTGCAGTCCAAGGGACTCTCAACAATCTTCTTCAACACCACATTTCAAAAGGATCAAATTTTCGGCGCTCAGCTTTCTTCACAGTCCAACTCTCACATCCATCCACTGGAAAAACCATAGCTTTGACTAGATGGACCTTTGTTGGCAAAGTAATATCTCTGCTTTTCAATATGCTATTTAGGTTGGTGATAACATTTCTTCCAAGAAGTAAGTGTCTTAATTTCACGGTTGCAGTCACCATCTGCAGTGATTTTGGAGCCCAGAAAAATAAAGTCTGACACTGTTTCCACTGTTTCCCCATCTATTTCCCATGAAGTGATGGGACCAGATGCCATGATCATCATTTTCTGAATGTTAAGCTTTAAGCCAACTTTTTCACTCTCCACTTTCACTTTCATCAAGAGGTTTTTTAGTTCCTCTTCACTTTCTGCCATAAGGGTGGTATCATCTGCATATCTGAGGTTATTGATATTTCTCCCAGCAATCTTGATCCAGCTTGCGATTCTTCCAGTTCAGCGTTTCTCACAATGTACTCTACGTATAAGTTAAATAAGCAGGGTGACAATATACAGCCTTGACATACTCCTTGTCCTATTTGGAGCCACTCTGTTGTTCCACGACCAGTTCTAACTGTTGCTTCCTGACCTGTATACAGATTTCTCAAGAGGCAGGTCAGGTGGTCTGGTAGTCCCATCTCTTTCAGAATTTTCCACAGTTTATTGTAATCTACACAGTCAAAGGCTTTGGCATAGTCAATAAAGCAGAAATAGATGTTTTTCTAGAATTCTCTTGCTTTTTCCATGATCCAGTGGATGTTGGCAATTGATCTCTGGTTCCTCTGCCTTTTCAAAAACCGGCTTGAACATCTGGAAGTTCATGGTTCACATATTGTTGAAGCCTGGGTTGGAGAATTTTGAGCATTACTTTACTAGCGTGTGAGATGAGCGCAAATGTGTAGAGGTTTGAGCATTCTTTGGCATTGCCTTTCTTTGAAAATTGACCTTTTCCAGTCCTGTGGCTACTGCTGATTTTTCCAAATTTGCTGGCATATTGAGTGGAGCACTTTCACAGCATCATCTTTCAGGATTTGGAATAATTCAACTGGAATTCCATCACCTCCACTAGCTTTGTTCGTAGTGATGCTCTAAGGCCCACTTGACTTCACATTCCAGGATGTCTGGCTTTAAGTCAGTGATCACACCATGGTGATTATCTTGGTCATGAAGATCTTTTTGTACAGTTCACCTGTGTATTCCTGCAACCTCTTGATATCTTCTGCTTCTGTTAGGTCCATACGATTTCTGGCCTTTATCGAGACCATCTTTGCATGAAATATTCCCTTGGTATCTCTAATTTTCTTGAAGAGATCTCTAGAATTTCCCATTCTATTGTTTTCCTCTATTTCTTTGCATTCATCACTGAGGAAGTCTTTCTTATCTCTTCTTGCTATTCTTTGGAACTCTGCATTCAGATGCTTGTATCTTTACTTTTCTCCTTTGTTTTTCGCTTCTCTTCTTTTCACAGCTATTTGTAAGGCCTCCACAGACAGCCATTTTGCTTTTTTTGCGTTTCTTTTCCGTGGGGATGATCTTGATCCCCGTCTCCTGTACAATGTCACGAACCTCAGTCCATAGTTCATCAGGCACTCTATCTATCAGATCTAGGCCCTTAAATATATTTCTCACTTCTACTGTATAATCGTAAGGGATTTGATTTAGGTCATACCTGAATGGTCTAGTGGTTTTCCCTACTTTCTTCAATTTAAGTCTGAATTTTGCAATAAAAAGTTCATGATCTGAGCCACAGTCAGCTCCTGGTCTTGTTTTTGCTGACTGTATAGAGCTTCTCCATCTTTGGCTGCAAAAAATATAATCAATCTGATTTTGCTGCTGATCATCTGGTGATGTCCATGTGTAGAGTCTTCTCTTGTGTTGTTGGAAGAAGGTGTTTGCTATGAGCAGTGCATTTTCTTGGCAAAACTCTATTAGTCTTTGCCCTGCTTCATTCCAGATTCCAAGGCCAAATTTGCCTGCTACTCCAGGTGTTTCTGGACTTCCTACTTTTGCATTCCAGTCCCCTATAATGAAAAGGACATCTTTTTGGGGTGTTATTTCTAAAAGGTCTTGTATGTCTTCATAGAACCATTCAACTTCAGCTTCTTCAGCATTACTGGTTTGGGTATAGGCTTGGATTACTGTGACATTGAATGGTTTGCCTTGGAGACGAACAGAAATCATTCTGTTGTTTTTGAGATTGCATCCAAGTACTGCATTTCAGACTCTTTTGTTGACCATGATGGCTACTCCATTTCTTTTGAGGGATTCCTGCCCACAATAGTAGATATAATCGTCATCTGAGTTAAATTCACCCATTCCAGTCCATTTCAGTTCACTGATTCCTAGAATGTCGATGTTCACACTTGCCATCTCCGGTTTGACCATTTCCAATTTGCCTTTATTCATGGACCTGACATTCCAGGTTCCTATGCAATATTGCTCTTTACAGCATCAGACCTTGCTTTTATCACCAGTCACATCCACAGGTGGGTAATCTTTTTGCTTTAGGCCCCATCCCTTCATTCTTTCTGAACTTATTTCTCCATTGATCTCCAGTAGCCTATTGGGCACCTACTGATCTGGGGAGTTCCTCTTTCAGTATCCTATCATTTTGCCTTTTCATACTCTTCATGGGGTTCTCAATGCAAGAATACTGAAGTGGTTGTCCACTCCCTTCTTCAGTGGACCACATTGTGTTGGCCCTCTCCACCATGACCTGCCTGTCTTGGGTGGCCCCACAGGCATGGTTTAGTTTCATTGAATTAGACAAGGCTGTGTTCTTAGTGTGATTAGATTGACTAGTTGTCTTTGTGGTTTCAGTGTGGAGCCAAGAGGAGTTATCCCACATCCAAGGTCAGGGGCAGCGGCTAAGAGTGCCAGGCTGTGACAGCACAGGAATGGCCGAGAGGAGCTACCCCATGTCCAAGGTCAGGGGCAGCGGCCGGAAGTGCCAGGCTGCGACAGCACAGGAGCAGCCAAGAAGAGCTACCCCACGTCCGAGGTCAGGGACAGCGGCTGGGAGGAGCTACCTCCCGGCCAAGGCCAGGGGCCGCGGCCAGGAGGAGCAACCCCACGTCTAAGGAGCGATGGCTGCGTGGGCACAGGAGGGCCTACAGGAGCTCTTCCACGTTCAAGTCAGGAGGGGTGGCAGTGAGGAGATACCCCTTGTCCAAGGTAAGAGAAATCCAAGTAAGACAGTAGGTGTTGCAAGAGGGCATCAGAGGGCAGACACACTGAAACCATCATCACAGATCGCTAGATAGTATGTGGTTAAAAAAAAAGGAGGGTGGGGGGGGACCCAAACTCTGGCAATCTATTCTCTTCATGTGGATACCTAACATCTTCTTCCCTGCGTGATGGACTGAGCTGCAAATTATGTATGAAGGGTCAGCTTGCAAGCTCAAGCTCTAACTACTTGATTTCTTAAATTGAGAGTTAAAAGCAATAAAGTCTGATATGGGTTTAAGTCTTCCATTTTAACCTTTGAGTATCTGAATAAAGCTATCCAAAAAGATAGTTACCAAAAGTTAGATATTCCTCTGATTCATTTTCAGTTTTTAAAGGCAGTAAGTAGTGGCCAAAACATATCCCACATCTGTAGTATGATTGCTACCCCAATAATTTTGTGAGAAAAGCCTGGATGTCCCCAAAGGAAATTAAGGCTTTAAGGTGATAAACAATTTGTTATGTGCCTCTGTTGGGAGGTAGATTTTTTTGTCTTCCTTCTCTTACATCATATGTCTATCATCTGAGCACGCATGTGTGCTCAGTCACTCAGTCATGACAGACTCTGTGATCCCGTGGACTGCAGCCTGATAGGTTCCTGTTGATGGAATTTTCCAGGCAAGAATCCTGGAGCAGGTTGCCATGCATGTCCTGCGTTGGAAGACAGATATATATATATATATATATATATATATATATATATATCTTTACCACTGAGCCACCCGGGAAGCCTCCTGCGTTGGAAGACAGATATATATATATATGTATCTTTACCACTGAGCCACCCGGGAAGCCTCATCTGAGCATAGGAACCAATGAAAACACTCCTTTAATGTTGGAACTCCCAGCAAGTCCCACTCCCCCATCCACTTCTCTCTTCTATTTCTTAAGTTTAGAGGCACAGATATATGACTAATATTTTCATGATTATCTGTAACCTCAGGGAAAAACACAAAGTATGACATTCATCGAGAATATTGGTAAGTAAATTCATGTCGATTTAAATTTCTCTTCTTCCTTCATAGATTAAGCTACTTGCCTCCAAGCAATACTGCTTCTAATTATATTAATAAGTGATCAAATTAAATTCCTAGATATTAGCACTGGAAATTGACTTTTCTTGTTGGCAATCAGTGAAATATATATAACTTATTTGGCCCTAATTTTCTAGAATTTCTTGAAAATGACCTCTAGCTCTTAGTGTAAATTAATTTTATAAAATACTTTTACACTTGAAGAACAGGATTGAGACCTCTAGGTCAAGGATAAAAGAACATTAAACTTTTAACATTTAAAATTTTCTTTTCTATCTGTGATTATTTGAACTTATAAATAAATGGATTTTTATGAGTAAAATATATATTGTATTTTGCTTTTAATATAGTTAACTAAAGGCAGTTTAAGTAGGGAACATAAAAGAAACCTATTAAGGATAAATTAAAGTAGGTTTCAAGTGATGAAGCCTAGTGGTATTTTATTTTGAAATAGCAGTAGTTGTAGTTTACAACTTAATCAATTTAATCAACAGATTTAATGAGAACACACTTCTTAAAAATACATGGGAAACAACTATAGCATAAGGTAGTATTTGAAATGTGTTAAGTGAGAAACAAAGCAAGTGAAACAGGAAAGACATACAAAATAAGTGAAACAGGATGACAGAGATAAGAGGGACATGAGAATTGAAGAATTGAAGGAAGAAGTTGAGTTGTAGAGTGGATTGCATAGCATGGAAAGAAAAAGTAATTCGGATAAAAGAAAGAGCATCACTATGGTACAAAATTTTTGGTAGAGTACTCTTGCCTGGAAAATCCCATGGATGGAGGAGCCTGGTAGGCTGCAGTCCATGGGGTGGCTAAGAGTCGGACACGACTGAGCAACTTCACTTTCACTTTTTCACTTTGATGCAATGGAGAAGGAAATGGCAACCCACTCCAGTGTTCTTGCCGGGAGAATCCCAGGGACGGGGGAGCCTGATGGGCTGACACCTATGGGGTGACATAGAGTTGGACACGACTGAAGTGACCTAGCATTAGTAGCAATAAGACAATGTTTATTGTGGGTGTACCTGGAGATTTCCAAATATTTCCTTCAAGTATCTGCTAGATCTAGGAAATGGAATGGCTACCAGTGTGTGTGTATCTAAATATGTTGGTGCATGTACCTTGCATAGAAATCATGGCTGATCCATAAAAAAATATCTAAGGACAGTAAACAGCAGTACTGCTTTCTCCTGTGGATAAAATTTGGGACTGTGTGGGAGTTAAGCTTCTTTTATGCTGATTATAAACATTTTAACAACTGACACTGAGCAGATGAGAAATTTTTGTGTCAATTAATATATTTTGAGTAAGGTCTAAGAGGAACTGAGGTCTATCCTTAAGCCAATTTTAAAGATGAATTCTAAGGAAACACCAGAAACACAGGGTCAATGAGGCTATGCTTAAATTATCTTACAGGAAATCTCCTATAACCATTTAGTCAAAAGGCTAATGTGGTAATTGCCAGCAAATTTATCCATTCATTAAACTGTCATCTCTAATGGCTTAAACTTGTAAACACCTCATATGCCAAAGTTACAAATATGTTTTTAATTTTAAAATTTTATGACTCAAATAATAAATGTCTTTATTTTGCTTTTCTCACATTTAGTTTGAATAATGGGAAGTACTTAATGTATTCCACTTTATCATTGTTGTGACAGCAGATTCTTTTTGGAATAGTGGTAAAGGAAAATACCTTTTTTCTCTCTTTTCTATTTTAATGATGCTGTCATTTAATAGTAATGCTTACAGGATAAAACAATTTATAATATTTATTACATTAATGCTATATATGACAATTACAATTGCAAACTAGTGCATCAGTTCAGTCATTCAGACGTGTCTGACTATTTGTGACCCCATGAACCACAGCACGCCAGGCCCCCCTGTCCATCACAAACTCCTGGAGCCCAAACCCACGTCCATTGAGTGGGTGATGCTATCCAACCATCTCATCCTCTGTCGTCCCCTTCTCCTCCTGCCCTCAATCTTTCACAGCATCAGGGTCTTTTCAAATGAGTCAGCTCTTCACATCAGGTGGCCAAAGTATTGGAGTTTCAGCTTCAACATCAGTCCTTCCAAAGAACACCCAGGACTGATCTCTTTAGGATGGACTGGTTGGATGTCCTTGCAGTCCAAGTGACTCTCAAGAGTCTTCTTCAACACCAGAGTTCAAAAACATCAATTTTTCGGCACTCAGCTTTCTTTATAGTCCAACTCTCATATCCATACGTGATCACTGGAAAAACCATAGCCTTGACTAGATGGACGTTTTTAGGCAAAATAATGTCTCTGCTGCCTTGGAGTACAGTACAGAATGAAGCAGGGCAAAGGCTAATAGAGTTTTGCCAAGAGAATGCACTGGTCACAGCAAATGCCCTTTTCCAACAACACAAGAGAAGACTCTACACATGGACGTCACCAGATGGTCGACACCAAAATCAGATTGATTATATCTTTGCAGCCAAAGATGGAGAAAGTCTATACAGTCAGCAAAAACAAGACCAGGAGCTGACTGTGGCTCAGATCATGAATGCCTTATTGTCAGATTCAGACTGAAATTGAAGAAAGTGGGGAAAACCACTAGACCATTCAGGTATGACCTAAATCAAATCCCTTATGCAGGGACTAGATCTGATAGACAGAGTGCCTGATGAACTATGGATGGAGGTTCGTGACATTGTACAGGAGACAGGAATCAAGATCATCCCTCTTACACTTATAAAAACTATTATTCACCAAAGTATAAATTAAATGTAGTAAAATATACAGATATTGCCAGTACATCTAAAACACAAAAAACATGTGCCCACACTTCTCTCAAGCTAGACTATTTCCATAATCCGAGAAATAGTTTTCTTGCCACTGTCCAGACAATTCCTTCTTACTCTCCACTGCCAAGTCCATGAGTCAACCAGTGTTTTATCTTTTTCTACAGATAACTGTTTTCTGTTTTAGAATTTGATTCAAATGAGATTAAAAAGTATGTACTATCTTTTAACTAATGCTCAAAATTCTCCAAGCCAGGCTTCAGCAATATGTGAACCGTGAACTTTCTGATGTTCAAGCTGGATTTAGAAAAGGCAGAGGAACCAGAGATCAAATTGCCAACATCCGCTGGATTATCGAAAAAGCAAGAGAGTTCCAGAAAAACATCTATTTCTGCTTTATTGACTATGCCAAAGCCTTTGACTGTGTGGATCACAATAAACTCTGGAAAATTCTGAGAGAGATGGGAATACCAGACCACCTGATCTGCCTCTTGAGAAATCTGTATGCAGGTCAGGAAGCAACAGTTAGAACTGGTCATGGAACAACAGACTGGTTCCAAATAGGAAAAGGAGTACGTCAAGGCTGTATATTGTCACCATGTTTATTTAACTTATATGCAGAGTACATCATGAGAAATGCTGGACTGGAGGAAACACAAGCTGGAATCAAGATTGCCGGGAGAAATATCAATAACCTCAGATATGCAGATGATACCACCCTTATGGCAGAAAGTGAAGAGGAACTAAAAAGCCTCTTGATGAAAGTGAAAGTGGAGAGTGAAAAGGTTGGCTTAAAGCTCAACATTCAGAAAACGAAGATCATGGCATCTGGTCCCATCACTACATGGGAAATAGATGGAGAAACAGTGGGAACAGTGTCAGACTTTATTTTTCTGGGCTCCAAAATCACTGCAGATGGTGACTGCAGCCATGAAATTAAAAGACGCTTACTCCTTGGAAGGAAGGTTATGACCAACCTAGATAACATATTCAAAAGCAGAGACATCACTTTGCCAACAAAGGTTCGCCTAGTCAAGGCTATGGTCTTTCCTGTGGTCATGTATGGATGTGAGAGCTGGACTGTGAAGAAGGCTGAGCGCCGAAGAATTGATGCTTTTGAACTGTGGTGTTGGAGAAGACTCTTGAGGGTCCCTTGGACTGCAAGGAGATCCAGCCGGTCCATTCTGAAGGAGATCAGACCTGGGATTTCTTTGGAGGGAATGATGCTCAAGCTGAAACTCCAGTATTTTGGCCACCTCATGCGAAGAGTTGACTCATTGGAGAAGACTCTGATGCTGGGAGGGATTGAGGGCAGGAGGAGAAGGGGACAACAGAGGATGAGATGGCTGGATGGCATCACTGACTCGATGAATGTGGGTCTGAGTGACCTCCGAGAACTGGTGATGGATAGGGAGGCCTGGCGTGCTGCGGTTTATGGGGTCGCAAAGAGTCGGACACGACTGAGCGACTGATCTGATCTGATCTTTTAACTAGTTACTCATGCTTAAAGCTATGTTTTTGAGGTTAATCCTTATTGTTTGAGGTTAATGCTTATTTTTTGTATCTACAGAGTATTTCTTTTCCTTAATGAATAGTATTCCAATGTATGAATAAATCACAATGTTTTAATCCATGTTGTTGTTGATAGACATTTTGTTTCCAGTACTTCTTTTTATAGACTTAATTTTCATATCTCTTGGGCAATACAAAAAAGAAAAATTGCTGCCTCATAAGTTAGGTATTTTCTTAACTCTTATTAGCAGTTGTAAAATGTCTGGTGTCATTTTATCACTTTATACATCCAGCAGCATATGTAGACTATTCTGTGTCTGTCAATATTTGATATTATCAGTTTTTTTTTCTTTTACCTACTCTATTAGATGTAGTAGTATCTCATTGTGATTTCAGTTTTAATTTCCTTAGAGTAAGATTACATAATCATAAAATTATTAGCATATGTGTATTTTCCTGTGGGAATTCATATTCATTTATTCTGCCCATTTTCCTGTGCAATTTGTCCTCTTTATATTAGTTTTGTGTTGTTTATATAATATAAATAAAACTTTTCCACCAAACATATATATTATGAATATACTATCCCATTCATTACTTGTGTTTTCATTTTAATTAATGTATATTTTTCAATAGACTTTTTTTAATATAAATTTATTTACTTTAATTTGAGGCTAATTACTTTACAATAGCATTTTAGGGAGAAAATCACTCAGAATGTATAGTAAGTTTCCATATATCCACATGTCCCCTATTATTAATATCCTCCACTAGTGTGGTGCATGTATTATAATTGATGAAATTATCCTGATACATTATTATTAAGTAAAGTTCAAAATTTCCATTTGGGATCACTCTTCATGTGGTACAGGTATATGGGTTTCAACAAATGCTTAATGCCATATATCCACCATTATACTATAGTACAGACCTGCTTCACAATCCAAAAAAATGCCCTCTGTGCCACATATTTATCTCCCCTTCTCCCACCAGACAACTGGCAATCATTGATATTTTAGGCATGACTTTACAGCTTTATGTTTAGAATCAGTTTGTTGATCCCCACAAAGTGCCTTGTCAGGATTCTGATTGAGATTGGGTGTGATATAGATCAAGTTGCAAAGAAGTGACATCATGTTAATAACAATATTGACCCTTTATGTCCATGAGCATGGAACCTCTTTCCATTTATTTATATTTTCTTTGATTTCTTTCATTAGAGTTTTATAGTTTTCCTCATATAGATTTTATGCATATTTTATTGACTTTATATCTAAGTATTTAATTTTTTCACGGTGGTAACACAAATGATGAAATGTCTCAAGCCCCTCATTCAAGGCCAGAGTGATTATGGCAAACTGTTTATCTATAAAGCTGAAATGTCTAAAATAACTACATTTAGAAGAGATTTTAAAATAATATATTAGAAAAGTTAAAAATCTAAAAATTTACTGTCTATAGCATCATTGCTGAAAAGACAATTTCTTGAATTTTGTATCATGAAAATCCAAATTTCAATATATTCAAGCCATAGAAAGATTGCTCTGTTTTGAAATTAACACAAACTAATAGGTTATTTAAGTCCTCTTCTTTATAGCTTCTATACTTGAATTTTATTAGTCAAATCTTCATCAAAAGCACCCATAACAGAAATAAGGCAATGGTTGATAAAACAGTAAATTATATGAGAAAGCACAAATGGATGTTAAATGAGGTCTAAGACTTTAAATGGCACTGAGATGTAAATATTGAAAAAAATGACTGCTTCAATAATTGGGTTTTCTGAGGCTATTTATGAAAGTTACAGTCATGTCTTTGAATAGCTACAGGGACAATATCAGAGTGGCATTTATGAGTCAATGTGGAAACAGCAGAGATGAGAACCCACATGAACATTTTCCTCTGGTTTTCAGGGTGTTATGATAAAGTTGTAGTTCCTTTTGTTTTACCTTTATTTAAAATCTGTCATTTCTTATTTTACTTTAAGCTTCACCATTTTCTCCTCGGCCTCCTGCCTTCTATGCACATTTGTCTCTATACTTAGTCACTAGCAGTTCTACATTTTGAGCTTAACAAAAGAGATAGGCAAAGCCCTTACCTGAAAGTAGTTTTGGTTAAAATTGGAGGTAAGTGTTAACAATAGCAGCTTGCACAAGGTGTGAATGGAACAAGAAGAAGTAGAGCTAACTTCCAGAAACATACAGATAAGGCATCATCTTTCAAAGCAGGGTCCTTTGAAGGAAGTTAGGGAGAAAGAAGGATGGCAATATTACACCATTAAGGAATGAAAATAAAGGCATAGAAACATGGGCAGTCATTGGTAATAGCAAGCAGCTTGGTGCACTAGAGGATTTGGAGTAGTTGAGAAAGAAAAATTTCTAGATAACAGAAAGCACTCTGCTAAGAAGATTTCAGTTCACTGTAAAAGCTTTTGAACACAAGATTGACAGAAAGTGGATTATCTTAATAAAACTGGTGTAAGTTTAGGGTATTAAATTTGGAAGTCAGCAAGAGAGACATATGGAGAAAAAGAAAAGCAAAAGACCAATTAGGAAAGTATGACTGTATCTAGGCAGGAAGAGAAACTAAGGTTTTACCTTCTCAAATGCACTTGTTTATTTCAGATGCTGTAATGTTGATTATTTACTATAATGATCTATTCAGATTTATTTATAAGAGATTTATATCTAATAATAGATTTATATCTAACAATTTAAGTGAAAAGTCTCTGGTACATTTTGGGAAAACAAAGCAATTAGGACATGGTTCCTGACTTCGAATACCTCATGGTATCATGGAATATAAATTGGAAAAGAGATAGGTATTATACAAAACCTGGGATTTTAACAAAGATAAAGGTCAATTAAAAGGGACACATCATTGTTCAGGATTAAAGACTTACAGAGTCTCTTCAAGAGACAACTGAAATTTTGAAGTCTACTTCTGAAATATAATTTGGTTCACCCTCAGACTATCATTTTGTCTAATTTTGAATACCACTCCCTTTGCTTCAAAAAATTTAATGGCACTGATTCTATTATAATCTATATTAAGTAATTATGCAAAATAATGGATATGCATTAGACTGCATATAATCAATGGAAAATACTGCTTTGTTTTGAAGTCTTTAGAAAAAATATTTCTGTATCTCTAATCATTTGTTTTCTTAGTTTAATACACACCATCTCAGCTTTTCTTGAGAGAGGTTAAAAATTATATATATACACACACACAAACACACATATATTTAACATTCGGAGAAGGCAATGGCAACACACTCCAGTACTCTTGCCTGGAAAATCCCATGGACAGAGGAACCTGGTAGGCTGAAGTCCAAGGGGTCAAGAAGAGTTGGACACGACTGAGTGACGTCACTTTCACTTTTCACTTTCATGCATTGGAGAAGGAAATGGCAACCCACTCCAGTGTTCTTGCCTGGAGAATCCCAGGGACGGGGGAGCCTGGTGGGCTGCCGTCTATGAGATCACACAGAGTTGGACACGACTGAAATAACTTAGCAGCAGCAGCAGCAGCAGCATTTAACATTATTATAGCAATATAAAACCAAAAGAGAGTATGGAAAATATCAGAGGATAAACACAAATTGTCCAAAGAACAAAAAGTATAACAGAGTCCACTGCTGTGTCTTGCTAATAATAGATGGTTACCAAGGCAAACCATTCAATATCACAGTAATCAAAGTTTATGCCCAAACCAGTAATGCTGAAGAAGCTAAAGTTGAACAGTTCTATGAAGACCTACACGACCTTTTAGAACTAGCACCCAAAAAAGATGTCCTTTTCATTATAGGGGACTGGAATGCAAAAGTAGGAAGTCAATAAACACCTGGAGTAACAGGCAAATTTGGCCTTGGAATCTGGAATGAAGCAGGGCAAAGACTAATAGAGTTTTGCCAAGAAAATGCACTGGTCATAGCAAACACCCTCTTTCAACAACACAAGAGAAAACTCTACACATGGACATCACCAGATGATCAGCACAGAAATCAGATTGATTATATTTTTTGCAGCCAAAGATTGAGAAGCTCTATACAGTCAACAAAAACAAGACCAGGAGCTGACTGTGGCTCAGACCATGAAGTCCTTATTGCAAAATTCAGACTTAAATTGAAGAAAGTAGGGAAAACCACTAGACCATTCAGGTATGACCTAAATCAAATCCCTTGTGAGTATACAGTGGAAGTGAGAAATAGATTTAAGGGCCTAGATCTGATAGATAGAGTGTCTGATGAACTATGGACTGAGGTTAGTGACATTGTACAGGAGACAGGGATCAAGACCATCCCCATGGAAAAGAAATGCAAAAAAGCAAAATGGCTGTCTGGGGAGGCCTTACAAATAGCTGTGAAAAGAAGAGAAGCGAAAAGCAAAGGAGAAAAGAAAGGATACAAGCATCTGAATGCAGAGTTCCAAAGAATAGCAAGAAGAGATAAGAAAGCCTTCCTCAGCGATCAATGAAAAGAAATAGAGGAAAACAATAGAATGGGAAAGACTAGGGATCTCTTCAAGAAAATTAGAAATACCAAGGGAACACGTCATGCAAAGATGAGCTCGATAAAGGACAGAAATGGTATGGACATGACAGAAGCAGAAGATATTAAGAGGTGCCAAGAATACACAGAAGAACTGTACAAAAAAGATCTTCATGACCCAGATAATCACGATGGTGTGATCACTGACCTACAGCCAGACATCCTGGAAAGTGAAGTCAAGTGGGTCTTAGGAAGCATCACTATGAACAAACTAGTGGAGGTGATGGAATTTCAGCTGATCTATTTCAAATCCTGAAACATGTTGCTGTGAAAGTGCTGCACTCAATATGCCAGCAAATTTGGAAAACTCAGCAATGACCACAGGACTGGAAAAGGCCAGTTTTCATCCCAATCCCAAAGAAAGGCAATGCCAAAGAATGCTCAAACTACCGCACAATTGCACTCATCTCACACGCTAGTAAAGTAATGCTCAAAATTCTCCAAGTCAGGCTTCAGCAATATATGAACCATGAACTTCCTGATGTTCAAGCTGATTTTAGAAAAGGCAGAGGAACCAGAGATCAAATGGCCAACATTCGCTGGATCATGGAAAAAGCAAGAGAGTTCCAGAAAAACATCTATTTCTGCTTTATTGACTATGCTAAAACCTTTGACTGTGTGGATCACAATCAACTGTGGAAAATTCTGAAAGAGATGGGAATACCAGACCACTTGATCTGCCTCTTGAGAAATCTGTATGCAGGTCAGGAAGCAACAGTTAGAACTGGACATGAAACAACAGACTGGTTCCAAATAGGAAAAGGAGTACGTCAAGGCTGTATATTGTCACCCTGCTTATTTAAATTCTATGCAGAGTACATCATGAGAAACACTGGACTGGAAGAAACACAAGCTGGATTCAAGATTGCTGGGAGAAATACCAATAACCTCAGAAATACAGATGACACCACCCTTATAGCAGAAAGTGAAGAGGAACTAAAAAGCCTCTTGATCAAAGTGAAAGTGAAGAGTGAAAACGTTGGCTTAAAGCTCAACATTCAGAAAACGAAGATCATGGCATCTGGTCCCATCGCTTCATGGCAAATAGATGGGGAAACAGTGGAAACTCTCAGACTTTATTTTTTTGGCTCCAAAATCACTGCAGATGGTGACTCCAGCCATGAAATTAAAAGATGCTTACTCCTTGGAAGGAAAGTTATGACCAACATAGATAGCATATTCAAAAGCAGAGACATTACTTTGCCAACTTCTTTGCTTTGGTAATTCCGTTTGTCTAGTCAAGGCTATGGTTTTTCCTGTGGTCATGTATGGATGTGAGAGTTGGACAGTGAAGAAGGCTGAGCACCGAAGAATTGATGCTTTTGAAGTGCGGTGTTGGAGAAGACTCTTGAGAGTCCCTTGGACTGCAAGAAGATCCAACCAGTCCATTCTGAAGGAGATCAGCCCTGGGATTTCTTTGGAAGGAATGATGCTAAAGCTGAAAATCCAGTATTTTGGCCACCTCATGCGAAGAGTTGACTCATTGGA
Source organism: Tragelaphus eurycerus (assembly GCA_935064755.1). Lineage (NCBI taxonomy): Eukaryota > Metazoa > Chordata > Mammalia > Artiodactyla > Bovidae > Tragelaphus > Tragelaphus eurycerus. The sequence goes on from CAKXYN010000321.1 coordinate 439,356, forward strand.
GAAGACTCTGATGCTGGGAGGGATTGAGGGCAGGAGGAGAAGGGGACGACAGAGGATGAGATGGCTGGATGGCATCACTGACTCGATGGATGCGAGTCTGAGTGACCTCCGGGAGCTTGTGATGGACAGGGAGGCCTGGCGTGCTGCAGTTCATGGGGTCGCAAAGAGTCGGACACGACTGAGCGACTGATCTGATCTGATCTGAGCGACTGAACTGAACTCACTAAGAGGAATATTGGAACCAATACAATCTCAGATATTCCACAATTATTTCCTCTGCTATATTCTTCATTAAAATGCATTTCTTCAGCATATTTGAGGGGGGAAAAAAAGTAAACTTTTATCCAGTTAATGTTACGCTATTATCATTAACCAAGTTGATTAGAAAACTGCAAATATAATTATTCTGGCCATTTATAGAAAACATTTCCCAACAAGGAGCAATATTATTTAAATTGATGCACCTTTCATCAATAAGTGTCCAACTTATGATCACTTAAGGAGTAAATCTTTCTCAGGTATCTGTAGCATGGAGATTTGTATTAATCTGAATACTTTTGGTTTTTAAATTGTGAACTCTGCAAATAAAGTAACAGACAACACAGTGTTTTTCTCTTGGCTCTTGCCTTAATCATACTTACAATATTGTATTAATACTTTTTATCATTTAAAAATTCATTCTGAATTTTTCTAGTTAGTTTGTTGTGTAACTTTTCCTTTCCTTTCAAGTGCCGATTTTTTTATTTAGTATTTTATTTTTTGTTCATATTTTGGAAAGTTGTCTCAAATAAACTGCCCTCTAACTCCAGGTTTAACTTTGTGTATCAAAGTATATACGTTAAGTGAATAACATTTTTAAAATTACCACTGACAGTGTCTCGTAAGATATATTTTATCATGGGATTTACATAATTTATTGTCCTATTTCAGTGATCTCTTACAAAAACAAGTTAAACATTTTAGGAGATTTGATCAGCTTGACAAAATATCTCCTGAAATTTAACTTTCCTTGAAGGTTCCATACTTTGAGTCTTAGTATTCTACCTTTTTATTCACAGCTTTAAAATGCAGCACAAATATTCAGTTAAATCATTCTTTTGGAGTTCACTGCAAACCTGTGATCAATAGTGTTCAACAGCACATTCAATCTCAAGCCTCATTAAATGGACCCTCTGCCTCACAGTGACAGTGCAATATGGTAGTACTCTGTTAATGTATTTATACACAAAATATACATCAACTTCAAATGCATCTAGTGGTATGGGGAACTTTATTCAATAACAGCCCAATATAAATTCTATGGAGTTAAGCTATTAATTTTCCCCCAACTTTATGGGAGAGTCAATAACCAAATGTCTTAAAGGAAAAAGCTAATACTGATACTATATTGCTCTGCTTAATCTAAGTGGTTCTGCTTTAACCAATGTTCATCAATATGAACCTGAAAAATACTGAAAAGCAAAAAAATAATACATGAAGAAAAACTTCAAAGTCCAACAAAAAGTGAAAAAAAAAAAGCTAACTTTTTTGGTAGACCTAAGCTTTTGTGCCTTGAGCCATTACTTTCAATTATTAAACAGAAGTATCATGTTCAGGATTAACAAAATAATATGAGATGGTTTTACTTTTAAAAAAAATGGTAATATGGAAAAAAATCTTTCACAGTAATGCCAGAAATCAAAGAGTTATGCTTTGAAATGTTAGCAAAGATATGCCTTATTAAAAATAAAACCAATTCTAAGTCTATACATATAAAACAGTACAGCAAAGTTGTGTCTGGCAATTAAGTTGAATACCTTGGAAAAATCAAACTCAGTATTACATGAAATATTTTCAATGATAGAGGCATTGCTTCCATTATCATCTCTGCATGCTGCATAATTTATAATTTCACCTTTATGTTTGTGGTCAATATGATCTGCTTAAAGGACTGGAAGTTCTAATATTCCATACAGCAGCTACACAGTTTTGTAAAAAATCAATGCCACTAGCATTCAGGTCAAGTTGGAGCACAGAGTTCACGCTTTGATCACCCTCTCTGTTCTAAACATACAGTAATGAATGATGAAATATTAAAGAATAAAACCTAAAAGGCACTGTTGGACTCAAATGCAATCTCTGTGTCCAGAAATAGAATAAAAACATGCAGTAACAAGCCAGGCTGAAGCTGCAGACTTGTTGAGCTCTAGGTACAAAAAGAATGGAATGTGGGCAGGAGTTAAGCTTCTCCAGGGTAAACTGCTTCTTGTAAAGTGGTAAGTCGAAACCATATTGACTATATAAAACCAGGGAATGAAATCCGGTCCTTCTACCAAACACTTTGTAAATGGAGACAAAAAAGTAAAATTTTAAAAAAGATAAAGTAAAATGATATCAATCATTCCTGGCCTGTAAATCCTGGGACATTTCAAACATAATCTCTGAACCAAGAATTGAGCCAAATCATTAGCTGTGTTTAGTCTGTATCTGCTAAACAGAACCATAGGAAGGAGAATCATAAATTTTGTGGAAGAAACGGTTCTTTATTGTGGGCTTGTAAGATTGAATGGAGGCAACTGAAATAATGCTACAAAGCAAGAAGTGATCCAAGAATGGTGAGGTGGGAGTGTCAAAATCCTCAAAGATCCTAACTGCCCACACAAGATAATAAAATACCTGAAAATAATGTAATGCATTTATAGACAAAAAAATAAAAATTCCTTTCCACTAGGATGTAAAAACTTTACACTTGAAAGGAATTTTGTAACTGATTCTTATAAAAACTTTAAGTATATGGAAATATTTAAAGAGAAATATGAGTAATAATCTTCCCTGGTGGTTCCATGGTAAATAATCTCCCATCAAAGTAGGAGACACTGTTGGATCCCTGGATCGAGAAGATGCCCCAGAGTAGGACATGGCAACCCACTCCAGTATTCTTGCCAGGGACATGCCATGGACAGAGGAGCCTGGCAGGCTACAGTCCATGGAGTCTCATGGACACAACTTAGAGACTATACAATAACAACAAAATGAGCGATAAATCCTAGTTTGAAAAAAGAAGTACTTTTAAAAGGAAAGCAAACAAAAATGAAAGAAAAGCAAATATGAAATAGGAGATTTTGAATTGAAAATTACTGAAATGAAAGTCTAACACAAGACTGCCAGATGGAGAAGAGACAAAGAAAGGAGGAGAGGAGATAGAAAAAGCACAGAAAAAATAATGGAGAGAATGGTTGCAATTTTGTAAAACAAATATCCCAAATCACAGATTCTTAAAAGAATAGATGGAAAAAATATTCATACCAAGACTTTGCAGAGATAAACTAAAGAAAACCAAGGATAAAAAGAAATGTTAAAACGGAGAGGAGGGACAAATTATCTTTACAGAAATGACAATCACATCACACAGATCTCTTCATACAAGATGCAAGGCAGAAAACAACAGGAGGTATATCTTAACTCTGATAAAAGAAAATGACTGCTTTAATAAAGTCTAAACTCAGCCAAAAATATATTTTAAGAATGAAGGCAAAATTCAGGTGAACAAAAATCAATCAGATGCTACTGACTGATGCACAATAAGGAAAATCTGAAGAATGCACTTTAGTCAAAAAGAAAAATCCCCTAATGGGAAATTACAGATGGAATGAAGGAATTTTATGTGTATATTAAAAATAACATCATATACAAATTGAGAAGTTGAAAATGAAATAAATTGTCTGCTGAGAGGACCAGATATTTACTAACTTTATCTAATTTAATAATGCAAGTTTTAATTTGGAAGGGAAGCCATCACAGTTACCACAATAATAAACTGTATGTTCTGAGTTGGTTAAGACAAACAGTGATTAACAAAAAGAATATATAACTAAAAGAAGAAAGGAAATGAGGAAAAAAAGAGAATAGAGAGGATATATAGAAAGTATATAATAAGATGTTAGATTTAAACTCAAATTTATTAGTGCTAAAACAAGTTTAAAAAAGATTAATTACACTAGAGTAGTTTTTATCTAAAAGTGTATGTACACAAAAAT